>CM046818.1:12110823-12455079 GCA_025617385.1 Murraya koenigii
ACCTGAACCAGTGGTGACATCGGCAGGAGAGGCTCCAGCACTGGTAGATAAGGGCGAAGTCATCATAAGTGTAAGTGGTTGACTGGGCCTAGCCGGTACATATGTTGTGAATTGCAAAGAAATAGAGGTCGTAGAAATTAAATTAAAATAATGGACACTATTGTTGTTGATCGGCAGCCTGGAGAGTGCATTTCCCACATCATTTCTCGTACAACTCCTGGTGATGCTTGAACATCATCACTGCTATCTCATGTCTTCAAATCAGCTGCGCATTCAGATTCCGTGTGGGAGAAGTTTCTGCTGTCCAATTCAAGGAGATCATTCTCAGTTCAGTCTCTAATTCATCAGTGATCACAACTTTATCCAAGAAGGATCTTTTATTTTCATCTTTGTCACAAACCCATCCTAGTAAACAATGGTACCATGGTAATTCAAACTTGATCAGATTTTCTTTAATCATCTAGCTAAAATGGAATTTGGTTTTAGGTTCAAAATGAGTTGATGATAAAGAATCCTTTATAGGCAATTATTTTGGTCCTGTTCTTAGGATTATATTAATTAATTGCAAGGCAATTACTCCTGGTTTTTAATTCTAGAGGAATATGTAACTCAATTTTTGTTTTTCTTGCTGTATATGTAGACTTTGCTAATGAGACTATGTCAAATATACAAAACCATGCACAAATATATTTATAATTTTAATTGTATTTTCTTGTGAAATAGGATTGCATGCTACATAAACCTTCTACTTCATCATAAATAGTAATTTGAAGTAGCAGAAAATAAAAAAAGCTTCATTACATATGAAGTCATCAGACAGCCGACTAGAGGTTTCTTATATAGTTCTTTAGTTAAATACTTAATTCTATGAGTTTTTAATAACTAATTAATTCTTATAGTAAAGTTTATCACATCCCATTGTATGCAAAACCATAGTATTATGCATTTGTCTGCAACACTGGCCAATAAAATGGGAAAATTAATCTAGCTGACATTGTCATTGCCCTTCAATAGAGCTTTGCAATGGAGAAGGTTACGTGGTTGGGGCTTTGTACAGCATGGGAAGTACACCCAACTGTTGGAAATGGACTTCTCTACCAAAGTCTAGGTAATTTGCACTGTTATCGTTGGTATTACCATCAATTTCATCGGTACTTTTGGGTGTGAACTAGTTTTGTAGGTAAAATTTATTGCGTTGGAAGAAAACGAGCTAAGGTTCAATCTATGTTAATGCAATATATATCAGGTTTCTTGAGGTAGCTGAACTCATGTATGCGTAGTTATTTGATGTCGAAAATAGGATGGAGACTATAATTCTGTCTTCATGTATCAACTGAGCAGCTTACCTTTTGTCTAAGTTATTGGATTTGATTAAATTTTAAAAAAAAAAAAAAAAAAAAGGAAGATTGAAATGTCAAATGGAGGAGCCGCCAAAAAAAATTCACCAAGATGCACGCATGGTGTAATTGGTCAAGTTAAATTTGGTTGGAGCTAACTTTGTCAAGATTTGGTGCCGTAAATGTTGGCTTAAATGACTATAAATTAGGATGCCATTTGATGTGATTTGGAGTAGCAATGAGCTTCGGCATTGCTCAAGAAAATGATCATGAGATGTTGGCTATGGTGAGATGCATCTAGGTTAAGCGACTCAAATTGAGTGTAGATAAATATTCTTAAGTATGTAAATATATTATGAGAGAATTTGGCTTCTTAGTATGTGTATAATGGATTTACTTTGTTAAAGAATATTTCTTAAGATTATTTATTTGAGGTTTGAATGAGAGAAAATTATTTTGAGAGTGTGGTTATAACAAATTTTCATATAATTATTATTTTTCTCTAGTTGTCTATAGACAACAGCTGTGGTTTTTACTCGAATTTAATGTAAATCATGTGTTGCGTGATTGATGTATTTTCTATTTAATTTTCATATAGTTATTATTTTTTTCTAGTTGTCTATAGACAACAGCTGTGGTTTTTACTCAAATTTAATGTAAATCATGTGGCGTGATTGATGTATTTTCTATTTAATTTTTCTGTTAAATTATTACTTGACAAATTACTTGGAATGATCTTAGGAGCTTAATTTTTTAACATAAGTTTACTAAGTCAGGCTACGGATGTGGACGAAGACCTTTAGAGTCTGGTGTCTACATTGAAGAAATCTATGATGGGGCTCGACTCTTTTAAGATAGAGGAGATGGGTGGGTACTGGCGATGAAAACAGAGATGATGGCATGTTTGTGTGTAGCCAGCCCTATTTGATTGTGATAAATCCAGCACCAAGAATGGCCTTATTATACAAGGATTTCAGGTTAGCCCAAAAAATGATGGATAGATTGAATTATATCTTTGACGCAGCAGCAACATTTTTTGACGAATATGTTAATGTTTAAGATGTATTCAAGATCAATTCGGTGGGCATAATATGCTTCATCTTCGGAAAATCATTTCTTCTTGATGAGTTCAAAATTGTGTTCAAAGTGTGCGTTGGTTGAGGCCCGACAAGTGTTTACTTAATGGGCCGGGTTCTGTTGTGCAAAATGTTAAAACACAAACGAAATTACTATTCTTATTACATTTTATTGCAGATAAACTAAATTCTTAAAATAAAACGACAGAGATCAAAACGGATCTTCATTTTCAACTTCTAGATTCAGATATCAAATTATTAATAGTCTGAAAAAAAAAAATTTAACCACAGTATAATAGGGTATTCAGTATGTTCCATTTGCAGAAATTGAAGAGGAGCAACAAAATGTTGGAGCATGCAATATATATGATTTTTTATTTTTTATTTTTTAAATTTATGTATTGTTATAAATTGTATCATATTTTATATCAGTAAATTATAAAGTTCATTAGATTTTAACTAATTGGTTTTTTTTCTTCACTTCATATAAATATGTGTGTTTTTTAAAAAAAAAATTCTAGACAATTTATTAAATTAATCTAAAAAAATAAAAAGTGATTTAAATTTTTGTCTGTTTTGATCCTCTTATATTGTACAATAAACAACACTTCAGTAACAAAATTTATCATATAAAACTCATAACAATACCAACAATACAATTACTAAACACACTTATTTTTTTATTTAGCGGCTTATCAATAAAGTAAAAATAACTAATTTTATGACCCACCTTAATCCTAACAAGCCATAACTCAACTTAGGAAATTATTAACAAGAAGTTGTAATTATTTATTATCTTTTGAAACTTATTGTAATAATTTGATATTTTAGGTAGTTCGATAATATTTGCCCTTACCTTCCCAAAGAAGTCGTTAAAAGAAACTTCAAGTTGAAGGGCTTGTCAGTGTTTCCCATAAAAGCTCACTTCTTGTCTAACTCGATAAGAGAAGACGTAAAACGGATATTACAAATGTTCTCCCAGCAGAGAGCATTTCGCACATAATTTCTCTTACAACTCCTCGCGATGCTTGTAGATTAGCACTGGTTTCTCGTGAATTCAAGTCAGCTGCGGATTCGGATTTGGTGTGGGAGAAGTTTCTGCCGTCCGATTACAAGTTGATCATTTCCAACTCTGTCTCTTCTTCATCTTTGATCACTTCATTGTCTAAGAAAGATCTTTATTTTCATCTTTGTCACCACCCAATCTTCCTCAACAGTGGTACCATGGTAAGCTTTGAGTATCATTACTCTATTTACCATTCATCACCTCTCAATTTTATAGACTACGCTTATGACTCCTAAATTTGCTAACTGAATTCGCAATGAAACTTAAAGCTAGTGTTCAAATTGCGAAATGATGAAAGAATCTTTATTTTACTGAAAGCTTGATTGGCTAGCTGGTTCATGTGATTGATTTTGTGCGCCCTGCCCAGCTGATTGTAAATTGTATATATAGTTAAATGTTAGTCCTTAATCTTATGAGGTTCTAAAAATTCAGCGCTTATTTTAACGTTTGTCACATCCAGTTCTATATGCAGAGCCGTACCATATGCTAACATATGGTCATTATATGTCCTTCAACAGAGCTTTTCACTGGAGAAAGAGACCGGCAAAAAATGTTACATGATTGGGGCAGGAGGTCTTTCTATAGGATGGGGAAATACACCCAATTGTTGGAAATGGACTTCACTACCGGAGTCTAGGTAATTTTTACTTTTCATCTCTAGTATTACAATCAGTTAGTTCATCAACAGTTTGTGGATGCCAGCTAATTCAGTCGGTAAAAGTTCTTGAATTGAAAGAGAATATATTCAGCATTCAAACCCTACTCATAAGGATGGGGAGAAGCTTTTACTAGCAGTATGATTTCGTTTGCTCTGTGCATTGGCAGGTTTCTTGAAGTAGCTGAGCTTGTGTATTTTTGGTTTTTCGAAGTCAACGCAAGGATAGAGACGAGAATTTTGTCCTACAGAACCAACTATGCTGCTTACCTTGTGTTTTAAGTTTGGCAAGTCCATAGATGGATTTCAAAGAAGTCATTTAGCATCTGGGGTCTACATTGAAGGAGTCAAAGACAAGAAAAGGCAAGGACTGTTCCTAGATCCTTCAAGAAATACGCCTCTGTTATTTCATGACAGAAGAGATGGATGGATGGAGATTGAGATGGGTGAGTTTTTCAATAAAAATGGAGCTGACGGGACGTTATTATGTAGCCTATTTGATTTTGATAGATTTGGCACTAGGCATGGCCTCGTCATAGAAGGAATTGAGCTTAGGCCAAAAA
Organism: Murraya koenigii; assembly: GCA_025617385.1. Taxonomy (NCBI): domain Eukaryota; kingdom Viridiplantae; phylum Streptophyta; class Magnoliopsida; order Sapindales; family Rutaceae; genus Murraya; species Murraya koenigii. The sequence goes on from CM046818.1 coordinate 12,115,521, forward strand.
AAGGCTGATGCATTTACATATAATACTGATCTGTATGTAAATTATTGGCTTATAAGTGCAATTGCTTCCTTGTGAACATTCTGTGATAAACAAAGCTAAAGTTCTATATTTTTTTTTCTTTTTAGCAATTTGTCTTTACATATCGGTTCTGCCTTCCGTATTTGTTCTCTCTGTATTCAATGTGATCATTGGTGCTGTGGTAAATCAACAGAGGAAAGATCGGGCCAAGTACAGGGATAAAAATTATTCGGCTTATGTCATTTGTTCCGTCTTTAACATTCTTTGCATATGCATTTTCTAGTCGGAGGAAACCGCTATGTTCATCAGAATGTGTTGAATAATTTGCAGTTGGAGACTCATTATCAAAGATAGACGCAGGCTCCATGAATGTGATTATGTGAAGCTGTTCAAGTCAAGCAACTCTAAATTACAAATTCTTGTACTCTTTCAATTTATTTAGGAATTTATGTTTAGTATCATGGTTCAGTTCTTTCTTGTATTGCTTTCTTTTAGTTCCTATTTTATTAGCTTCTCCATCAAAGAAGAGGCTTTGTTTGATGTGAATTGTTATCACCCGTGACCAGTGAAGTCATGTTCAACAATTTTTCTCAACTTTGTTAACCTTCCTCTGCCTTCAGAGCAACACCGGAGGAGATAAGCCTAGCCATATTTTTGTTAGCAATTCTGTAAGCATTCTATTAAGGAAAAGACCTCACACATTTCTCTAGATTTACTTAAATGATGATAGAGATTTTTTTTTTCCTGTTATGCCCTTGATTACAATAACCTAAGAATTGGCTTTAAATAAATTTCTATAATAAAGATAAGTTAAAATTAAAATAATGCAATTTATAAAATAAGTTAAAATTTATAAATTGTTTTGAATATTAGAAAATTTATTTTAACATTATTAATCTATAAGTTATTTTAACATTATTAATCTATCATATTCTTTTAATAATAATAAAATCTATTTGACATTTTAATAATATTAAAATAATTATACCAAACATATAAATTATTTATCTTATTTTATTTACAATCTCTTTTTTAATTACATCGATTTTTGTATAAATCTTAAAGTCTATTTTTGGATTAATAGATTTTAGTATTAATAAATTGGATCGGGATAGACTAATATTAATAACTTAATATTAAAAATAATTTTCGTTATATAGGTTATTTTATTAATTATACTTATTGCAATATTTTATTTTATCATATGATATTTATTGATTATTTTTATTTTATTACTATATTTATATTTATTTGGATTATTATAATTAAAAGATATAATAGTTATTTATAAAATTAAAGGATGTGTGTGACCATTTATGAAATGAAGAGAGTCTAAGTGACAATTTAATGATAGATTAAGAGATATAATAATTTTTAAACCAAAAAAAGAAAAAAAAAATCAGTAGATACTGATGTCATTTTATTGTGTTTCACAAGCTAGGGCACATCTATATGCTAAAATTTAGAATATTCACAATTTATAAGTTTATTGTAAATATATCAGGTATGAGAATAGAAATTTGAGTTATGCCATAACAAATTGATCTAAGCATTGTAAGAATCAGTGAGCATCTTCTATGGCAAAAGCAAACCATCATTTACAAACAAAAGATGAAAAAAGAAATCAAAATTAATTTATGAATGATTTAAACAATGTGCTTTTTGCTCTTTTAGAAAATTAAAAACACATTTTCAAAATAAACTCGATGATGTGGTTGGGATGGAGCGATACTACATTTATTTGTTGTGCTTTTATTAGCGCATGTCATTTATAATCTCAAAAAAGTGAAATAAATAAACAAAAAGCAATTGTTTCTTGTTCAAACAAAACAAGTGTCAAAAAGCTTAAAAGTGGGGTTATTTCCACTCTCCTCCCCTGAGGTTTGGTGTATCTCCACTTTGATAGAGTGTATTAGCATATTTTCACTTTTCTCCTCTCACGTTAGTGTGCTGTTTCGTATATCATTAGTCACCGATAGCAAGTTTATAATTGCACACTTTATTAATTTTAAATTCGTATTAATTTTAAATTCAGATGAATTTAAAAGTTTTCACTTTGGCATTTGTGAACTTATTGAAATATACTAATATCCGCTGAGTAATAATAGATCTATGCTTTTATCCATTATGTTTTGGGTCAAAACAAAAGCCATGCTTTTCTCTTTCATTTATTGGAATCGAGGTCACAGAAAAGCTCATAACCCATTTCAATTGTTCTCAAGTTATTTGAAGAAATCAGAAGTTGATGTTAATAAATTTTACAAGAACCAATCTCAATCGATAATAACTGGGACGGATTTGATTAATGAAGCTGAACAGATTGCCATTAGTGAATATCGACAACGATCTAGAAATCATCCACTTGTATTAGAGCCAAAAGCTAGTTAACTACAATTTACCAGCGTTTATTTTGATTTTTTTTTTATTTTTTTTTTTACTTACAATGGTGATGGGATCAGTTAAAGTGCAGTTGAGATTGTTGTTGTTATTGGTGATGTGGGTTTGAGAATATGACATGACATGCTCAGAATGTCTGTGTTTGTTTTTGTCCAAAAATTATAGTTTGTTCTATTGTTATGTGCTTATTCAATGTTAATTATTATTAAATTGCATGAGATATTTCGTGCACTGAATTTCAAAGTGATAGTATTATTAATTAGAGAGCATTCTCTTGAGTGAAGTTGATAGAGTAGTAAATGTAAAAAAACTATACATATTAGTTGTGTTAATATTAAAGAGTACAGTTTATTAGTTGTGATTATTAATTGAACACTAATTATATTTATTCTTTATTGCTTTTATTGAATGGGTATGCTTGTCTTTTTGCAGCCTCATATATATGGATATAGATGCAGTTGTTGATGGAGAAGCATTGAACATAAGCTCAGTAATTCCATAACAGTACACTTTGAAGAAACTTAGGGAAGATATTATGGACATCTGCTTTGAAAATCCATTTAGACAAGCCAAATAAGTGAAATTTAAAGTTATGCTACCATGGGAAATAAGCTATATTGATCTGCATATAGACTCAGATCTCCAAGAAGCTTTTCAAAAACTAAGGGAGAAATCTTACAAACGAGCATTTTTTATAGTTTCAACTGAGTTAGATTGTGCAGTCAATACATCTAAACAAGAAACTAAAGTTGCTACTGTAGAGAAGGATAATACTTTAATATCACCCGAAGATCAGTTTTCTATGCGTTTAAATGATCAGGTTAAGCTAGAGTGGTTTAACTTTACATAAACAAATGAGTTTGTTGTGTTTGACTTAAATAAAGTTGTTAAGTCTACTGTTGAAATACTTCAAGATTCATTTAATGAGGAACCAGTTGTCGAAGATTCCAACGGTGGAGTTGTGTCTGCACTACTAGATGGAGATTATGAAGAATAGTGGCTTACCTTCGGAAGGTGAAACAGCTAATAAAGAATTTCCGAGCAGTCGAGGTGGAGCAGATTGCGAGAGTGAAGAATTTTCGAGCAGACATAATTGCTCGAATGGCCGCTACATCCGACCCCAAAATACCGAAGTCCATCCCGCTAGAAATCAAGGCCTGCTCGAGCATTGAGCAGGAGGACGAGGTGATGAGTTTATCGTCGAGCAGCACCTGGATGGAACCAATTGTCTCTTACCTCAAGGAAGGAGTATTACCTATCGATAAGAAGCAAGTGAGGAAGCTGAAGTGTAAAGCGGCCAGGTATACACTAGTCGATGGGGTCTTGTACAGACGGGGGTACATTCTCCCACTGTTGCGGTGCTTAAACCAAGAGGAAGCTGATTATGTCCTCTGGGAAATACATGAAGAAATTTGTGGGAACCACTCTGGAGCAAGGTCTTTGGCTTTCAAAGCCTTGAGACAGGGATACTTTTGGCCACGCATGCATCAGGATGTACAAGAGAAGACCAAAAGCTGCAGGAGCTGCCAAAGCTTTGCCAACTACATGACTCAACCTCCTAAGAACCTCACCGTAATGAACTCACCTTGGCCCTTTGCTCAATGGGGAATTGACTTGATCGGGCCATTACCAAAGGGGAGAGCATCTGCAACACATGCCGTGGTGGCAATTGATTATTTCACCAAATGGGTTGAAGTGGGAGCCTTGAGCAGTATAACAGAAAACAAGACCACTGACTTCATTTGGAAAAATGTGATTTGCAGGTATGGGATTCCTCATGCGTTGGTTACGGACAACGGGAGGCAATTTGACAACAACAAGTTCAGGGAATCCTGCAAAAATATGGGAATAGAGCTAAAGTTTTCCTCTCCATCACACCCACAGGGCAACGGGCAAATAGAAGCCGCAAACAAAACTATCAAACGCCTCCTGAAAACTAGACTTGGCGAGCAGAATGGAGCTTGGGCGGACGAGCTGCCCGGAGTCTTATGGGCTTACAGAACCACACACAAAACAGCCACAGGAGAAACCTCATTCTCCTTGGCGTTTGGGCATGAAGTAGTTGTTCCCGCCGAGATAGGGATGGGAACACACCAAACAGAGCACTTCAACGAAGAGCAAAATAATGAACAGATGTGTGCGGACTTGGACTTGCTGGAAGAGAGAAGGCAAAGGGCCGCTGCAAAGATAGCAGAGTACCAACAAAGAGTGACCCGTTATTACAACCGGAACGTACACATCTGCCGATTTCAGGTGGGGGATTGGGCACTTAGAAAAGTCAATCAGAACACGAAGGACCCCAGGCAAGGCGTGTTAGGACCAAACTGGGAAGGTCCCTATAGGTCTCTCAAATAGCCGGACCGGGAGCATACCGGCTGACTCATCCAGATGGACGAGAAGTCAAGAGGCCATGGAACGCGCAGCATTTGATGAAATATTTCCAGTAAGTTCCCTTGTAATGCAATCATCGATATTCGATTTCCCCCAAAAGTAGAGATGTGTAAAAATTTGGGCATGAATAAAAATAAGAAAATGCTTCCAACATTAATCTAATACAACGCTAAGGCCAGAAGTCTCAAAACCTAGCTTAAGGCGAGACGGTGCCACGCGTGAGTCATTTCAGGCTCGAGCAAGATAAGCTCGCAAAGATAACGCTAAGGCCAGAAGTCTCCAAGCTAGCTTAAGGCGAGATGGTGCCACGCGTGAGCCAATTACAGGCTCGAGCAAGATAAGCTTGCGAAGATAACGCTAAGGCCAGAAGTCTCAAAGCCTAGCTTAAAGCGAGACGGTGCCACGCGTGAGCCAATTGCAGGCTCGAGCAAGATAAGCTCGCGAAGATAACGCTAAGGCCAGAAGTCTCAAAGCCTAGCTTAAGGCGAGACGGTGCTAAGCGCGAGCCAATTGCAGGCTCGAGCAATATAGGCTCGCGAAGATGAAGCAAAGGCCAGAAGTCTCAAAGCCTAGCTTAAGGTGAGATAGTGTCAAGCATGAGCCAATTGTAGTCTCGAGCAAGATAAGCTCACGAAGGAAACGCGAAGAACAAGTATGAGCCAAATATCGATCCGAATATAAAAGAAACAGAGATCTATAAGCCTAACTTAAGGCAAAAACTCTGTCATGCATAAGTTCGGAGAGGGCACGAGCAGAGGCCCAACAACTGTTAAAAAATTTATTCAGCAAAGGCTTGGAGTAAATCTCATACTAAAAATGCAAGGCAGAAGTATATACTCAAACTTAGAGGCAAATTGTCCAATACATGTTCTTTATTCATCCATAAAAAATAATACAAGTACAAGATAAAATATATATATATATATATATATCAGTTGGCTGGAGCAGTGGGGCTAGCAAGTGGAGCAAGGTCCTCGGAGGGCGGAGCACTTTCCGTGGCAGCAGCAGCAAGAGGAGCAGGGGAGGCTTCAGCAGCAGGAGCAGCAAGAGTGACCTTGGCAGCAGGAGGAGCGGCCTCTTTAGTGTCGGCAGAGGCCTCGGTCGGGGGGACTCGCGACTCTTGGTTAGGGGCATCGTGCTCGGACATGTATGCTGCAATGGCTGCCTCGAGCTTTGATATGTCAACTTCAGGATGCTCCTTGCTCAAGGCAGACACGAGGCAGTTGTAGCTGAAAGACACCCCATCATTATACTCTGTCGTGAGCCTGTCTTCCAGAGAGTCCACCTTCCTCTGGAAGCGAGAAGTCTCCTCCTCTATGGCCTTTTCGAAGGAGAACCTCTGCACGTCCAAGTCCTTTCGAGCATTCAATAGCTCCTCCCGGACAAGAGGCAGCTCCTTCTCAAGCTGGATTGCCTTGGACTCGGACATTGCCGATCTATCCTCGAGGATGGAATTCTCCTCACGAACCTTCATTGCTTCCTCATCCCTCTGCTCAAGACTCCGTTTCAAGCTCTGAATTTCTACTCAGAGCTTCTTCTGAGAATCCTGAGTCTTGGCCTTGAAGGCAGTAGCTACAACCGTAGCACGATAAGAGAGGCGGTGGAACGCGCCGACCAAATCATCAACATCAGAAGTCTCTATCCCATCCAAGAACCGATCCTCCATCTGTTTGGCGAAGTCCTTGAAGTAGGGATCGGCGTGGGCGGATCGCTCTTGCTCCTACACGCGCCCGATTGAGGCCGAGCTGTAGTGGCAGTCCTCGGACGCCTGCGGGCCATACCCTCTGCTGCTCCCTCTGTCTCCCGAACAGAGAGGCAGCTCAAACCGGGGAGGTGGGAGTGTCGGTTTGAGGCCTTTTTGCTGGAAAAGAGGAGCTGCTCGGGCGACCCGATGTTGTTTCAAGTCTCTTTAACAGGTTAAGCACTCCACTCATCTCCTCCTGTGAGACCAAGCCAAACTCCACAAAATTCTGGATTGTAAGTAGTTCCCTGCACCAGCTCGCGTTATCGAGAGCGGTGTTGAATCGCGCTTGAAGCTCTTCCCCAATTCTATAAGAGGCACCCCAAGATACTGCAACAACAACCAGAGTAAAATAGTAAGAAAAGATGCGAGCAGAAGAACTAAAATAAAAATTTGTTGGACAAGTAAACGACCTGGAGTACAAAAATGACGAGGAACCGGAGGGATCCCCTCGGAGACAGGTGTAGCATCCCCCAATCTCCCCCCAGCGAAGAAAAAAATTTGCCCTTCCAGTTGCTACCAGAAGTGGGAAGATCAGTTATGGGTTTCTTGCCCTTCGGGCTGGAGGTGAGGTAGTACTAGCCAGCATCTTTCAAGCTGCATTTCAACTGGTAAAGGTGCTTTATCTCCTCTACTGAGGGCTCACCCAGATTACACCATCTCCACAACACATAAAGGCCAGACAATAACCTCCACCCGTTCGGATTCAGTTGCCCCGGGGCCAACCGGAATCTGGACAGAATTCGGGCAAAATAAGGCTGAAGAGGCAGCCTGACCCCCCACCTAAAGCATTCCATGTGGAAGATGACATACCCTTGGGGAGGACGGCTGGGTATGTCACCCTTACCCGGCACCCGCAAGTCCACATTGTCTGGTATGTGGTAGGTGTCCCTAAGCCTATCTAGATCCTGGTGTGTAGTTTCACACCTCATGGAGTCAATGGGATATCCCCCACTCTCTGACCGTTAGCTAACCCGTCCCCCCTGATGCGGCTGGGTCCCTGCCACAACCAAAACCCCCTCAGAACTGGAATCTCTTACTAGAATCATCCTAAGAGGTTCAACGTCACTTGAAGAAGACGATTCCTCAGACGACATCCTACGGGGTCTTTGGGTGTCTGACATATCTCCTATAGGCATAATCTTCCCAATGAGAATCGAAAACCCAAGTAAACGAAGAGCAGAAAATAACGAGAAAAAAGAAAGAGGCTTATACCTGACCAAAAGTCGACGACCGGAAATGACAGCGACGGCAGCGAAAAAGGTGAGAAGCGCTTGCAAGTGGTTAATTTCGGTCTGAGCAAAGATGAGCAATATGAGGCACAGTAAAGAAATCAAGGGTTTTTAAAGGGAAAAGTGCGTCTCTTCGGCAGACGGCACGCATTTCAAGAGACGTGACTATTCAAGTAACGTCTCTTCAAAATTCAAACACACGGCTCGGATCCGTCCACGTGTCCAACATTAAATACGAAGTGATGGAAGCTGAAGACAACTCAACACGGGAAGGTAAAAAGGCCAGGAAGCCGGCTTAGACAAGAAGTTTCCAGTCTTATCTCACTTCACTCCAAAGACTAGAAACTAGGGGACTGATGTTTGGGTAATATCGAGCAGGTCTCCTCGAGGCCAATCCAGCTTGAGCAGAAAACCTCGAGGTCAGCCTATCTAGAGCAGAAGACCCGACCGCTGGTACGAAGGCAGCCTTACTAGGCGTCAAAGCTGGTCAAGGTCGAGGAGTCCAAGACCGGTCGACCCCGAGCTCTGTCTCTTGCTCGAGGCCTTCATAGCCCCGTAAAAGCTGGTCAAGGTCGAGGAGCATTAAGGCTGGTCGAAACCCGAGCTCATCCTCCTGCTCGAAGTTTTCGAACCCCCGACCACACCAGTGACGGCGCGGAGAAGACACAAGACTCAGGTACAGCCAGTTCGAGACAGTTCGACCCTTCTTTCCAACGACTCAATGTGATGATCGAGACCTGGCTGATACCCCACGCGGTATGGTGTCGTCACTGTTACCGATAGCCGGCACACGCCCCCACAGTGTCATCATTTCATACGCGCATGACCGACACTATCATGAGACTACGGGAACCCATGCCCACCTGACATCCCGTATTCCCAGGTTGTGCCATGATAATCCCGTATCGCGAGGGACTCAAGCACCATAGACGCGGGAACGGCTGCCCCCAAAGAAAAAAGGACAGGAAAACGAAGTATAAAGGAAAACTTGAAGCAAAGGTTCGGGGTTCCAAGATTTTCCAGAGGTTCTTCTTCTCCTTCACCTCCTTTTACACTAATTCTCCATTTTGGATTTCTCATGTGTTATTTTGACTACCAAAAAGGAAAGAAGATCCTTTTCATTTTCTCCGGTCTCTCTAACGAAGGGGGATACAAAAAAGAACAACTCGATCACTGACTTGAGCGTCAAAGAGCTTTCACCGAAACAACACCTGACGACCCCTGAACTTGTTTTTGTGAATACATGCCTGGGGAGATTGCCGTTCCAGTGAATAGAGGAGAATTGAGACTGGAAAGTAGTCTTGCTCAAGCATACCGCGAGCAGGAATTCTGACACTATTTGAGGGCATGCAGAAAACCGCATTAACACCACTTATAAATGGTGATATTGAGATGATGAACATAGAGGCAACATCACTGCCAATATAGCCGTTTGGATTCAATAGCTATATTGGCAATGACGTTTAACATTTTTAAAGCATTGTTTTTGTTAACTTTTGATTTATAAATCAATAAAGATAATTTGAGTTTTTGTCAGGGATAATACGGTAATTTAATTGCTTATACACTTTGGCGCCAATTGTGACAATGAGCTCTTACCAAGCAGATCTTCGTTATCTTTTATTATAATGGTTCAAGGATATTTTTGTCTTTTACTTAATCAATTAACAGCCATTTAAACAGCATACTAACGTGAGGGGAGAAAAGTGAAAATACGTTAATACATTCTATCAAAGTGAAAATACAACAAACTTCAAGAGAGGAAAATGCAAATAACCCCTTAAAAGAGTTGACATGTATGATCTTAATTACATATATGAAGCTTATTAAAAGAGGAAAAAAAAAAAGAATTATATATACTAAAGAAGTGACGGTGATCACAATTCACAAGGCTCCCTAAATAGAAAGCCACTTGCAATTAATTTTGCAAATCCAAAAAAAAAAAAAAAAAACTTATTCCATTTTAGAGTATACGTAGCTTTTAATTAACTACACCTACCAACCCACCAACCCAAACTAAAGCTGGTCAAAGTTCAAACACCCTGAAATTGTTCTTGTTTAAAATATATCAATTCCTGAGGAAGAAAATGTCCAAGCCAGCTTCTCCTCCTAAGAATAATAAGAGGCCACTGCAGAATTTTATCCATCTCTGATCTCACTCAAGATCATGGTCCATTTTTGTCTTAATTTCCTATATTTATTTTCTACTTTCTTCTTGATTTTTTTTTTTTTGTATTAACTTCTATTTGAAGCTGTACCAAAAATTGTTATGCTTATGTATGCATCTTGGCTTTAGTTTTTACAATTATTTTTTTTTAATGGACATTAAGTGTTTCATGCTTCCTTATTCTGGCAATTTGCTCTAATTTTTTAATTGGTTGATTATGGTTAATTTCTACAACGTAAATTGACTGCGTCAAGTTGTTTCTATAAAAGAGACATGTAAAGTCTTGGTGGGATCCCATTATGTCAATCGTTTGATATTTTAAAATGGATTTAAAATAATTAGAATCGATAGAGAATGAAGAGTCATGTTTGATTAAAATATCACTTTATAAAAGGCATATGCTTCCCTACTGCATACTCATCCAAAAGTGGTAAAATTGGCCAATGTTTTTTTGAATTTATTTAAAAAAAAAAAACCCAGATGCATGATCTCTATTTTTCCTCCACCAACTGAAAATTATTAGAAATTTAGTTCTATAGTGAATATCATGTATTTTAGCTTAAGGGGGGGTTCTGCATTTGGATTTGGAGTTTAGATCATGGCCAATTAACAAAATTTGACTAATTATATTAAAAAAGCCAAAGTAAATAAGTATTAATCATGTTAATTAATTTGTTTTAATTGTAAGATGAAGACAACGCATATCTCATGGTGGACACTCCAATGAAGAAGTTCTTGACTATTTATTGTGATGAAAAATCTCCGACGTATGGGACTTTTTCTTTTGTGATCTGGTCATTCTAAAACCCTTAACTACTCTTTCTCCTTGGTGATCGATGGGAACGTTCTGATCATTCTAAAACCCTTAAGTAAGTACTAATTATTTCTTTAATTCAGACATAATTAATTAATTAATTTTAGGAAAACGACAACAACACCAACCCTATTATTTCATAAAAGGATTACAAATTAAGATCCATCTTTTAGACCCTTTGCAGTGAGTGATCTTTTTTTATTATAAAAGAAGATGTGTCTACGTAGATGGAGATTAAGAATTTTAAGATGGATGAGTTCTTTAATGAAAATGGAGATAGATCGATAGAGATTGAGATTAGTGAATTATTCGTCGCTAAAAGTTTGGTCTCTAAAGGCCTGAATTATTGTAGTGTTTCTTGCAAAATGGGATTGCATGCTATATAGACCTTCTAGTACTTCATCATAAACACTAATATGAAGTAGCAGAAAAAAGCTTCATTACATATAAATTCATCAGCCAGCCGACTAAATGTTTCCTGTATAGTTATTTAGTTAGATACTTAATGTTATGAATTTTTAATATCTAATTAGTTCTTATAGTAATTATCACATCCAATAGTATGCAAAACCATGCCATGTATTATGCATTTGTTTGAAACACTGGGCAATAAAATGGGAAAATTAGTCTAGCTAACATTGTCATTGTCCTTCAATAGAGGCTTTGCACTGGAGAAGGTACCCAACTGTTGGAAATGGACTTCTGTACTAAATCCTAGGCAATTTGCACTGTCATCTTTGGTGTTACCATCAATTTCATCGGCATTTTTGGGTGCGAACTGGATGCGAACTAATTCAGTCCGTAAAATATATTATGATGAAAGACAAGATCTAAGGCTCAATCTCGGTTCATATAAGAGCAAAGAGGCTTTAGTGACCAATGTATATTAAGATTTCATTTACTCCATGAGAGTGTCAATGCAATAGCAGCTTTCTTGAGGTAGTTGAACTCAGGTATGTGTGGTTATTTGATGTCAAAAGTAGGATAGAGACTATAATTCTATCTTTATATATCATCTTACATTTTGTCCAAATTTATTAAGTGCCAGTTTAGTATGACTTATTTAATAGTAATAAGTATTTATTTAATCTCATAAGCACTTTTAAAATTTTTTGTTAGTGTTTGATTATTTTGTTTAATAGAGTTTTTTTTGCTTAAATAAACTAATTTACCTCTACTAGCAGAAACTCAAAATTTGAGCTTTTGGGAGTAGAAGTTAGTAAGCTTTTCCAAAATTATGTAATATAAAAAATATCTTTAAAATATTTTATTAATTACATAATACCCTTATTTATATACAAAACTTACACACTAAAATTATTGCCGCTATTTGATAAAAAAATATATTGCCACCACTTCACTTTTTTTTTTTATGAGATTATTGTCACTTTAATTTACTTATTATATATAAAATCCTATACGATATAAATTATTGTTATCATTTGATTAATATTTTAACTTAGATAATATTATTTGTTTGGAAGAATATATTATTGATGTATTTTTAATTTTGAACATTGAAGAAATGATTTAATTATTTTTTATTAATTGATAGCTTGGATGTATTTTGTTACAAGTTATATAATTATAAAATAAATTTTTGTACATATCTTTTTTAGTAATTTAATTACATAAAAATAATTTTATTTTTGTAGAACTAAACAATCAACTAGTTCAAAAGATATTTTGTAATTAACAACCAAACATCTAATAATTTTTTATCAAAAACTCTATTTCTATAAGTTTTATTCTTATAAGTTCTATTTAATAAACTGTACCAAAAATAGTCTAATCCAACTATAGATTTCAACAAAAACCTTTAGAGCCTGGAGTCTGCGTTGAAGGAATCTATGATGGGAAAAGGGAAACAGTGTTAATAGATCCTTGAAGCAATGAGGCTCGACTATTTCTAGATAGAGAAGATAGATGGATGAAGATTGAGATGGCGACTACTTAACGATGAAAACGGCGATGATGGCATGTCGGTGCGTAGCCTATTTGATTGTGATAAATCCATTATCCAAGGATTTGAGCTTAGCCCTCTTCAAAGTTTGCGTTGGTTGAGGCTGGGCAAGTATTTCCTTAATGGGCCGGGTTCTGTTGAGCAAAATGTTGAAAGAAAATGACATTACTCTTCTTATTATATTTTATTGCAGAAAAATTAAATTCTTAAAAGAAAATGACAGGGATAAAAAGGGATCTTTATTTTCAACTTCTAAATTCTGAGATCAAATTATTAATAGTCAGAAAAAAAATCTTTTATCCATAGTAGAATAGCGTATTCAGTATGTTTCATTTGCAGAAGTTGAAGAGGAGCATCAAAATGTTGGAGCATGTAATATAAATATTTTTTAAATTTATGTATTGCGTTATAAATTTTATCATATTTTATATGGATAAATTATAAAGTTCATTAAATTTTAACTATTTTTTTTTCTTCACTTCATATAAATACATGTTTTTTTTTAAAATTTCTAGACAACTTATTAAATTAATCTAGGAAAACAAAAGATAATTTAAAATTTTGTCTATTTAATCTTCTTATATTGTACAAAATAAACAACACTTCACTAAGAGACTTTATCATGTAAAACTCATAATACTATCAACAACACAATTGTCAAACACCTAGTTATTTTTTAGTTTAACGACTTATCATTATAGTAAAAATAATTTATTTTATCAACTGTCTTAATCCTAAGTAGTCTTAACTCAACAAAAGAAATTGTTGACAAGAAGTTGCAATTATTTATTATCTTTTGAATTTTTTGTAATTATTTGATATCTTAGGTACTTGAATAATATTTGCCCTCAACTTCCCAAGGAAGTCGTTAAAAGGAACCAACTTCTTCAAGTAGAAGGGCTTTAGAGTGTTTCCTATAAAAGCTTACTTCTTGTCGAATGTGTTAAGAGACAAGAAGTAAAATGGATATTACCAATCTTCTGCCAGCAGAGTGCATTTCGCACATAATTTCTCTTACAACTCCTCGCGATGCTTGTAGATTAGCAGTGGTTTCTGGTGTATTCAAATCAGCTGCGGATTCGGATTTGGTGTGGCAGAAGTTTCTGCCGTCCGATTACAAGTTGATCATTTCCAACTCTGTCTCTTCTTTATCTTTGATCACTTCCTTGTCTAAGAAAGATCTTTATTTTCATCTTTGTCAGCACCCCATCTTCATCAACAATGGTACCATGGTAAGTTTTGAGTCATTACTCTATTGCCTATTCATCATCTCTCAATTTTATAGACTATGCTCACGACTCCTAAATTTGTTAATTGAATTCACAATGAAAATTAAAGCTAGTGTTCAAATTGAGAAATGATGAAAGAATTTTTATTTTAAAGCTTTATTTGGCCTGTTCATATAATTGAATTTGTGTGCCCTGCCTTTCTGATTGTACGTTGTATATATAGTTAAATATTACTCCGTAATCTTATGAGGTTCTAAAAATTCAGCTCTTATTTTAAAGTTTTTCACATCCAGTTGTATATGCATAACCCTACCATATAGTATAAATTCGAAAATTTATAATCTAGCTAACGTATGCGCATTATATATCCTTCAACAGAGCTTTGCATTGGAGAAAGAGACCGGGAAAAAATGTTACATGGTTGGGGCAAGAGGACTCTGTATAGGATGGGGAAGTACACCCATTTGTCGGAAATGGACTTCACTGCCAGAGTCTAGGTAATTTTAACTTTTTGTCTTTAGTATTACAATCAGTTAGTTCATCAACAATTTTGTAAATGCTAGCTAATTCAGTCGGTAGAATTTCTTTAATTGATACTTAACATATTTAGCGTTCGAATCCTACTTACAAGGATGGGGAGGAGCTTTAACTAATGGTACGATTTCATTTGCTCCATGCATGTAATCAATGCATTGGCAGGTTTCCTGAGGTGGCTCAACCCGTGTATTTTTGGTTTTTCGAAGTCAACACACGGATAGAGACAAGAATTTTGTCTCACAGAACCAACTATGCAGCTTACCTTGTGTTCAAGTTTGGCGAGTCCATAGATAGATTTCAAAGAAGACATTTTGCGTCTAGGGTTTACGCTGAAGGAACCAATGATAAGGGAAGACAAAGTTTGTTCCTAGATCCTTCAAGAAATATGCCTAAGCTATTTCATGACAGAAGTGATGGATGGATGGAGATTGAGATAGGTGAGTTCTTCAATAAAAATGGAGATGATGGGACGTTAGTATGTAACCTACTTGATCATGATAAATTTGGCACTAGGCATTGCCTTGTTATAGAAGGAATTGAGCTTAGGCCAAAAAAAGGCTGATGCATTGAATTACTTGTATATATATAAATTAATGGTTTATAAGTGCAATTTCTTCCTTGAGAACATTAGTGATAAACAAAGCTGAAGTTTAATTTTTTTTTCTTTTCCTTTTAGCAATTTCTTAAATCAAGAAATGCAGAACATCATCCTAAAGAAATAGGGATAAAAAAATTTTAAAAAAATTATCGTGCTATTTTTCAGATTTTTTGAGACAATTAATTCTTGTAATTTAATAACCTTATCAATTTAATTAAGTTTTAGGGTCTGAAAAAGCATGTTGTTATTATTATTTAAATAAAGAAAAGAAAAAAAATATTTTTTTTTCACAAAAGAAAATGGTCAATTTCACTTTTTTAATTAATTAATTATCTTCAAAATACCCATGAAATTACTGTAAACTTTAACTTCTCGTTAATTACTATTCAAAATATAAGGTTAAATGGGACATGTGGATGGGAAAAAAAATTATTTTCTTAAGAATTATTAAGGATAAATTAAATTTTTTAATAGTTTAAAAAATATTTTAAAAATAGTCAATTCATTAGGAGGATAAATTGAAATTTATCCAAAAGGGGAAAAAAATCCTTATTAAACTAAAGAAAAATTATTACATATATACCTTTAAAATTATCTTGTTATCAAACATACAACTATACTTTCGATTTGTATCATTTGTTCATACTAAATTTACAAAATGTATTAATAATTCACTAAATTGTTAGCTTTAGTAGAATGTGATGATGTCATAAGAGTAATTTTAACTTTTAATGTAGGCGAAGCTCTGAAAAAATATAACATCTTTCACTGTAACTCAAAAAAGAAAATTGTCCATTTCCCCATTTTTATTCACAACAAGAGAGAGAGAGTTCATATATATATGCTCCCCAAATTAAAAGCCACTTACAATTAATTTTGCAAATCCAAAAAAAAAAGCTTATGCCATTTTAGAGTATGTATAGCTCTTCATTAACTGCATGTACCAACCCACCAACCCAAACTGTTCTTTCTTTATTTCTTGGTCTTTAAATTGCATTCATATATTTCAGGTCCTAACCTAAAGCTAGTCAAAGTTCAAAAAACCATAATTTGTTATTGTTTAAGGGTCAATTCGAGATTAATTTTGGGAGGCTAAAAAGTAATTTTTAAAAATTAAAAATTAATTTTGGTGTTCAGTAAATTTTTAAAAAATATCTTTTGGAAAAATAACTCATCTAGTCATCTTATACATGATTTTGAAAAGCAGGAGAGGATTAGTTTTTTAAAATCTGATTTTGAAAATCAATTGTATACTTAATACATACATACATACATACATACATACATACATACATACATACATACATATATATATATATATATATATATTATAAAAATATAAAATTATCCTCATTAATTAGTAAATAAAATTATTAAATTTAAAGAGATTATTATTATTATTGCCAATTATATTGAGATAACAAAAAAAATTGATGAAATTGAATTATTTATTTTAGTTATTAGTTATTATATATAAACACGTGTCTATAAATGTAAAAATAAATTTTATTCAATGTTATGTTTAATTCAATCATTTATATTCTTACGACAATTTAATAGTAAGACTTACTAAACACATATGATTATTTTTAAAGCCCACAACACTTTTAAAAATAAAGTTTAACAAACATTTAACTCATTTTTTTCATATATGTTTAGTACAAATAATAATAATTATTTTAAAAATTATAACATTACCAAACTGGCCTTAAAACATTTTCTATTTGTTTGGAACAAAAATGTTCAAACGAGCTTTTCCTCCTCAAAATAAAGAGAGGCTGCTACAGAATTTTATTCATCTCACTATCAAGAGCAAGGTCAATTTTTCTCTTATTTTCTTGTATATATTTACTACTTTCCTCTTGATTTTTTTTTTGTATGAATTTCTATTTGAAGTTGTAACGAAAATTATTATGCTTTTTTATGCATCTTGGCTTTAATTTTTCCTATTTTTTAATGGAACATTAATTTTTTCATGCACTACCAGAATCAACATGCTGTAGTGCCCAGTGGACAGAACAGACCTGCACCACCATTTGGATTTTAGCAATAAAATTAAGGGCAAAGAAACAACACAATGATAAACTCAACTCCTTTAAAGGTTTCCTTAAGGAGTATGTTGTGAAGAATGAAGCAATTATTCAAAGTTAAGAAGTATATTTGAGAAATCTAAAAAAATCAAATGGGGCAACTTGATACAACATTAAGCAGCAAACCTCAAAAATTTGACCAAGCAACACAGAAGAGCTAAGAAGTGAAAAGAAAAAGCATTGCAAAGTGATTAACTTGAGATCTAAAAATGATGTTCACGTTCCAATGGGTGTACCAAAAATAAGAGTTGAGCCCACTTCAAAGCAAGAAGACCTCAAGTTAAAGAGGAGCCACAACCTTCCACTTTATAAAATACTAGTGAGAATAATAATACTACAACATTTGCAGAAAATGATGAATAAGTACCTATTGATGGAGATATCGCAGCATCGGTTTAGAATATTACAAAAGAGAAGTAGTTTGCACAACCTGTTATAACTCAGCAGTTCAAGCACTCATCACTATTTCCTCAAAAATTCCAAAGACAGGAAAAAGACAAACAGATAAATTTTTTAAAGTACTAAAGCAACTGCACATCAACATTCCTTTTATAAAAGCTCTTGAACAAATGCTGAATTATGTGAAATTCTTTAAGGATATACTAACAAAAAAAAAAGTTAGGAAAATTTGAAACAATAGCTCTAACACAAGAATGTAACCATATGTTTCAGAATAAGATGCCTTAAAAGTTAAAGGATCTAGAAAGTTTCACAATTCCATGTTCCATAGGAACTAAATACAACGACAAGGCACTTTGTGATTTAGGAGCTAGCATTAATTTCATGCCTTTATCAGTATTTTAGCAACTAAGGGTTTGAGAAGTTAGACCAATAACAATGATTTATAACTTGCTGACAAATCTCATGCCTATTCAGAAGGCAAGATTGAAGATGTATTAGTAAAGGTTGACAAATTATTTTTCTAGTTGATTTCATAGTGTTAGATTTTGAAGATGACAAAGAAGTGCCCATTATTTTTTGTATACCTTTCTCGCTGGTAACGACACTCTAATGGTCAAGTCAGGTAAGGGTTGAAGAAGATGATCAGTTTTACAGAAACCCTTAAAACAAGTAAAGAGAGAAAATTCTTGCCCTTACTCATGGGACTGACCTGAACTTACAAAAGAAGTGTCTCTGAGGATATCTTAGTGTCTTTTTTTACATGTGGCGAGCAATCATAAGTTATTTCTCTCCCCAAGTAAGGGCAATGGAGTAATTTAACTGTTCAACATGAATCCTTTAGGCTTTTTAGGGTTACATGCTTGTCAATCTCTTATTAGTAGTAGTGACTTTAGCACTATGCGAACTAGGCCTGCCTAGGACCCCATATTTAGGAAGGTCCCAGTTTTTTTGTATCTTTTTAAGATTCAAAAAATCGTTACGTGTATGTATATATGTATTTATGTATGTGTATGTTTGTATATTCTACAATAGAAAAACCTAATCTTTAGGCTTTACTCTATTATTACTCTCATTCATAATTATCTCTCTTATTTGATAATATTTACATTAAATATAGCATATATTTTTATGGTATAATAATTGTATTGAACGTTGCTTTCTTTTTTTTTTTTTACTATTTCCCAATAAAAAAAAATTCAAAAAATTCAATGCTTTCCATTTCCAAAAATAACTCTTATTAAAATTGTTAACAATAGATGTTGAGAGATAACTTTTAGTATTCATTAAAATATATTTAAAACCCCATTACCTATAAACTAATATACATTGAATCAAGGATACTTTCAATAAAAAAAAAAATTGTGCTCTCTTTTCATTTTCTATGAAATTCATTGCAATCATAATATTCATCTCAACTAGTCAACTGACTTAATTCTATGTGCTATCATTCTATTTTTTCTATTTTTAAATATTACATTTCTTATCCTTTTTAAAATTTATTTTATTTTTATTTTTTATATTGATTTATGGCTTGAATAATCTAAAAAAAA
Source organism: Murraya koenigii (assembly GCA_025617385.1). Taxonomy (NCBI): domain Eukaryota; kingdom Viridiplantae; phylum Streptophyta; class Magnoliopsida; order Sapindales; family Rutaceae; genus Murraya; species Murraya koenigii. The sequence goes on from CM046818.1 coordinate 12,134,650, forward strand.
AAATTGTGTTTGTTTATTTGTTTGTTTTTTAGATTAGAAAAACGTGTCAATGAGAAAATATGCATTAAGATATAAAAAAAACCATAGAAAGAGAAGAATATAAAAGTTAGTCCAATCTTAAAAAGGAACTCTTGATAAATTTTTCACAACTTTTAAACAAATATATATATATATATATTGAACAACAAACTTCAAATGAATTAAATAATGATGAAGTAGTGAATGAAATAAACAACAGTGAATATGACAACTTTAAAAATAAGAACAAAGTTGATGTAGGAAATTTATTTGTTCCAAATTATATTGATGATATAGGAAGATGGGAAAATGTTGACACAAAATTAAAAGATCTTTTAATAGAAAAAAAGGCCCAATTAGAGAAAATGATATAACTTTTTCTACTTCATTTTTGTTAAAATGTTACCAAATGGATAAAATCATTTCAAAAAATGGTTAATATATTTAAAAGATTTGACGATGTATATTATTTTTGCTGAAAATTATTCAATACAAATTGTAGCAAAAATCAATGATGAAGGAACAAGAGATTGGAAAAATCTTAACTCTAAACTTAAAAATCATGAAACAACATATGAACATATAACTAATATGAATGCATGGGTTGATTTTGAAGTAAGACTATCGAAAAGAAAAACAATTGATAAAGATGCTCAAGAAAGAATTGACAAGGAAAAAGAACATTGGGAAAATATACTAATAGGAATTATTGTTGTTGTAAAGAATCTTGCTAAAAATATTTCAGCATTTCATGGAAAAATGAGAAGATCTATGTAGAGAGAAATGAAAATTTTTAAGTTTAATTAAAATGATTGCAGAATTTGATCCAACAATGCAAGAACATATTTGACGTATTAAAACCGGTAAATTCATGATCATTATATTGTACATAACATACAAAATGAATTGATATTGATGCTAGCACTTGAAATTAAAAAAAAAAATCATTTGTTAACAAAGTTAAGGAAGTAAAGTATTTTTCAGTTATACTTAACTTTACTCTAGATGCAAGCCATCAAGAAAAAATGTTTCTTATATTAAGATGTGTAGATATTTCAACAAATCTAGTAAAGGTAGGAGAATATTTTTTTGGATTTTTATAATTTGACAATACCACTAGAAATGTCTTTTTAATGAACTTGTGGGTGTAATTAAAACTCTTGAACTTGATATTAATGACGTAAGAGGACAATGATATGATAATAAGTATAATATAAAAGAAAACAAATGAAGGTGTACAAAAAATATTATTAGAAATAAACCCTAAGCCATTTTATACGTTATGTGGCTATCATAGGCTTAACTTAGTGCCTTGCAGTGTGGCTAATTCTTATCCTAAAGTAATTTCATTTTTTGGAGTTGTTCAATATGTTTATTCACTTTCTTCTTCACCTAAAAGATGGAAAATTTTACAATATAATATACCTAATTTAACTGTTAAATTATTGTCACAAACATGTTGGGAGATTCGCATGAAAAGTGTCAAAGCAATAAGATTTCAAGCTCCCCAAATTAGATATGTTTTACTTGAATTAGCAAAGTTATTGAAGATACTAAAACAAAAAGTGAAGCTAAATGTTTAGCAACATATAAATTGGAAGACATTGATTTTTTTTAAGGTATGACTATTTGGTAAGATATATTATTTGCTATGAACACTATTAGTAAGAGCTTACAAAACGAAGATGTGCAAATTGATTTTTCCATAAATCAACTAAAAAGTCTTGCATCCTTTTTTGGAAATTACAGAGAAAATGGTTTTATGTCTGCTATGATTTCAGTTAAAGATATTGCAAATGAAATGGAAATCGAACCAAAATTTCATGAAAAATGTATAATTCGAAGAAAAAATAAAATTGCTGAGAATAATAATAAAGAGAGAATTCTATCTCTTGAAGATTCTTTTAGAATTGATTATTTTGTATATATAGTACATAAAGTTATTTCTTAAATCACCAATAGATTTGAGCAATTTCAATTCTATGAAAATATTTTTAGATTTTTATTTAGTTTTGAAAGATTAAATCATTGATGATAAAAGTTTAAAAGTTGTATTAATCTTGAAAATGTTTTGAAATATGATATGTTTTCTGATACTGATGAATTAGATTTATTTCAGAGTTAAAGTCTTAAAAGAAGCTTCACATATTAAAAGAAATACTCCACTTGATATACTTAATTATATTTAAAAAGTAGGTTCTTTTGCAAATGCATTTGTTACTTACAGAATATCGTTGACAATACCTGTAACTATTACTATGAAAATGTGACTAAATTGGTCCTATTATTTTTTAGCTAAGAGAAGTTTTTCTAAATTAAAGTTCATAAAATCTTATTTAAGAACTACAATGTCACAAAAAAGATTAAATGAATTAGTTATATTAGCTATTGAAAAAGATTTTTTGGCTAAATTAGAATATAAGATTTTAATTAATAATTTTGCATCTCAAAAAACAAGAAGAATAAAAATTTAATTAAATAGTAATTTGCATTAGTGATGGCTTAAAGCAAGAAACATAGTAGGTAGGAGCAATGATTTAAAGTTCATATGAAGATTATGGAAGACTAAGGGTATGTTTGGGATTGAGGTTGAGCAGCTGTAGTTTTTAAGCTACAGCACTAAAGTGTTTGGTAAACACTAGCTGCTGTAGCTTTTAAGCTATATTAGCTATGTTAATATGATTTTTTATTTGTACGATGTAAAATCTATTATGTTTTTAATAATTTTGTTAAAATTATTATTTAAAAATTATATTCATTATATATTATTAACTTTTATTTTATAATTACGACTTTTTTCTCACGATGTATTGTAGCTTAAAAGCTACATGACACTCAATCCCAAATATACCCTAAGCTAGTTAAAATTTATGTTTTAATAAATAGATGTCTCTCCTATTATTATTTTTTTTAAAGATCTTGTTGATAATTGTTGTAATTCAAGATATTATTGAACATAGTAGAATATTCACTATTTGATGTTATTGTGAGAGCATTTTAAGCTATTTAGTCTTATGAAAGTTTATTTTTTAGCGTCAGAAAGCCTAAAATAAAATAAAGCCAAAAGGCCTTGAATTGGTTAAATTTGGCCCTACTTATTAGATTATTTCAAATGAGCCAATTAAGTTGTGGGAACTGCTGACTTCTTTTATGGTGGTTTAGACAGCAAGCTGTTCCCTTTTTCATTTTTAGTGCATGCATGTGACTGTTAGAGAGATATTTTAAGATGATATGATAGGGACCGTACTATGTTAATATGTAACAATTTTAGTGGTAGACTTATTATTATTACAATGATTCTTTATTTATATACAGTACCTTTAAGGTATTTTGTTAGACTTCTTCTATAGTTTTCAAATTTTTAAGGTTGCTCATGCTCTTTTGTTGAGGTCTTCACATTTCACCCTTATGTTTTCAATTTCCTCTTTACACTTTCTAATGGTATATTGGACATGGGGATTGTTATACATATGTCAAACTCTAATAATGTGATTTAAATTTTACCACTAACATATATCATGTTTTGGCCAACAATATCTACCACTATGTTGGAGAATTATAACAATCAAATAACTTCTTGATTAAAACAACTCAACAATTATTACACTCTTTTTTATTATTTATTATATTATAAAAGATTTCTAACTTCTCGATGCATAAACCAAAGGGGAAAATGGGTATTTATACATAAAACAAACCAATCATAATCACATATCACTCTACCTAATATATTAATCTCAACCACACATCTTAACACCATAAATCCAACTTATCTACCAAACCAATTATTACAAATCTTAAATACCAAACATACTTATCTTACCTACTTCACTAACTACACCAACCTTATCTACCACAAGAAACTTCTCTAAATTGGGCTTAGATTTTTTTAAGTTAGATAAAGTTTATGATCCAACACTCCCTTTAAACTTGATCTTGTGACACCAAGTAGATTTTTAAATTTTACAAAGTCTTCTTGCTTTAGTGGCTTGGTAAAAATATCAACTACTTGATCTTATGATTTCATATACTTGACTTGCATTTCTTTTAGTATAATACACCCACTTATAAAATGACAACAAGTGTCGACGTGCTTACTTCGATCATAAAAAACTTGATTCTTGGATAAGGTTATTGCTGACTTATTATCTACACAAATATCAATTGGCACTTCTTATAGCAAACCCCTTCAAAAAATTTCTTAGACAAATTGCATGATAAACAGTTGATGTAGTAGCTATGCACTCAGCTTCACAAGTGAAACGTATGAAAATTGGTTGCTTCTTTGACATCTATGTGAAGACAATATCTCCTATAAAGAACACAAAACCATTAGTACTCTTTCGATCATCTATGTCGCCACCTTAGTTACTATTGTTATATCCGATAAGTTTGTAATAATTAAAAAAAAAACTAAGTACAATAAGCTAAAGATGATTGTTCCTTTTAGATAGAGAAAAACCTTCTTTGTAGCCTTGGAATGATTGATAGTTGAAATTTTAATGTGACAACTAACTATTATAATAGTATATAAAATTTTAGGCCTTATACAAGTTAAATAAATTAAACATCCAACCAGGCTCTCAAAAAGTATTAATCTACTCTTTCTCCTTTATCTTTCTTTCATAACTTAACCTAGTATTCTATTGGTGTGCTTATTGGCTTGTAATCATTCATCATGAACTACTTAAGAATCTTCTTTGCATAACTTTCTTAGGAAACAAGGATGCCTTTTTCTTTTTACTTGACTTTAATGCCAAGGTAATATGTCATTAATTTAATGTCAACCATCTTGAACTCTTTGGTCATCAATCTTTTGAACTCTTAAAAAAAACTTCGAATGCTTCTAGTGAAAATGAGATTAGCACACAATCAAAATGTCTCCATCTTTGACTTTGACATAGAGAGCATGTTTATATAGTCATTTCATGAAGTTATTCTCTTCAAAATACTTGTGAATTCTGCTATTCCATGCCTCAATGTTTGCTTTAACCTACAAAGGGATTTTTTCACCATGCAACATAATGGTTGTTCGATGTAAACTTCATTTTTAAACATATGTTTAAAGAATCTTCCATTTCTTTTAGACTGCTAGCAAAATGATTAATCTTATAGCTTCCAATCAAGCAACTAGAGTAAAAACCTTATTATATTCAATGCTGGCTTTTTAACTTTTACAACTAGCATTATGCCTTTCGATCTCACCCTATCATTTCTCTTTGTCCTGCACACCCATTTGACGTGCCGATAGCTTTGTGACTTTTGAAAGGTGTAGCAAATTTCCAAGTGTACAGTCTTTTATTTTTACTAGCTCAATGGACTTTTAGATGTAGCAACACAAAATATTTTTTTTAAATGTTTGGCTCAAAGGAAAATATAGAGATCATGTATAATAAATTGCTAAGCTGTATGAAAAATGGGCAAAAAGGGTTACTCTCCAAGAAAAATGATAGGCTCAAAAACTCACTTAGAATTTATTAGGACATGTGCATTCCTTCAAGTAACGTACCTAATTTTACTCGTCAGTTCACTCAATTCACATTTTTCACCAACATCAGCATGGAGAGTAATAAATATGATGTCACATAACTCAAGGCCAAAGGTTATACAAATACAAGAATATGCAAGTCATCATGTCATCCAATGTCAAAAGATCACATAAAATGCCTAATTTTTTCCTTTTTTTATTTTTTATTTTTTTTAACTCCAAGACTAAGAAGATGCGTTTCTAGAGTCACTACACTCCATATTCAACCATCTTCAACTCAAAAATTAAGCCAAAGTTAGTTCCTACAACAAAAATTAGTAAAAATTTCTCTAAGATTAAGACATTCCACAATCATCAACTATTCCCTCCCCCCAATGAGAATGAAACATTATCCTCAATGTTTTAAAGAAAATAAGTAGGGTTTAGAAGACATCACCTGAGTGCTGCAATCACAAAATGAAAGAAAATATTTATAGATGGAGAGTTAAATCTATTTTATGCTCCTTATTGCAGCTGCTACCATTATCAGTGGACTAATCCAAAAAAGAGGTCCTAGGATCTGGCTCTGGTCTATATGCTTGTAAAAGATAAAGTAACTCGTTAGCAGTAGGAGGCACAAATAAAAATTTTTTTATTGTGAAATAAATGAAATGACTTTTATTGCATGGTTAAAAAATGCAAGTAAGCCATCAAAAAATTTATTAACATTTAGCAAACTGATGGTTTTTTTATGAATGCTCAGATTGGCCCAAGATGCAAATATAAATAATGCCTCTAAAGTTGCAAAATCTCCAGGCAAGAAAATGAAAGTTTCAGCACGTTGTAGCATTTTCGATAGTCTTTCTTGCATGGTGGAGACAACTAACTCCTCTCCAATTTGTGGGTCGGGCATGCTTACAGGAGGTTTTAAGGCTTACGGAATGATGTCTAGCACCTGGCTTTCTCTATTATAGGCAGCTTCTGCAATAAGCTTTGATAACCCCTGATCACCTCCTCCATATACTAAGTGTATTTTTCTCTCTATTAGGACTCAACCAAAATCTATGGCTGCCTCAACAAACTCTTTATACTTTCCATATTGTAACATAGAAACCACTTCTTAAATTGTCTACTTGAAGGTGCTGCCATTGAGACAATCATAAAAAGTAAATTATGAATGTTTAACAAAATAAGCTCATATTTAAAGATCTTGGGAACAACCATAATAATATACAGCTATAAAGGAAGTGGTATATTTTTCAAATGACGAGTGAAGTTCGTAACTTTAAAGTCAAAAGCAAAAAGTGAACAGCAGGAAAAGATACTAGTAAATAAAAGTAAATAAAAGGATATGTACTAGTAGTTGTTATTGTGGCTCACATCTTCCTCTGGTTTTACGTCCAGAAACGGTTTGAACGCCTTCTATGGGTCGAAGATAGGCTTTCCATCCAGCTTGTTATAAACTGGCAAATAGGGTCATTTATAGTCAGATTCCTAAGACTATATCTTGCATGTTCTTTCGAGAATAATGGTCATAATTGAAGAATTGATTTCTGTACATATCCACTGGGATGCGTTTCAAGAGACAAATGAATATTATCCAATAACTCTTTATTCAAGCCATCCCTAATGAATTGAATCTTGTCTTCCCTGTTATCAGACACTATTCCTAAAGTACACTTCTCTTTATTGCATTCCATTTTAACATACTTATGACAAGCAACTGGAAGTCGTCAAGCTCTTCGTTTTCTTGAATAGTTTACTTTACCATACCACAACCAGACATATATGCAATAAATTTAGGAGGTAACTCACCTGCCAATCGTACTTTGGCTTCAATTAGCCATCGGATCTCAGAAGGGATGTTATTTCTCATAAGTAATTACATGCGTTCGGACCGAGCTTTATAGATTGTAATAAGAGCATTCTGAGGAAGTGAAGGAAATTGTTTGTGAAGCTTTGCTAAAATTGTGTTTTTATCCATTTCTTCTCTTTAGAATATCAGTTATTATAGAAAACTAAAGTAACCGACTTTGATTTTCACGGAGTACCTTTATCCGCCACTTAACCGAGGTAACAAATTAAAATACTTTTAAATAAAATAAAGCTTGCGAAATCAAGTAACATGTGAAAGTAAATAAATAAAAATAAAAACACACAATGTAAAAAAAAATGCGTTTAAGTAAACAACTACTTACAAACATCCTCTTATTTAATTTACCTCAAGTTTCTATTGGATTTCATAGATACCACCTTCAATTTTCCTGAATCCTCTTTCTATGTCTTCAAAATGGGATACTAATGCGTGTGGTCGGAGGTCCCAAATAGGATGTGATTGATAAATTTGGAGCAAGACGTTTAGATGACACTTCACACGTAGAAGTCGCTTAAGTTGGATGAAGAGGATCTGTCTGATTGAGGTATTCATGATAAGTAACGAAAGAAAATATGACTGGTAATCAAACACACTTTAATAGAAAATAAATAATTTCGAACAAAAGAATAGCAAAATGAAATGATAAAAAGAAATTAAATCACCAAAAAGAAATTGAAAGATCTCAATTCAAATCTGGCTGGTCACTAAATTGATTTTGGTACTTTAGATATTACTTTAATCTTTGACCATTATCTTTGAACATGACACATTCTTTGGATCCATAATTTCAATTGCTCCATGGGGAAAAACAGTATGAACAATAAAGAGCCAGACCATCTAGAGTGTAACTTACCTAGGGATAGATGCACGTGATAATTGAATAAAAGCACTTTCTGACCTAGTGTAAAAGATTTTCTCATAATGAAAGACTTTCATTCTCTTTTTATAATCTTTAGCCTTTTCATCGTAGCAAATACCCTCAAATTCGGCCAGTTGGAACCTCCTTTTTGAACTATGGCAGGGGTAAATGATACTTTCATTTAGTTGTTTATTGTTAAGAGATAATGAGGTGATTTCTTGCAATGTATTTTCTTCTCCCAAGGATGTATACTCTAAAGTGTTGGGTGACGGTTTAAGCTCGTGCTTTGGTAGTGATTCTGATGGGATGAGAATTTTCCCAGTTGGTGCTAACTGTTCTTCTTTTAACTTCCAATTATTAGTATCCATGAATGGTGATGAATCGAGTGAGGCATTAATCTGGTCAAAAACCAAACCAAAATGAGTTAGCCATTTTTGTAAAGGAACGTCACTAAGGTTAGAAGAAAGATCATGATCATTTAATTTTTCAATAAAATTTATATTAATAACTTCATCATCTCTATCATGAGGTTGTTTGACAATGTTGAAGATATTAAGCTCCATAGTCATATTGCCAAAGAATAACTTTATATTTCCGGTCCTGCATTGAATGTGAGCATCAGCAGTTGCCAAGAAAGGTCAGCCTAGAATAATAGGGATGTGCTTCTTCGAATCCTGTATTGGTTGAGTATCAATTACAATAAAATCAATAAGAAAATAAAACTTATCTACCTGGATAAGCACATCCTCTACAATACCACGAGGTATTTTCATAGACCAATCTGCAAGTTGTAATACAACTGGAGTTAAGTGTAACTCTCCCAATCCAAGTTTCTTAAATACAGAATAAGGTAAAAGATTTACACTAGCTCCGAAGTCCAACAAAGCATTCTTAAATGTGTGGTTCCCAATGCTACATGAGATAGTAGGGGATCCTAGGTCTTTAAATTTTGAAGGAATTTTTTATTGAAGTATGGAACTAATGTTTTCGGTTAAAAATGCCTTCTTTTGAATATTAATGCTTCTTTTTTTTAGTGCAGAGGCCTCTAAGAAACTTGGCATAAGACGGTACTTGCTTTATAGCACCAAGCAAAGGAATGTTAAAACTTACATGTTTAAAGATTTCCATAATCTCACCTGTGGAATTTCCCTTCTTTTCTTTAACTATCCTTTGAAGGAATGGAGCTTTGGGGACTTATTCTCATGAACAAATTTCTTCTTTCTCCTTTGATGAATCCTTAAAATCTACAAGCATAACTTGATTCATCTTTGTCACTGACATCTCCATCTTGTTGTCAAATTCTTTGCCTCTTCGTAAGGTCATTCAAGCTTTGACCTCTTTATATTGTTGAGCTGATTTAGAACTTACTTTATGTACTCCTTTAGGATTTGGCACTACCTGGCTTGGGAATTTGCCCTTTTCAACAGTCATTGTTAAGTTTTGAACTGAAGAAACTAGTTGACCTACCATTCTTTCTAAGTTTGAAATCAACTGAGCTTGTGAATTGAAACCTGCCTCATCTCATTCTGCAGTTCATCAATAGTGCAATTTTTTTGATCTATTGTGGAGTGAGTTTAATTTTTAAAATTTTGGAACGCTTCCTCCCATGGTTTGGGTTGAGAGTAATTCTGGTTCTGATCGTATGGTTTAAATAGTTGTTAAGAGACTTGAGGAGCCTGAAGAGCTGGTTGCATTGATGGAGCTGGAGCTGCTACTCTGTTCTGTACAGAATCCTTGAGACCATGAAAAGTTGTGATGGTCTATCCACTCACGATTATAAATATTGGAGTAAGGATTGTAGTTTGGCTGCTTTCTCATTACACCAATTACATTGGCTTAATCTAGATATGAGTCATGATCAAGTTGATTATAAGCAAGTGGCTCTGTTGATTTTGCAGCTGTCAAAGATGCTATTTGGTGAGAAGGTCCTTCAACTATTTCTTTGACTTCCTTGATTTCTGATCTTGACTCACCAACATGAACTTCATTCACTCCTTTAATTTTTCTTACATGTCTGAATGATCTACTTCACTGTTGGGAATTATCTGCTTGTCGTTAAAAGAAATCTCGAATCTCTAATGCACTTTTTGACATCAACTCTACTCCACTTATCGCCATTAGTCATTCCTGCACATGAAGTCTCTCCAAAAAGTATTGGCATTGGTGCCGTATCTCGTACCCATGATGTGGACACTTCAAGAGTAGCCCATCAAATCACTCACATGCTTTGAAAAATTGCTCATCTTCTTTTTGGATAAACTCTGAGATTTTCCTGTGAATAGCATTAGTTTTATGCATTGGGAAGTATTTTTACATTGGGAAGTATTTATTTAAAAATTTAACAACCATTTGTTCCCATGATGTAATACTATTAGCAGGCAATATATTGAACCAAGAACGAGCTCTATCTTTAAAAAAAAAAACTGGAAACAACCTAAGATTAACATCATCATTTGAAAAATTCTCATATTTAAAAGTTTGACAAATAGCATAAAAATCATTCAAATGATTATATGGATCTTCATTTTCTAGGCCATAGAATAATGGACGACATTTTAGCATACTAGGTTTTAATTCAAAACACCTAGTAGATACATTTGGGTATTTTATGCATAATGTGCTCAAATTAGCCAAGGAACTAAAGTAATCCTTAAATGGCCTCTCCTGCGATGCTTGTGGTTGTTTTTATAAATCCATTTCAATTTTATCCCCAATTTCCACTTGTGATACAATGTTTTTACGTATGCGACGTGCTTTCTCTAACTAGAGGTTTATGGGTTCTAAATTATTCGATAGTGACCTTCGACCATGCATGCAAAGAACACGTACAAAAACAAAATTAAAAATAAAGAGAAGAGAAATTATGATACTAATCTTATTACGATTGTTACAACTTTGTTATGTAAATACACTCAAGTGCTATGAATGTGCAATAATAAGAAAAAAAACGTGAAATAAAATAAATTAACTGAAATTGAAATAAACTAAAATTAAAATAAATTAATAGGCGGTTAAATCGGCCATATAGATTAATAAGATCAATGTAAAATTAAAACAAAAATAAAATGAAAATTAAATTACAAAAGTTAAAAGAAAATAAACTAACTTAAAATAAATCAACTAAAATTAAGATAACTTATAGGCAGTTAAATCGGCCATATAAAAAGAAAATAAAAATACAAAAAGATATTTACATAAGAAAATTAACTCTACGAATTGAAATGACTTACCTCCCCGGCAACGGCACCAAAAACTTGTTGTGCAAATTTTATTGAACTCGCAAGCGCACGAATCTATTGAAGTATAGATTAATGGTGACAAGTGTCAATCCCATAAGGAGATGGATTTTATTATGTTGAGTTATTATTATTCTTTATTATTCATGTTTTTTTGTGAAATTTTCTTGTTTATTCTATCCTAAAATTGAAATTAAAATGGAGAGAATAAATTGGCACTTGATCAATGTAATAAAGTACTTGGCTCTTAGGATTCACACTCAATATTTCACCATGGGCTTAATATTCCTTTTTTTAGGTCCAATTAATTTATGAATGGGGTATTTCCACTCTTCATAAACCTAACTCTAATAAATATGACATTAAACATTCATTGTGCCAGGAAGAATAATCTTATGTTAAATGAGATATCAAGAACACGTTATGCTAGGTAATAATAATGTAACTGTCGACAATGTGACAAAACTTTCCACTAATTAACCTAGATAATTTTTATGCCAACAATGAGTCACGACTTACCACATAAATTAGAGGGAGGTTCTTTCTCTAATAAATCTAGTATAAAGTACTCACTATGCCAAATAGCAATAATCTTGCACTAGGGAACCGGTATTCCAGTGCAATATCTAGACAAGATTATTATTATCTATCTATTATAAGTCAAAACAATTTAAATAAATTAGAGAAAGTGAAAATAAACTTATCAAATTAATCTCATAGATCATGTTGAGTCTTCATCTTTAACCCAAGTTTGAAAATAAATTAGCTACTCATTTTATAACTAAGGGTAAAATTAAAATTTTATTAAAATACATAGAAAATATAAATGGAGAAGGAATTATAGAAATTAGAGCACAAAAATATATTAAGGGGTGTCAAATTAGGGGGAGAGCCCTTATTTATAGATACAATTAGTAAATTATGGCTATCGGATAAAAATAATTTGGACTCCCAGGATTGTGCCACGTGGTACTCTCTGATTGGTTGGAACACGTCACCAGGGTTGTCATTCCATGTATATGCATGCACAGTATACGCATTTTTCAGTCCACTAATATTTTGCCATGTCATCTGTCAATGTAAAAGTCAACAAATAAGATTCAGTGCATTGCATGCATTGTAAGCTCATTTTTCAGTCCAATAGAGTTCTGCCACATCATCCGTCAATGCCACATCATCAGTCAACGACACATCAGCAGTCAACAACATATCACCAGTCAACACCACATTAGCAGTCAACGCCATGTTAGAAGGGCCTAGTAAAATCTTAAAATTATGATTTTGCCCTTTATATCTTTCCTAAGGTTTTCAGTTGTTCTGAGTTCAAAAATGTTGTCCGTTTTGCTGTTCGACTTCTCGTTTATTGAGAAATAACTAAAATACCCCTAAAATACGTAAAGTATTAAAAATACATATAAACATAGACAATTAAATATCAAGAGACTTAAAATACATAAAGGTACAGATGTTAATGAGACTTGGAGTATAAAACAATGATTTTACCATTTATAAATATATACTCTCTAGGACTTAACATGCTCTTCTATGTCCTCTACTTGAGCTTTTTTCTATTTTATAATTGGAGTAGTTATTGAAGTTCCACTCTTATCCATTACCATGATCTTTACCTCATCCTCAACCTCAACCTCTATTGTAAATAAAATGCCTTCTCTCGTTGTTAGAGCTTTCTTCTCTATTCTCTACACTGACTTCTATCTTAAGAAGTTGTTCTTCAATCCCTTACTTCTTTTTCAGTTTTTGTTCACAAGCTTGCAATCTTCCTTGAAGTTACTCATTGTCATAGTATCCAAATCTTTTATCTTCTCTATTGTCACGATAATATAGTTAAAATTTAAGTCTACTAATCAAAGTGCCCTTTCAATGATCTTTATCTCTTTTAACTCCTCACCGTTTCTTTTTAATTCGTTGGAAAATTTAATAACTCAAGTAAAAGAATCAAAAATTAACTTGGATACTCATGTGTAAAGACTCAAATTCTCCTCTTAATTTTTAGAGACAAATCTTTTAAACTTGTTTCATTCTTTGTTAAGAGGTCTCTAGCTTCTCTCATTCTTCCTTTTAGAAGGTTGCACTACCAATCTTTCCAAAAGCATCTTTATTTACTGATTGAAAGATAAAATACTTTATTTTGCTCTCTATCTTCCTCAATCTTTATTTTCTACCATAGAGTAAACTATTTTTCACGTTTTCCCATAAATCATGTGCACCTAATAAGGCTTTTATTTTAATATTATAGTTATTAAACTTGCTTCCCTTTAATTGTGAAATTTAGAATGATATCATGCACCATTTGCCATAATTCACAAACAGAATGAGAATTAAGAGATTTTAAACTCACGGATAAATCTGAAACTTCGAAAAACCTTAGGAGATATTCATACTAAAAATGTGATTTTCGATCGACAGTCAACAGTCAAAGTCAAAGGTCAAAATATTGACTGGTCAACAGGTTGATGGCTCAGGTCAACAGGTTGATGGCGCAGTCAACTGGATGCGACTTCTAAGGCTCGAAGAACTGGCTTCAATTCAACTCAGTTCAACATGACTTAACTCGACTCAACAAGGTCAACTCTTTGGGTAAACTCAATTACTGGATAACAAACTTATGGCAGCAACTACAGGCATGTTCGAACGCTGATGAGGATAATTTTTATTGCATCACGTTCTTATCATCGAGCTCTTTGATTTGATATGCTACACTATTATGTGGAGTACTGATTATTAACTTTGATACCACTTTGTTGGAAAATTATAACAAAGGTAAATTCTAGCTTACTCCCCTGGTGAAGTGACAATGATCAAATTATCCCCCTTACTATTGAAAACATCAAGTTACCCAAAAAAAAAAAAACTTGTTATCTTTAACTATAAAGTTGAAAGTACCACAAAATATTCTTCTAACAGCACTTTAAGGCTCAATTCTTAATGCTTGATGCATGGCAAGTCATTGAAAATGAGAAAAGTTAACTCTTAAAATATGCATATATAAACATTGAAAATAAGATTAAAAAATGTGTGGAAATAACTAAATAAGCTTAAATAAATTGATAATTTTCCTAACTTAGACATGTTGGTTAAGCAAATTTCAAGTCATACCATTTTATAGAAATCACGATAATGGGTGGCATAAAAATAAAATTTCAAAATTGTTGAAACCTACTGAAATTGAAAAATTGATTCAAAATTCAAACTTCTTGTCAGAGCATCATCTTCTATTTTAGTTGCAATCCCAAATTATTGAAATTCCAATCATTGTTTGAAAAGCTCCACAAAATTAATGAGCATGCCATCCTTTAGAGGAACTTCTAATAACTTCTTTGATGAAGATGAAGAAGAGAAGTTGCAAGTGAATGGGAAGGTCATCAAGTTTAAAAACAGATCATGTACTGATTGTAGGTGAGCGAGCAATAATTAAAGTTTTTGAATCTATTGTTAATCCTAAAAAACTTTAGTACAAATGTAAAAGGCCAGGATGCAACTACTGCAGGTAGTAACATTGAGTACAAAGTCATTGCAAGAGGGTTGGGTAATTTGCAAGATAAAAAAACAAAGCTTTCATAATGAAAATAAAAAGCTAACAGCGATGGCCATTAAGCTTGTTTCAAAATTAGACAAAATGAAGAGTTGTGTACACCATTATCATAATGTAGTCACTATGTATTATGTACATTTATGATTTTGGGCAGAAAATAAAATTGCTTGATGACAAGGCTTAAATAATAGAGATAAGAGAGTAGTGAATGTACGTAAGTTATGAATATATTATATTTCATCAAAAGTTTTAAACTAAGGGTCATGGCATAAAAATAAAATTTCAAAATTGTTTAAACCCACTGAAATTGAAAAATTAATTCAAAATTTAAGACTCTTGTTAAAGCATCATCTTATATTATAGAACCCTTTACATACAGTTGCAACCCCAAAGTATTGAAATTGGGCCGTTGGTTAAAAAGCTCCACCAAACTTGTGAGTTGAGAAACCTCCAGTAAGTTTTTTAATGAAGACGAATAAGAGAAATTGCAAGTGAATGGGAAGGTCATTAAGTTCATAAACAAATCATGTATTGACTGTGGTAAGCGAGCAATAATCAAAGTTTTTGAATCTACTGCAAATCCAAGGAGGCTTTAGTACAAATGTTAAAGGTCAGGATGCAACTGCTTCAAGAAGTAGGAGCCATCTAGCTTTGATTACAAAGTTATTGCAAGAGGGTTGGGTAAGTTACAAGACTAAAAAGGGAGTTTCCATGATGAAAATAGGAAGCTAATAGCGATGGCCACTAAGCTTGTTCAAAATCAGACAAAAATCAAGAGTTTGTTGTACGTCATTATCATAATGTAGTCACTTTGTAATATGTGCATTTATCATCTTGGACATAAAATAAAATTACTTGACGATGAGGCTTAAATAATAAAGATAAGAGAGTAGTGAATGAACATAAGCTATCAAAATTTTATATTTCATCAAAAGTTGTAAGCTAAGGTTCATGGCATAAAAATAAAATTTCAAGTTAGTAAGGCACTAGAAGCCCTTGCTCGTGTATGTGTTCTTGTTCTTGTCATTAAGGTTGAAGCATTCATTCCTTGAAATGATACACTGGAGCTTAAAGTTGTTGCCAAACTCTTTCGATACATCTAAATAACATAGAAGGCAGTTAGACAATGTTGAACAGATAACAAACATTGGAAAAAAATATATAAATTTATGAACATTGGACAAAATCCTTTACCATCATTGTTCTAATGTTCTTGTTAACATTGGCTGGATTATGAGAACAACATATTTTATTGTGTTCTATGCCTTTGCAATGTATTCATGAAACAGAGAATTTTCTCTTATATGATGGTTTTTCACCAGGCTCCCTTCTTCTACAAGTCTTAGGCCTGCTAGGTGAATCTATGAACATTTGGGGGAAGGATTTCATAGCCTCTATATGTAGCCACTTAGACTTATCAAGTAGAGAATGAATGATTCCTGAATAAAATTTCAAGAATACCTCTTTTGTGAAGCAAATAGCTGCATATGGCTCATAAATAGCCCTTAAATAAGTAATACAAGGCATGGCATGACTGTATGGTAGACCACTTATTTGCCATAGCCCACAGTCGCATGTATGATCTTCCAAATTAATCACATAAGACTTTTTATTATTAACTATATATCACTTGTTGGTATCATCAACTTCAAACAATACTTCACTTGCTGGTATAACATGACAAAACCTTCTAGCCTTAATTAATTTGTTCATCTTCTTATTAAGCCACCTACACTCCATCTTTCTTTCTAGGGTTACCTACATCATCTTCTTTCCAATAGCATTATTGATAATAAGAAAGATGGAAGGAA
This sequence comes from Murraya koenigii, assembly GCA_025617385.1. Classification (NCBI taxonomy): domain Eukaryota; kingdom Viridiplantae; phylum Streptophyta; class Magnoliopsida; order Sapindales; family Rutaceae; genus Murraya; species Murraya koenigii. The sequence goes on from CM046818.1 coordinate 12,151,470, forward strand.
ATTTTGTAGAAGTTATACACCACTCTTTATTTATTCTAATTCTATTTTATGAGATTTTTCATGAATAGGATTTTGTTTCTTTGCCAAGTCTTTGTGTCTTTTTGGAGCTTATATAGCTAACGTCATTTACACGGATCTACCTAGCTTTCTCAGGAGCAGATACGTATACTAAAGAAGAGCACATCACGAGTCCTACTAGTCCTCAGAAAGATCCTTCTCCTAAGCAAAAGCCTGATGAATCAATACAAAAAAGCCTCATAAGATCAACGGAAGTGTGCGCGTGCGACTTCGGACAAAGGTCAGAGGAGATGGGAAAAAAAGGTTGGAAAGATCCCAACAGTCCCAAGGTTTAATTAAATTAATTTTATGAATCTTTCATATAAATACCTCTTTAATTTTTATTTTATTGTTGCAATCTCGATCGTTTGACAATGTGCTTTTAAGTTATTCCACTTTCATGTAATGAACCTTTTTTTTTTTTGTTATAAAATTGTAAATTCAATATTATAAACTTATGATATAAATAAGGATGTAGAATTCTTATACTTGTAATTATTATGTTTTGTCCCAAGCTTTTGTACTATATTCTTGATGCAATTTGCGTCTTTCCAATATTTTGCATGGTCAATTGTGATTATTTATTAGGAAAAAGATGGATTGAAATTGTGTAGAAGTATTACACTGCCAAAAGATAACCACAAGATTAGATTCGACTTATATCCTAAATAAATATTCATTTTGATTTATTGAATAAAATTAATAAATGAATCAATTCAAATTTGGATTCTTTCAAATTTCTTCATCTACCATTATAATATTTTATATATATAATTGATAAACAGACAAAAATCAAACAAAATAAAATATCACAAGTTTATGATCCTAATAATATTCTTCCAAGTTTCAAACATCTAAACTTCAAGGTTCCAACCTTCAAATTACAAATCCAATAATAATACAAATATAAAAATAAAATCATAAGACTTTGAATTCTTAATATAAATATTTTGAACCAAGTGAATTCTTTGAATAACTTCACTTCGTCTTTGACTTTGTCACTTGAGAAAAAAGGACATGAACATAAATATACTGATCTTATACGTTGATATGCACATAATATTATAGATAAATTTTGATACTTTATCAAATGAAAAAGAATACATGCACTCTCGTGGTTCAATTTTCTTATATGAATACGTAGATCTCTAAGGTTTCATAAAGGTTCATGCTGCCACACATACCCCTTTTTGACCATTATTCCTTTTTAATATAGTAATTAAGAAAATTGACTTTTAAGTCTTTTAATTAATGAAATATAAAATTAATAATAAAGACTTTCTAACATACCTATAATATTAAAATAACTGAATTAATATTTCAAATATTTTCAAAAAGAAAATTATTATTTACTTTTAATTTACACTTGTATCTATTATAATATATTTATAAAAATTGATTGGCATATAAATAATTTTTAGAGATTTTGATATATTATAAAATTTAGAGACAATGATTTTAAGTTAATAGAGCAAATAAATAAAATGATCAAAAAAAATTTGTATGACCTTTTTTTAAAATTTGAGGTCTAAGTGTACATATCATCTAACTAAGGAACATAGGTATCATTATCTCTATGTTAAAATACAACACTTTCGTCATTACTCTATCCTGTAATTTGCAAAGAGTGTGGATAGAATCGGATGCCCATGGCAATGGCAAAAGACAAAGGTGATTTGAATTGCTTTTATCAGCACAAAAAGACATATTATATTATTATTCTAATTTTAGAAGAGCTGACACACAACCTTCACCCTTTTCTTTTTTTTTTTTTTTTTGTTTTGTTCAAGAGATCAACTTTTACTTTTTATATTTTCCAAAAACTTTTACTATTTATTATTCTTTTTTTGAAGGGCATAAATAATTAATTTATATAATTTATTTAATTTATTAAAAATAATAAATATGTATATGAAAGTAAATATAAGAGAAAATGACATTCCTATATCTATAAAGTTCGAAGATATAGTCAGGTAGACCCCTAAATTTTTAATAAGGGATATTAAAATTCTTTTTTTACTATAATATTTTTGGCCCTATCAATAAAAAATAATTCACTGTAATGTTTTATAATAAATAAATATAATATTAAAATAAATGTAACAATATATGCATTTTAAAATAATTTCAATATTTAAAAAATATTTTAATAGTTTACAGCATTATATTATATTAAACTAAATTTTCTAACAAATAAAAACATGATATTAAAATAAATAAATAAAATGTTGAATTATTTTCAATTTTATATAAAACTATTAATATATTATTAGTACATGAGATATATTCTAGTAATTGTAAAATCTATTTAACCCAAAAGGTCTATTTAAATTTTTTTATATTTAATAAAAATATATTAAATGTAATAATTACATTTTAAAAAATATTTTATGTATTAAAAATATTCTAATATTACTAGTTCACTGCACAAATTAAACAATTTGAATTAAATTTGCATTATTAAAAAAATTTGAAGTCAATTTTTTAATTACTATCTATAAAGAATATTACAATAAAAAGAAGCATTGATATCTCTTATTAAAAACTTGAGGACCTGCATAGCCAATTTTACAAATCTTGAAGTGCAGATTTCTTTTTTTCTAAATTTATTTTCTTTTTTACTAAATTTAATATTATAAAGTTATGATTACAAAGAAATTATTAATTTTTCAAGGAAAAAGATACCTATACCCTCAAAGTTTAGGAAAATAGTCACAAAGACACCTAAATTTTCAATGAGGGACGTCAGGACCCCTTTTAACTATAATACCCTTTTGATTCTACAAACCCAAAAAGGATTGATCCAAAATTTTATAACAAATAGAAATATGGCTTTAAAATAAAGGAAAAAATATATATTTTTTAAAATAATTTTAATATTTAAAAAATATTTTTATATTTTACAATCCATTAAACCTATTTTATTATAATTAAAGTAAATTTTAATAATAAATTAATTAAAATTATTTTACATATTAAGTAAAAATAATTTTAATATTTATAATAGCGATATATTTTTTTAATTGCAAAATCTATTTAAATCAAAGGTTTATTTAAAATCTTTACACTAAATATAAATATATTATTAAAATGAATATAATAATTTAAAATTTTAATATTCTTTTAAATGTTAGAAATAATTTAATATTATTAGTTTAGTAGGTAAATTATATTATTTATATTAAATTTGTATTAATTACAAAACTTTAAAACCAACTTTCTAAAAAAAAAACTTTCTAATTACTAAATTCAAAGGGTATTATGGTCATAAATAAATATTGGTGTCCTTTTATGAAAATTTGGTGGCCTTTTTTATCATTTCTCCAAACCTTAGGAATATAGGTGTCATTTTTTTTTCAATAATAAAAAATAACTGCTACCAGTATATATTCATTTAAATAGAAAGGAAACTTAGTTTTCATTTGCTTAATTTGTAACCTACTTACCCGATCATAATTATCAGCATAATTTTTAACGTTGATAGAAAAATAGGGATCCGAAGCTTGTGGTTGGTTGGCTCTAAGCTAGAGATAATCCAACTTAGTAAACACACATCTGCTTGGGAGATTAACAATAAATAAATAAATAATTGGCAGTCTTGTTCTACTTCCTAATTAGAAAAAATTAAAGAAATTTGGCAAATTTAGGAATGAACACTTTACACTTTTAAATATAAACAAATTAATGCCATTTTGACACATTTACCCTTAATCAACCAAAATACAAAAGAAAAGTAGAACACACATCTCTCCTATCTCTCACCACTGCCCACCACTTAACATTATTCATTTGACTTGATTGTTGAGGATTTATTTATTGTCGATTGAAGAGTGTTAGTGTTTGAATTGGGCAGCAAAAAAATTGATAATTTTGGAAGAAATAGAGGCTTAAAGTTTCATGGCAGACCAAGTGACTTAAATGTCTCTGAAAGTTTTTTCCTTTCATGTTGTGTTTTATTTGACGCCATTTTCACCCAATTTGATTAAAAATAAATAAATAAATAACATACGAATGGCAAGTTGTACTTGAATGTTGTGGGCTGCAAACTGTTGACTTTGTAGTTGGATTTCAAGATGGGTGGGAGATGGGCGAAGGTGAGCATCCAGACAGCGGGTGTTGGATGTTGGGTGTTGTCTCCCGAGCGTCCATGAGCGGTCAATGTGACTAAAACTTAAGTAATTGGTTAACTTTATAAGAAAGTCGAGAGTGTGACTTTTGGTGAAATTTATTCCATAAATTTTCCAAGAAACTTCTGTTGTTTTTGGTGAGTTATATAGCCTTTTTCCTTCTTTTATTAATTTTTTTTTCTTAATTATAGGAAACTAAAAAATATAAAAGAAAAGAAAACCTTACTGTACAAATTTATTTTCTTTGGTGGGTTATAGACTTTTTTCACATGCAATCTCCTTTGTATTATTAGTAAATATTGTACTTTATTTCATAAAAAGAAAACAAAGGATCGAATTCCTTACAATGGCAAGATTGGAATCTCGTCAAGCAGGTATCATTGCGCTGGTAAGATTGCGATCTCGCCAAACAATAGGAACGGTAGCGTTCAAACAAGTAAGTTATCACAAAATTCTTATAACTCTGAAGCATTAATCGACTTGGTATGAATTTTGCTTAGTTTCTTTATCCGTGTGAGAATCGAGATTCATGATCTGGCTCATTGCTGTAGGAATTATTACTAAGGATATAAAGAATTGAAATTGAAAAAATATATAATTTTTCGAGTTGTTTATGGTCATTCAATTAGTGGATTGTTATTGTTGATTTTGTTTCACTCCCTTTTGTTGTACAAGTAGTGCTATAACTATAATTCAAAGATGTTGAAACTATTATCAATCACTAGTTGTTAGCTAGAACACATCGGAATTTATAAAATTCAGACATAATTCTTGGCATTCACGGTAACTTTTATGAAAAATTTAAGTACTTGTGTCTTTTGTGGATGTCAATAATTTATGAAAATGCATATTTCAACGCTCGTGAAATTTTTTAGTGCTAGATATTGTGACTTTAATGCAGATCAAGTTATGGCAAGTGAACCAGCTGACATAGTGCTTGACCTTGTTGTGGAAAAGCTTCGTCATCTTACTGCTAATCCATCTGATCAGTTCAATATTTTCAAGGTGCCTGATGTACTGCGTAAGTTAAATGAAAAGGCTTATGAACCACAAATGCTAGCAATTGGTCCTTATCATCACGGTAAAGAAAACTTATTGGCCTTTGAAGAGCACAAAACTCGCTATCTTCAAAAACTTCTAGAGCGTACTGGTATACCTTTGTCAGACTATGTCATGGCCATGAGGGCATTGGAAGAAAGAGCTCGAAAGTGTTATGGAGGGTCCATAAGTTTAAACAGAGATGAGTTTGTGCAAATGATGCTTCTCGATGGTTGCTTTATTGTTGAGGTTATTCGTAAGTTTAGGTTGAAACATTTGAGAGGAGATGATGACCCAAATTTTAAACTGGGTTGGATGTTACCTTCCATAGCACAAGATATGATTTTGCTTGAGAACCAACTTCCATTTTTTGTTCTTTGGAAGTTGTTTATCATGACTGAGATGCCTAATGATCCAAGGACCGAAAGCTTTCTTGTCATGATCCTGCGTTTTTTCAACGGCATATTACCAGGGAAAGGTTGTCGAAGAGACATTGTTGATCAAGTTGATGTTTATCCCATAAATGAAATCAAACATTTGGTCGATTTAATACACGATAACTGGCTTCCATCACGTGCAGGAATTGAAGCATATGGGAATGATGCCACAAATAATAGTTACTGGAGCTTCATTTGCTCTGCCACAGAGATTCAAGAGGCTGGAATCGAGTTCCGGAAGGTTGAGGTCCTTAAGGATGATTCCTTGTTCGATATTAAGTTCGAAAATGGGGTAATGAAGATGCCATCCTTGGAAATTAGTGATGCTACCGAAACTATTTTTCAGAATCTCATTGCATACGAGCAGTGTTCCCAAGACATAAATCTGAAGCATGTAATAGATTATGTCGAATTCCTGAACTGCCTAATCAACTCTTCAAAGGATGCTGAATTACTCCGTCGTCGTGGAATAATTGATAATTTGTTAGGAGATGATGAAGTGATTGCAACCTTATTTAACAAGCTTTGTGATGGTGTTGTACTCGGTGAGCGGTTCTATTACCATGAGATTTTTAACGAAGTGAATTTGCATTGCAGTAGGCGTCGTAATAAGTGGATGGCCAAGTTGAGGCACAATTATTTCAACACTCCATGGGCAATCATCTCATTGCTTGCTGCTGCTGTCCTACTTCTCCTAACGTTGCTGCAAGCTCTGTTTGCAGTTCTTTCTTATTATCAACAAGTGCAAAGCCATTGAGTATAGAAGCAGTTGTAAACAAACCTTTAAACAAATGACAGGCTCTGTTTCAGTAAGAACAGAAAATTATAAATGTCAATTTGAGATTTGTGGTTGCCATGCTTATTGTATCATACACAACTTTAGTAACAGTTAACACAAGGTGTTTGATATATGTTCGTAGGTGCTCGACAGAATATACCAATGAGGTAGTTTTAGCAGGGAAGCCATAATTGAAAATTTGCTGCAAATGAGGTTGATATGAGAGCCTCTAGAAGGTTTGGGCCAAGAACAATCGAGAATAATGTAAGATAAGGATGTGAATCACCGAAGGAAATGAAACACAAAAATAAACTATGAGTTTTGTTATCCTTTATTGTATACACTGATGTAACCTAGACCTCTTGATTTATGTTTAAATTATGTTCAACGAAGCATTCATTAATTAATTATAAATCAACTTTGAATTTGATCTCTTAGATTGACCGGGCCCGTGCCGGGAATTTTACGTAGCCTCTCGTTTAAATTTATACTTTGGAAAAAACCAAACCAGATTCCAGATCTTAGATCTGTGCTGCATAATTTTAAGCATTGGGGCTTCTTAACAATTGTGGCTGATCTTCGACTGCAAATTTTAATATATGTTCATTTATTTCTTAACTTTGTTATGCACTTAGCTCTCCAATTTACCACCATGTTCAATGCGCTAAATAAGATTTGAGAAAGGGTAAAACTTCAATTTATTGAAGCGTAAAAAAAATAATTTGATTAAATGCAAGCTGCCAACTCAGTGACAGATCTAGACAATTTATTTTGAAGAGATTATTCTTAATAATAATGTCAGAATCTAAAAATGAGATAATAAAACCAACTTAATAAAAATAATGACAATAGTTATAATAATAGTCTTAAATATACACAAATCTAACAAAACCAACTGAAGATGATGAATAATGATACTTTTTAATTTTTTCCTATATAAACAGACAAAAAAATTATTAATTAAACTATTGCTTGATATAACTTAACTGAAACAATCATCTATAATGTTAACTATGAATAAAAGATTAAGAATTAAGAACACATGTTGGAACTTAATTGGAAGAGAATTTGTATTTTGTAATCTTTAGTGTTGGAGATTTTTAAACATGAAATATCGTTGGTTTCTTTTAGGCTTTAAGGATTTTAGATGTTGGATGTTGAATTAATTGGAAAAGAAGTTAAATGAGCAAACTTGTTTTTTTAGATTAAAATACGAATTATGAAGAGCAAAAAATTTAATTTGATTATTAAAATAAGTTTGCTCATTTAAATTTTTTGCTCAAATTAAATGGGATGCTTGGAGCAAACTTGTTTTTTAGATTAAAATACGAATTACGAAGAGCAAAAAATTTAATTTGATTATTAAAAAAAGTTTGCTCATTTAAATTTTTTGCTCGTAACATTATAGATGATTGAAGATGGGATGCTTGGAGAGGGAAATAAAACCTCTATTTATAAACTTCATTTCATCTTCTAATTATATTAAAATAATAATAATAATATGTATTTTATTTTATTATTTTTTATATTCAAACTTTGAAATATAGCTTTTAGATCTTCTTCTTCTTCCTTTTTCATTCAAAAATTTCTACTTCTATATTGTATGGTTCTAGATTATGCATGCATGTATTTTGTTGACATTTAATAGGATATAGTTTATTTTGGGGGCTTTAATAAATATAATTAATATTAAAATTAATTACATATGCTAAATAAATAATTCAATTTAGGAGGAAATTTTAGTTCATGGAGACTCTAGCTCGTGGTCACTCATTGAATCCGTCAATGTCCCTATGAATATTGATATGTCCATGTTACACCGGTATAACTTACTTAGACCGTTAGATAAGTCCAAGAATTCGATTCAAATATATGACTTAGACCATTAGAGAAGCATTTCGAAGAAATTTCCATGAAGGGAACAATCACTTGATTTCTCTACCATGGGAGCCCCATGCGGCTGCAAACCAAGCCGTTTCTATTCTTTTTAATTAAAAATTCGTTGGTTCAACATTAAAACCGAGTTGGCGAACATTCCACGTTCTTTGCAATCTTTTTTCATTAGCCATGTACAGAAAATGATCAAGTCCGTTCACATAAATACCGTGTAATCTGTTGGTACCCACATTAAGATGATGAGGTGGGTTTCTTGTATCATTAGTTAACATTTTACTTTCATCAAAGCAACTGGAGAACGATAGCATTCAAACATGCATTTACTATGAGCTCTTCTTGTATCATTAGTCAACGTTAAATTTCATCAAAAAGAATGAGGAGGTAGAATCAATCTGCATGAACTGACTTTTCATTTTATTTCTCTTCATTAATTGGCCATAGGAATTGGAATTCTTACAAAATTAAGAAGCAATTTCCTTTTCCTTTTATTTGTCAAACTAACTAGTAATGAATAATTCCTCCTCTGGAAAATTAATTTTGTGAATTCTATTTGAAAATAAGTCTGACGGAAATAGAGAAGCAGTTCAACCACCACCTTCATTGTGATTCCTGAGAGGTTTCATCGAGAATATGTTTGCTTCTCTATCAAGTCTTCGAGGGTTTCTGTAGCATATATAGCAAATATCAATCAGCAAATATCATTTACGTTGAGCAAATATTTTTCTGAGCACAAATCACGAGTAGTGCTAGTCCTGAGAAAGAAATCACAACCAATCACTGGGATGGTAAAACTCTTTAAAGCCGTCACGTGCGCCCTTTGAGCAAAAGTCAGATAGGACGGAAAAAATGTATCAATCCGACCAAGGGGCCACCTCTCAATCTCAACAAAATCAGCAAAACAGTATTCACACGGCACCTGCTACCGCTAACCGGCCAAATCCAAATCAGCCCGGGTCAAATCCAGTACTGCGAGGGAACCCTCACCCTCCGCCGGGGCGCCCAGTCAAGAAAGTTTCTTGCTTTAAGAATTAAGCTTTTCCAGAAGCCAGGTCCAGTTGTAAGGAGGCTCGGGTTCTGAATTGCGTGAGTTATAAATAATAAAAATATTTAGAAAAAAAATAAACTTTTTCACATCTATTGAAAAAGTTTAAATAAAGGAGTGGTAATGATCCATGTGAGACTAGTTTCTGAGTTGTACTTGTTATTCTAGTTTTACTAGAATTGTGTTATTTGAGCAGCTTGAAATTAGTTTAATAAGTAAATAGATCTGTAATTTTACTTTCTAATTTTATGAATCTTTGAATGAATGCCTCTTTATGTCAAGCAGTTTCAATTTAATTTGTTTCTAATTATATAGAGAACGTCAGCAATTCCCAAGATTGAATATTGATGATGACTCTGATCCTTGTTGGTGAAGAAGTGTCACGAAGAAATCAGCAATATTACAGAAAAAAAAACTGATAAAATGCATTAAATAATGTTTGCATGATTATTGTTATTTATAAAAGAAGCACTCACTTTTCAAATGAAAAAAATAAAAGAGGCAAAACAAGGGATCTCAAAACAAAAATCTTATAATATGTCTATCTTGTAAAGTATACTGGATAAATCTAGCATAAAAATGATTGGCAAGAAAACTCTAAGACAAAATATCCTTGTCATGCATTCTAAATTATTATGGAATGAAGAGACCAAATAAATATAAAAACAATATAATATTATGGATGAAAAGCGTGGGCTAAAAGCTGGCAAACTGTATGTTTCATAAGAGCTTATTACATACTAATAAAATTGGAATATAGTCTAACCTTGCATTAGGCAGCAAATTGGTAATATGCCAAAACACAATTTTATGGAAAAACATATGGAGTCAAAAATCTAATTCTTTTTTAAGTACTAACTAAAACCTCCTTCCAAACAAACTTAAACATTTAACACAGCAGGCATAGGGCAACAAATCATAAACACATACATTCCGGAACATTCCAAGCATCCCAGGAATGTTAGTAGCTGTCAATTGTCTAGGCTTCACAATCTGCACAGTAAGCCATTAAGCAAAAGACAAAATGTATCATGCAAGAGTACATTAAATAATAATGACGAGAACTTCCAACAAAACAAGAAAAGCAACCATCATAAATTTCTATAAACATTTTCCTCTAAATTATGTAGAGAAAAATAGTAATTTAACTATATAAATTTATCATAGACAGTTAATCAAACACCTTCTCCCATAATATGTAGATAAAAACAAAATTTTAACTATATAAATCTTTAATAGACATTTAATCAAAAAACTTGCATGTGCCCAAATCTTTCGAAATTGTAAGCAAATTACACATATTTATCCTCAATTGATATCCAAGTTTTCCCAAATCATGATTTCTTAGACGAGAACTGATAAAATATACAAGATAATTGAACATGAAAAGTTCAAGATAAAGCCAAACCCCAACCATCGTTACAGCCACAAGCCACCATTGTCTTACCACTCCACAACTAATCCAATAGCATGCAAATCAAACTCAATCAATTTCTGCACCCAAATCCCATCAAGTTTAGTATATAGAACACTCAATCCACAAGAATTAATACCTACCCGATGTTTAATTTTTTAAAAATAAATTCAGCAATCTTACCTGAATATGGATTGATTCTGTTGGATATTTAAATCAATATTGTTGGATTTTTAATCCAACATTGAGCTTATGTGTGAATAATTATATATTGCGGACTGTCATATAAGGTTAAGCCCAAGTAAAAGTGATTTAATTCGTTTTTTGATAATTTGGGTTTTAATATATATAATAAGGTGTAGATTTTTAATGTGTAAAGACCTAATTGTATTCTAATTCTATGATGGACAGAATTAGGAATACCTAGTGACAACAGTAAAAGTTGTCTATATAAGTGGTTATCATCCTCAGGTCACACGTATCTTTTCTATTCTTTCAAGTATCTCATCATCAAAAAGAGTGTACAAAGAAAGTAAAGAGTTCTCTACGTGTTGATCTGGAAGGCTAACAACACGATAAAGGATAATTCAGCATTATGAATTCAGGGACACTTCCACATGTTTTATTATTGATTCTTAGTGATACAACATAAATATTCATGTGTTTTAAAGTGATAGATTTCACTAACATAATTTAATTATTCTAACAAGTGGTATCAGAGTCTCTTCATGTTATATTATTGATAATTGAATTTATTTTCAATTACTGATTAAATTTTTTTATGTTCTTGAATTTGATAATCCCAGTATTGTTAAGTTTGAGAATAGATTAAGGAAAATAATATTTGGAAATTCAGAATCTTAGAAATATATGTATTTTTTTGGGTAATTTCATTTTTTTCTAAAATAAAAAAAAAAAAAATTTGTGGGGTTAAGGTGTGGCCGCTACTACCATCACTAACAACATCACCAGGGCAGCAAAGGTGAGAAAGAGCTGCGACTAAATAGTAAAAGCGACGGCTAAAGCCATCATATCAAAACACAAAAAGAAAAAAAAGAATGGCCTATGCGCAGCCATTAGGACACGCCAACAGCCAAGCCACAGCCTGGTGAGCTTCGGAGCAGCTGCCATCTGCATAAGGAGGAAGAAGCGTCGGCTATGGCTGCCTCGCATGAAGAAGAAAAGAAGAATATGGGTTTAAGCTTCATGGCTTAAATCGTGAAGGTCCCTGAGGCTTTATAAAAAAAGGTTTTTGGACATAATAGGTTAAGAAGATTCTCGTTTAAGTCCTAAATTTATTTGGGTTTAATGAAATTTAGTTTTAGGTCTATTAGAAATGGAGCTTAATGGATTAAACATGTATAATTAAGATTTAGCCCACAAAGATAAAGGAAATAAAAAAAAAATTAGAGTTTTGGTTTTGGATTTGGGGTTGGTTTAGGATCCGAGTTGACACTGATCGATTCTAACAGTCAATGGTTAATTTAGCCCACAAAGATAAGGAAATAAAAAAATTAGAGTTTAGTTTTGGATTCGGGTTGGTTTAGGATCCGTCAGTCAACACAATCGATTGACCTACGGTCAACGTTACGATCAACGATTAACCATTGACCGTAAACTTTGATCCCTATTTTTTTTTAAGGTTTGTTGAGTAATTTTTTGGTACAATTTTAAATTTAAATATTGGTATAGTGCTATATATTTTGAAATAAATTAATTAAAACAACATATCACCAAAATAACCTCTCTTGTTTAAATTAATTTGTTTTAAAAGACAAATTCTCTTTCTGACAATTATAGCTCACCTTAAATTGGTGGTAAGGATATCAAAACCAGATGCACTAGCAAGTCTTCAGAGAGTTCAAGCTTAAGTATTTTCAACTTAGAAGCAAGATGAGACATCTCTATAATATACTCCATAATATTGTTTTTGCTTGTATATCTCATTAAAATTAGATTTGTCAAGAGCATACATATTTTAGCCTTTTCATTCTTAACAAACTTATTTTCAACATCCGTAATGAGCTCTTTAGTAGTAGTTATCTTGTTAGATATTGAGCTCATGAATGCTTCTGGAATGGTCTTCTTTATGATCATCATACACATATGATTTGATTTCTCTCACTTGTCCAAATTCTTCTTATTATTAGAAGTACTCGCATCCGTAAGAATTATGAAGAATCAACCCTTAACGCAAGGTCGAGATACATAAATGCAAGAACTATAAAGTAGTTCTTTTGCCATGACTTAAAGTTTGAGCTATTTAGCATAGGATTTGAATTGATGTTGGTAGTAATATTAGCAACCAACATAACTGAATCTAGAGAACAATCAACAAACAAAACAAACTCTCATTAGTCTTAAAACAAAAATAAATTCAAATAAAAGTAAACCACATCTCATGATATCAAACACTTTATTAATATTTCATCTTTAGATAAAATATTAACTTATCAGTAATATCTTAGTGCAGAAATCAATCAATGATAATAAGAACATGTCAAATAATAAATCTTCCTTTGGGCTGATTTATTATCCACATGTAAAACCGTATAATTATTATGTATTTATTACCACAAGTGCACATGCAATTCTATCAAATATGAACCTTCTTTTAAGTTGATCGATATTTACAGAAATTATATATACACAATTGTTTATATTTCAAAACAAATTAATTTGCATAAGAGATGTCACTTTTGTGACATATTACTTCAATTAATTCATTTCAAAATTTATATAAATATATCAATATTTAAATTTAAAATTATACTAAAAATTTTCCAAAAATTAAAAAATTTTAAAAAAATTGTCAAGCCTTGTTCAACAATTGACTATTGACCAGTCAACTGTTAGCCGAGTCAATGCTTATTCGAGTCGGTTCAAAACTAAAAAAAATTATTCGGGTTAGAGTTTTGTCGAGTCGGGTAAAAAAAACTCTAATTTTTTTTTTTAATTTCCTTCTTCTTCAAGCGGGGGCTATGGCTACCGCTTTCACAACCTGCTGCAACTGCTAAGTCGTGGTTTGTCTAATGGCGCAAACGTTGGGCTGTAACTTGCCAGTGGTCGAAACCCTTTTTTTTTATGCGAGGCAGCCATGGCCGCTGATTCTTCTTTCTCATGGCTGCTGCTCTTAAATTGTATGCTGTGGGTTAGCTGTTGTCGTGGCCTAACAGCTGCGCCCAAGCCGTCGTTTTTTTTTTCTTTGGCAATTTCCTTCAAAGTCGCGGCCATTGGCCGCTGTGTGCTTGCTAGTGCAGCCCTTAGGCCATGCCATGTCCGGCCTGAAGCTGTAACGCCAGTGGCCATGAACTTCATGGCAACCCACAAGCTTAACTTTAAGAAACCGAATGCAAAAATTTTGAATTTCTAAAGAAAACGAATTTGTTAATATCTTTAATTTAAATTATTAATTTGTTCTTAAATTCAATAATTCCAGAATTATTAGAATCAAGAACTCTCAAAATTTTAATCATTAATCGAAAATAAATTCGATTCTCAATTATTAAATATAAATAGACTCCGATACCACTTGTTAAAAATAATAAATTCTTTATGATGAAATCCATCACCTTAAAACTCAGAAACATTCACATTGTATCATAAAGAATCAATAATAAAATACGCGGATGCGTACCTAAATCCATAATGCTGAATTATTCTATAAGATCATATGATTAACCTTCCAAATTAATACGTATATCTTAGAGAACCTATCTTAAAGAGACATTTTAGTTTCTTTGTACACTATTTCTGATGATGGAATAACAGAAAGAATAGAAAAGATATATGTAACTTAGTAACCATAATTATTTATATAAATAACTTTTCTTGTCAATAAGTATTTCTAATTCTTCCCGTCATAGAATTAGAATATCATTAAGTCTCTACACATTAAAAGTTCACACCCTATTAAATACATTAAAATACAAATTACTAAAAACATAATTAGATCACTTTTAATTAGGTTTAACCTTGTATGACAGTCCGTAATATATAATTATTCACATATAAACACAACGTTAGATTAAGAATCTAATATTATTGGATTAAATATCCAATATTTGATTCATACTGCAACAAGTATTACATCTTTATACAAGGAATTGAGATTAGGCCTAAAACTGACTGTTGAGCTTGAGTTCTAGTTAAAGAATTATCGTTATTTACACATTTCTCACAACCAAATCATCATCAGCAATGATATTATTAATTATCTTTGTTTACGTACATGTAATTAATATCATGTTTTTTATTAATGACGACCTTTGAATACCATCATTGATGTTGCCTACAATCTAGACTTATAGCAGCTAGCGTGGCTGCATTGTGCTAGGAATTGGGCTTAGGCCCAAATTGGTAATAACTGCCCAAAAATTGGAACACCCCTGGCGCCAAGACTCAAAAGCGCGCGCAAAACATTCAAGCAAACGAAATTATAAAACAAAAGGGATAAAGCTAAAAGCAAAAAAATAAATAAAACTTAGGAGCACAGAAATGAGATCGAAGCAAATTGAAATTAGGGCTTTAGGGCAACGATCCATTACTTCATCGTTCCTCTCTCGCTCTTCAAATCCGTAAGATAACACAACCCATTTCCCTTTTCTTTTCCTTTTTTTTTTCAATTTTTTTTCAGTTTTTTTTTATAAAATTTTTGCTAAAGATTGAAATTCATTTGAAATTTTGTGCGTGACAAATTAGATTTAAGAACACTAAAGAAGATGTGAATGACAAATTAGTTACAAAGAAAGATTCGTGTGTATCGTTATCCGATTTTCTTGACCGGAAGCTACACAAGAGTTCTGTGCTACCCAAAACAGTTCAGGTATTTTTCTATTTCACACCTTTTTGGCTGCTGAGAAAATGCTGGAAATTGCCCCAAAAAAAAAAAAAACAGAGTTTCTGGGTATTATATTTTTCATGTTTTTGGGTTGTTAAGTTTAAGAGTTCATTGAGGATACTGAGCAGAGTGTTATTGTCAATTTTTTTTTTTAATTTGAAAATTATATGTTAATGGCATGAAATTACTTTGTCTGAAAGAAATGTAGCTGAATTATGTCGTTTTGTTGTTTTTGCTTTGAGTGCATTTGTAAGTGATTTAGTAGAAAGCTTTGCATTTTCTGTAAAAAGCACTTTACAAAAGAGCTCCTATTAAAATTGCTTTTCCGGGAATTTCAAATTCTAACCTAATCACAAAAGGCAATTTTATATATTTCAAACACTACAATAGATATATAAAATTGACTTTAGTTATTTTTGCTGATAGTATTAGCTGGTAAAACGTTTTGGGTAGTACAAGAGATCTGGGCCCATCAAGGTTTTACTAAAAAAAATTGTCAAAAAAGAAAAGAAAGGAAAAGAAAAAATTAAAGAGTAATTTTTTTTTTTTAACATTTTATTTGCTTGTTTTTAGCAACCAAACTCATTATCGGCATGTTCTGTGTAATTGAGAGAGTTTATTTGATGTTTAAAGAGTAGTTCTTCACAGGGAAAGTCATGTCCATTTTTTACTCCAGTGGGTTCCAGAAACGCCGGTGGTATCGCCAATGGGCAGACGGGTGTCAAGAAAGTAGAAGGAAAAAAGAGAAGCGATGTTCTTGACAATGGGGTTTTAGAACAGTTCAAGCATACTAGTAAAGGAGATGCTACATGTCCAATTAGCATCGACGAAGTAGAAATTGCTGATGAATATAATGCAAAAGAATCAAGAAAAAGGAAGAATCCATTTGAAGGTAAGCCATTTGCATTTTGAAAGCTATTTAACAATTTGCTTTTGCTTCTAATCATTGTTAATTCGTGACTTCAAAACTCTGGGGTAAATATGTGATTCGTTTTGAACAATTTTGCATTTTCTGCCTCACAATGATCTGATCAAACTGAGATAATTTTCAGATGCGATGTGTTCTCCGAAACCCAAAAATTAAAGGAAATGGTCATGAGATGCACAATGTTGCTCCATAGAGAAGAAAGTAGATAAAGAAAATCCCAAGTAGAATTTACATCAGATCAAGAAAGAAAATTACATAATTTCAATCACATAGAATGACAATATTTTTGCACTTAGTTTTAGGTATCCAGTAATGTTTCAAGTCCTTTTTGACCAATGTGTCTATATACCCCAATTCTCAGGGTGGAAGGAAGTGGCTGAAATGTTTAAGTGCCCAATTTCTAATTGTATCTGTAGTCTTCTAGTCCTAAATATTGGATTGATAGCGGATTAAAGTTACAGAATGCTTAACATAGATATTTTATTTATATTTCGTATTGTCATGGAACTTTAATTAATATATAATTGGACTTGATATCACTACCAAGTGGATACACCTATTTTCTTTTGTTTGCAAATTTCATCTGACTCATCCAGGAATCATAGCATGTCAATCTGATTTGTGCCTAATATATTAAATTATCTAATTAGCATGCACAGATGAAAGGGAGTTATGATTGCTGTATACTGCAGGAGGCAGAGTAAGAGACTAGACATAACATATTTCCAGTAAATCAATATCTGTACAGCACATGAGAGAAACGGAATAAGCATTGAAAGAAAAATAATGGAGTTTAGGATATCAAGGTTGAGAGTGTATCTTGTTGACTTGTTCTTCGATTTCTTTAGAAGTTATGGGATGTTCAGATCTTGTTTATGTCATTTTCACAACTTTTATTGCGAGACATATAAGTAGGCCAACTGGCTGTTATCAATTGCCTTGATGTCTTTTTTTGCTTGGAGTTTCTCAATTACATTGTGCAGATGTACAGACGCATACAACTAGGAAGCCTTTTGTAGTCCTAGGAGAGGATTCAAAATCTAAGCAGAAAGGAAGAGAAGAGAGCTCAATAACAAACAAAAAATCAAGAACTTGCTATAATCACTGTTAGTATTCCTCATTTTCCTGCACAAGTAAACTTGTTATTCACTGTTTGGTTGATTATCAGTAATACATTTTGACGCATAGTCTCTGCTAGCAGATGCAAATGGTTGTGGTTGGTGGGACAGCGGTATGGAAGGTGTTGACAGTGAAGCAGTGGGCTACGGTGAAGCCTGGGAAGGAGTTGGATCTACAACATTTGGAGGAATAGAATGGCACTGACCTTGCTCATCTGCTAAAAGTCTGTTCATAAACTGAAAAATATGTTTCTTCAGCTTGCTCATCATGGTTCAATTTTGATTAAACTGTCTTTGACAACAAAAGTTAAAATGTTTAGATTACATTTTGTAATTTGGAAGTTATGATCAGATGATGACTGAATGAGTCACCTGCCACTGCAGCTGTGCCTGTCTTTTGCTTTATTTTTGTTTTAATTAAAGAACCATCATGATGCAAAGCAATATTCGGAGGAATAGAATGGCACTGATCTTGCTCATCTGCTAAAAGTATGTTCATAAACTATAAAATATGTTTCTTCAGCTTGCACAAAAGTTAAATGTTAAGATGACGCTTTTTAATTTGGAAGTTATGATCATAGGATGACTGAATGGGTCACTGCCACTGCAGCTGCCTGTGGAAAAAGGAAATTGGGGTGAGAGAGGCTCGAACTCTCGACCTCAGGATACCTCAGAAGCTATGAGACCTACGCGCTAGCCAACTGCGCCACCACCCCATCACTGAGATTAAGTACAATTCACAAGTATTTCTATTTGTTTCTGAAATAAAAGGATTATTTCATAAGAGTACAGTTCAAAGATAACAATTCAAATATTATGGAAAATTTTTCACCCCATATAATATTACCACACCTCCTGGAAACATGATGAATCTTAAAATTTTACTTATGTAAAATCATACATTGCAAATTAGTAATAATTCAGAATAAATACTTTAATAACTCAACACTAATTGAATGATCCACAATAAATCTGACTCAACAATTTATGAAAATAAACCAATCTCCCCAATGAGTCGTACACTAAATCACAATACTTCAGTAACATCAACATCATGGTAATACACTCCAACATCCACGTATACCACCATAATTAGTTATGCATAGTTTGTGCCCACACCTACGTAACCAATTATCCCATGACTGAATATCCACAGTATCATTTTTATTAAGTTTAAATGATCTAACAATTGGAGGCTCCATGCCACTGAATATGGCATTTTTGACTGGGAGCAGTTCAACTCATAGATAACTTAAGTCTAACGGCCTAGAGTCCCGCTGTATACGAAGACCCTATATTTGTGTTAAATTATTATTTTATATAAGAAAAATGAACTTGAATTTTAAAGTTATTACTATTTATTTAATTTATCATTATTTTATAATTATCTTTCCTAAATAAATTATCAAATTCCTATAAAAGTCTATTTAATGTAATACTTAATAGTTTTCATTTCTACACAACCATTAAAATTTATAGTTTCAATACTAAAAAATCCCTATTTTATCATTAGAATTAATATGTTATAATTAAAAAATGTCATATCTTATTTAAACCTATGTGAAGGGCCCACATTTTGTTACTTACCCATTAAAATTTTTCCTCCAACAACCAAGGCACAATATGCTCTTGGTGCTTAAGAAGAAGAAGAAAAAGAAAAAGAAAAAAAAAAAACTACTTCTACTTTCCGCTTAAGAAAAAAAAAATCGAATAGTTTTCTTTATTTTCCATAGTTATTGATCAGTGCTCAAACCTCAAACAATTAAACATAAAGTTAATTTATGATGTCATCTCAAATTCTAAGTTTTATCTTTTTATTCTTCTCTTAATCAGCTGTGTTATTTACTTTTATTAACTTGTTCTTGTTTCTTTTTAAAATATTCTTGAGTTCATCTATTATATTTTTTTATGTGCTTGTTTTATTTATCTGAACAGGAAAAAAATGTATCAACAAACTTTTAAAAAAATTAGAAGAATAAAAAAGAAAATAGAAGAGTAAAAAAGTAGTTTAACATAAAAAAAAAATGCAATTTGAGTGAAGATCAATAAGTGAAAATGTTATAATTGAATTAAAAGACCGTGAAACAATTAATGAATTTTTTATTGTCTATTTTGAAACATATATTAGCAATATTAAAATAAAAAAATTATTTAATAATGTTACATCTTAGGAAAGTTAGAAGAATTGATCAAATAAATAAATTTTATAATATAACCAATATATAATTTTTACATTAAATTTTTAAATTTGATTAGAACCATTCGCCTAATTTAGCCACCCAGATCAAAACTGGACGATCTAAAACTGCGCCTACGACAGAATCCCACGATCCTTCGTTACAAGAGACAAAAGTAGAAGGAGACACACCAATCGCTCATACAAAACCCAATTTCTAGCACCGCGTATTCCCCACATAATCAAAACCAACAAATTCAATTCATTCACAATCAACATTGATTTTATATATTCAAAAGGCAATTAAATCGATTATGCAAAATAAACCTCATCAAAATGTGTCAGCCTCCACACCATCCTAACATGTTCACAATAAAACAAAGAGTGCATTACAGTTTCACCAGATTCTTCACACAACATACACCTTGAATCACTAATACCTTCTTATGCATTAGATTCATAATCAAGATTATTTCTATATCCTCGTAATAGTAGTAGATGACTAGAGCATTTTTTCAGCACGGACATTTTTGTAATCAAAAGGCTTTTGATATTCTCATTTACGGCCCTCCAGAGCTAATCTACACTATTTTTATCAATAATATTAACGATGTCAATAGTTCAATCCTAACCAGAATTTTAACTATTATAAATTATTAATTAATAAATTTTATAACTTATAAAATCAATATCTTGCAATCGAATAGATAATTGACGGTCGATCTCGAATAGAAGAAAGAGATCTTTGAAAAATAGATTTTTATGATTCGGTAATTATCAAACTAATTGAAATTTAAGTTGTGACTTAATTTTTATATATTATATAGCATTTGTATTTACTAGTAAGTGAATTTCTTGCTTATAGTTCTTTGTTTCCATGTTTAATATAGGCTCACGTCTCCAACCATACGTATATTTTCATTTAATGTTGATCTAATGTTTTTCCACAAGCACCCCACCACCCCATTAAATGTATCGCTTATATTTGAACTTTTATGCTTTTGTTTTCGCGATAAAAGATCGACCAACCAAATTATCATTTGGAGAAACTGTCTTTTAGCTACAAATTTTCCAAAAATCTACAACCAGCCCAACCCACAAGGAAAAAAGATTATGGCTTTGCTTGATATGCTCCTGCTTAGATTAATTAGTATTTCTTGTCATTGGGAGTACTATATTGCAAGGCATTAGACTATTATTAGGATATACAATGAATTAATGATTCTCCACGTTGACACTTTCTTTTCAAGTTGAAGAAATTTGTTGAGTTAGGTGTTGACAGACGGAGCACATATACTTAGAATGGTCAATGGTCGCCTAGATTCATTATTTTTCTTTATTATTCTAGAGTTCAAACTTCAAGCAAGGGAATCAAATTCTGTCCAACTTCCTTTGGCCAACAAAATTAAAACAAAATGCAACCAATTGTTTTTTTTTTTTAAATATTATGATCAGATGCTTGTTGATGACTTGATGCTAAAAAATAAGGGTCATTATGTAAGTGAAACCATCACGCGAATAAAAGGGATTTGCTTTTAACAAAAGTTGTATGTTTTTTTCATTCTTTGGGTGACAAGGAAAGCCGAAAACCTTTCTTTTCCTTCCCACAAAAAAGCAAGTTTTAAGAGAACAAATACTTTTATTTTAGCTAATGATAAAATATTAAGATCAATTTTTACCTTATTATTTAAGCATTCATTTGACATACTTATTCAAATGGAGATTATATAAATAAAGTTTTTAGTTGGCTAATATTTTTAAAATAAATATCCATAAATGTGTTTATTAAAGGGATCATTTTTTCTATTTTTTTGATAATTAGGATCCGTTATAAATTTTTTATTTCATTTTCAAAAATCAGAATCGATTCGTTCTCATTTCCGTTCTATAATTGAAGACTGCACTTCTTCCATTGACAATGATTTTTTATTAAATCAGTTTATTGTTTGTTCCAATTCATGATAACCATTAATAATAATTATATCATGAATTTTATTTATCCAAGTATTTTATCTTATCTTTTAGATAAATTTTATTTAGGATTGGGGTGAAAATAATTTTTTGATTTTTTTACGATAAAATATGTGACAAATGATCAAATATTTTAAGTAAATATTTTTTATCTTTTTAGTCTTATCATTGTAAAATTAAATCTTTTTTTAAAATATATCCCGAATAAAAGATCCTTTATCAAAACCTTCAAGTCAATTTCTGCCCTCAAGCAGTGATCGGGTTGGTCGCAATATTCGATTCTAGAGCAGTGGTGGTCCGGGTTCGAGTCCTTAGGAGTGGGAGGAATTCAAAATTTCTTTGGGCTTGCTCACCCCCTCTCCTTTAAAAAAAAAAAAAAACCTTCAAGTCAATTTCTAAATTTCCTGTGGAGTTCTTACTTCTTCAGTCATTAGCGTAATTCCATCACACAGATGAAAGGAATTTACTTGTAACAACAGCAGTTCGTTTTTTTTATTCTTTGGGTGACAACTGACAAGGAAAGCCACAAATCTTTCTTTTAAGAGAACAAATACTTTTATCTTTCCTAATGATATAGATTCAACAATTTTTGCCTTAAAAATTTAAGCATTCATTTGGCATATTTATCCAAATCGAGATTATTTAAATAAAATTTTTAGTGATAGAATATTTTAAAAATAAATATTAACAATTTTTTTATTAAAAAGGGCTAATTAAAATATTTTATGAATAATATCTTCACAAACAAATATATTATGTCATTCATATCATTCATGCATGAGTCTAAAGAATTAGTTCAAACAATGATACAATTTAAAAACAAGAAAACAAAATTAAACAAGAAAAAAAAATTACTAAATTTTTAATTAAAAAAAAAAAGAATACGTGAAAATCAAATCAAAACTTACAAAATTTTGTTAAATTCTTGATTATGATTTTGGACATTTTTTTATTAAAATGAAAGAGAAAATATAAGTATGATTGCCAAAAATAAAATAAAATAAAATGCATATGTATTTTGTATAGTTTAAGAATTTCAAAAACAAACTACATTTTTTTTTAAAAAATCGAGAACGGGTTGAAGCTTCTGTATTTTTCATATTTTAAAAAATTTCAACACACGTACTATTACCATTCATGATAATAAGAGAGGGCATTCAAAGCCATGTTGTGTTTCACTAGACCGTTGCATGTGATATTTTCTCTCAATGAAAATGATTAAAAGAAATTGATAAGTTTTATATACTTGGGTAATGTTAGGATGTTGGACAACAGATGAGATTAAACTGACTTAGAGAATAAAAAAAAAATTTAATGGTCATTAGGACTAATAAATTAGTTTAAATTTTAGTCCAATATTGACTATTAATCCATATTTTCACATGGATTTAAATAGAACTAGATATCTTATTACAATACAAATTTACTTATATAATAAAATCTCTAGAGTGATATTTTACATAGAAGTAACTTCTATATAGTCGCAAAAAATTTTGATCATAATTTGAACTAGTTCTAAATAAGAATAAACTTTACATTATAGTAAGTTATATATTTTATAGATCCTCTCTTAAGTTACTTGCCTTCACATAGTAATAATTATTTATAAAGTAAAAATATTTACATTACATTAAAGGTTTTGCATGGAATAATTTTGTTTAAGGTTGTTTGAGAAAATTATTTATTCTTTAAAGTTGTTATCATATATTTGAACGTATGGACACCTTCTTGATGAAAGCAAAATTTTTCTAGCTTCTCAAACATGTTTAGAGCTCCATATAATTGATATGCTTCATTAATTAATTGTGAATGTATTATAATTGATATGCTTCGTTAGTTAATTGGTAATGTATTAACTATTATATTAAACTAGGGACACCTACTGAGTTATAACTTTCTTACAATAATAAAATTAGTTGGTCCAATAATACAACTTTACACAATTTTTAATGAAATATCCAAGTTTTATCCTATGGATTATTTTTAACTTGTATTTTATTTAAGATTGTTTAGCTAGTACGTTATTTTAATATTAAACATAAAAAATTATTTAGCTATTCATTTACTATAATATTAAATATCAAATTTAACAATTAATAATATAATTTAAATATAATATATTGCTTAAATAGTTATTTTAACTTTATTAAATTTAATTTAATATAGTGTTAACCGACATTATAATAATTCAATAAAATTTATTTAAATCTAATTTAATATAGAGTTAATTTGATATTAGGGTGGCTGATTAAATAATTTATTGCTGCTGTGTAGATAAAATAAACTGCTAATTAAAAAAATAGTTTGGTGTTTGATAAATTATGTTGTTATTGTTGTTGTGAGTTTGAAAAATAGAGTACATGTATTTAGTAAATTTTATTAAGAAAATATTATTTTATTATAAAATGACTAACATAAACATAAGTATGTTTAATAAATTATTTATAAATAATTTTTTCTTAAACACATAAGTAAAAAAAATCAATTAAATAAAAATAAACTTTATTGTTTCACAAAATATAATAAAAAATACTTATATATAATCTAAATAAATTAAAATGTAATATTTATTATATTCATATTAAATTGATATTAGAGAGAATATATAGTAGTTGTGGTGGTAATTTAATTGTGGTGATAATATAATATATAATGACTTATATATTAAGGTTTATTTTATTAACAAGTAAGATATAAATAAAATGTTAAGGTTATAATAAGAATTTTAAAAAATATGATAATTTATTTAATAAGTTACTTATAAAAAATAATTTCTATCTACTTTTAAAAGTTGTTATCAAAATAAAAAAATATTAAATAAATTATTTTTACAAAATTTATTAAATATTATTTTTATTAATAATTATAAAATAAATAATATGTTAAATTTTAACCTGAATTTCAAATAAAATCATAATTTTAAAAGTTAATTCAGTCTACTCTTCTCTTCCCAGCATAACTTTAGGTTAATGATTGATTGTCTGGTGATTCATCATTGGCAAACGAATTGCTAGTTGCTACTTTTTTAAAGCAGGTCCATGTATTTGTCCCTATCCATTTTTTTAAATACATGTACATCGAAAAGGATTCATTGATACTAATCCGGATTCGATAACGTTGTGTATATTGCCTTCTTTTTAATGCTACAATAATAAAAATTAAATTCCTCCTCTCTAGACAAGAGAAAATATAATGATATTAAAAATTTCAATAGAATAAAAAGAGAAATAGACACTTGTCTTGATTGGTTATGCACATTGCACACGTGGAGATCAGTTACGGTGGTGTACAATAAAAATTGGTACATCAATATCATCAGCATTTTAAATGTTATCAACGTTTTATGCTATCGTAAATCAAACGTTCCCATGTTTTAAAATTAAAATATTTTATCCGTAAATTTATGGTAAGTGCAGAGATAAATATTACTTCATGGTAGAGAATAAATTATGAAGAATATTGTTTTTTATTTAATTTAAGGCAATCAAATGTCCTTAATTTCCATCTGATACAAATTTTAATTTTTTAAATTTTTATTAAAAATAAATTTTATTAACTCAATTAATTGCCACTCATAATTAAAGGTCAAGAAATAATTATTTCTTCAATTGTAAAGTTCCCAGAAAAGTAGTTAGTGGGGACTCAAATTGCAATGATTAAGCCTAGATTGATAAAGTTACTCTACTCTTGGTGAATGCTTTTGAAAAGGAAGTGACTTTAACTTATATCGCAAAATAACTCTTAAACAAGTCTACTTCTACAAAACTCCCACATGTTATCCATCTACTGGTGTTTTATGTTATATTAGTTGGAAATCAAAACGCAATTATTTTTTTTTTTAAAGAATATTACTTACTTATATGAAAATGTATTTATATTTTCTAGAGTTCAAGCTCTCATGGGCCTCATGAGCAGCTCTAGATTGGCTAAATACAAAAACTATATTAAGCTTTTCATGTTACATCTCTTCTAAATAATAACTCTGGTGGTTTTGGCCATATGAAAATGTTCATATTCTTAAATTATAACTATTAAGCTTTAGGGACTTCGGAACAAGAGTAATATATCCTACAATTTAGACACTAACAAATGAATATCTCATTATTTAATGTGAAGTACAATATCTCTCACATACAATATCTTTGAAATACCATAATCATAACCTAATGTTTAACCCTTCTTAGATGAAAATGAATTAGTTTTATTAAGGTCAATTAACAAACATCTAATCTTTATACCATCACCTTTAATTGTCCAACAATTCGCATGGGTTTTGAATTTCTCAAGTAATGATATACTTTAGGATGTGTTTGTATCAATTTTATCTCACCGTAGGAAGATTATTAGGAAAGGCAAAAATCTTTATAAGGATAGAACTCTCATAAATTTTCTCTATTCTAAAAGGATACTGGTTGATTTTATACTTAATTTTTTATTTTGAGAAGGGATGAAGATGAGGTGGAATCCACATTCTCTCCCCATTTCTCCATTTCCCCATTTCAATTTTTATTTTATTTTATTTTTCTAAAATTATTAGTAATAAGTAATAAAATTTAATTGTAAAATATTAGATATTAGTGTAAATAACAAATATCATAATATTTATATAAATAATATAAAATATTAGTTAATATAAAGATTGTTATGTAATTAAAACTTAAACATATTACAACTCACAATCCACAAATTAAAACCACTCTCTCACAGTCTCAGTTATATTTTCCAAAGTATTCATGTCATAGCTAACACTCACTTGATTCTCATCTCATCATAGCCTAGTAGCACATCATGTTGTTGATGGCCAAGCAGTCCAACTTGTCGTAATGTCAACCAGCAGCCTTACCCATTGTATTCTTTGCACCATAGTCAGTGGCCAAGAGGTATCATTGCTCACGGACAATATTCACATCAATATTGTATAAAAATTACATTATTTGAATTTTTTTTTAAAATTATTATTTGAGTATTATATATACCAAAAGTTTAATGTGGTTGAATGAAATGAGACCCATTTATAATCATTCTTATTTTATTATTATATATATTTAATTTAAAATGACTAAATTAAGTTTAATATTTTAAAAAAATATTAATTATTCGAAAATTGAAACCCTTGAGAATCTTCTGTTATTATTTAGAGAATGAATGAATATCATTGTTATTATTTGGAGAAGGAGGAGAAGGAATGAAGATCACCTAAGTAATAAGTAATTCTAATGAGGACAAAGATGAGAAAAGGGCAAAGACATATATGTCTCCTACCCTACTCTCTCCGTTGCCCCTTAAAACTGATAAAAGAGTCTTAATGATGAAACAACGTGACAAAAGCTATGGTAAAATCATATGGCGTTATGACATTAATTGAAAAATAATATCAATTTTTTACTTTACACAGTATATGATTTTACAGTTGTTTTATGCCATTGTGTTATAGCATTAATTGGAAAAAATAATTTTTATGACATGGCCCCAATGGATTCAGACCCAAACTTCCAATTCTTTTTTCGTTCCATTCAATCTCTTATTAGCACGATTTCGAAAAGTAGGTTTAACGAAGGGATGTTTGAATTCTTACAAACTTGATCTTGCTGTCCTCACAACAAATGCATGAACTAATTTGTGAAGAATTCATATTCAATGCTGAACTGAATTTTTATTAATATTGTGATTGATAGTATTTAGATAAGAAATAATATGTAATTAAATTTTAATAGCATATTGAGATAAACACATGCACGGTAAAATGATATAGAAATATCATCACAACTCAACCCAGATTGATACCGGACTTAAACTACGAAATATAAAATTTGGATTGAGTGCTAAGTTGGGCTTTGTATAATTTTTTAATTTAAAAGATGCAATTGATAATTATTGTAATGAATGTATAGGCAACTAATCATTAACCACACATTGCTAAAAATTCGTGCGTCACATAATATTAATTATAAAAAGATTAGTACGACTCAACTTAGCTCATACACCCACCAATCAAAAGTATTTACTCACATTAGTAATTTTGTTTATTAATTATTCACACACTAACATAATTTTTATGTTAATAATATAAACCACTAAAAGCTTAAAATGCTAAACAAGAAGAGTTTGCAAATCTAGGTAAGTGGCCTTTGACGGATCATAAAGGTGGAGCCAAGATCGCAACATATAACAAACAACAATTAAGATTGTTTTATCTATCATATTGTGTGAACTTGTGTGCATTATTGGCTGTGTTATTGTCAACGGAACTCGAAGTTCAAGTTTCCCTTTTTCTTTCGTGTTTCCTTTTCGTTTACACTGTCGTTCGGTGGGCAATGCTTTGGTCCAAATTGTGCGGCGGGGGAAAATTTTGTCACCAAGGAAGGCATCAGCAGAAGTTGCATGTGCTACAGCTTAAATCATTATTGTATGCACTACTTTATTTATTTGGCCAGATTGTACAAACTATATGCATCTAATAAAAATTAATTTTGATTTCAAGATTATTGATAATGGTGCTGATTACTGATTAGTATGGATAAATTAAATTATTTTATTGAATAAGTAATACTCAATTTTATTTTTATTTTTATTTTTTTGCTTTTTCTCGAAATTATTTTTTTACAATTGAAGAAAAATATTGTATGTAACTTTTCTTTTATTTTCTGAAAAAAAAAACTTCTATTTTGACATGGGGTATGTTTTCATTATCATGTAATTTTTTTAGAAAAAAGTCTTAATTCAATATTGAAAAAAAAAACCATATACTTGTAAAAATGATGACAAAAATCGATTGAATAAAGACTTGTTAAAGTGAGTAATTTATGTTTTGCTTATCCTATTTCCAGAAAAAAAAAAAAGAATATCCAAGAGTTTGGTCGAAAGATTTTCAAAGAACATTCTTCTGGATATTTAAATTAAAATACTAGACAAGTAGGAGACTAAAAAATAAATATTAATTGTAACCAATTGAAAAAAAAATTTCATTTATCTTTTAATAAAAATTTTTACTTCTTTATTTTATTTTTTATCCTTGATTTGGTTACTTTTGTACATGAAGTATATACAGTGCAAAATTTGAACATTATTTTGTTCCTGCTCTTACAAACTTGTAGTAATGAATGTCATAAGAGGAGAATTTGAAAAGTATTTAATTGATTTTATTCGCTATCCAGAACATAAAAAAAAAATTTTTTTTTTCAAATACAGGATAAAAATTTATTTATTTATTTTTTATTTTTCAGTTGAATGAGAAAAAAAAATCCTATATAACAGAAAAGGTAAACACTACTAGGTGGAGCAATTATTATTGGTTCTACAAAGTTCTTTCAGTGTTACTACAAACCACTGGAACATTTTTCGCAGGAAGCACATGGTTTGAAATTTGAATCAGTTTGATAGTCTGGACTCCATAGACGCCAGATGGTGCGTGTACACACTTGTATTAGATTTTCAGATCTTCATTTTTCAGATTTGAAAACTTTTATTCCTATTTTTATATCATATGCTCAAATTGTTTTTCTTTTCTTAAACATGAAAATGACACGATATTAAAAAAATTAAAAATTAAAGAGCAACTTCATCGTAATAAGATTAAAAATATATTCGCCACTTGATTTTGTAACAATTATACCTTAATTTAAAAACGGTAAATATTATTGTTTCGAAAATATAAAAAGAAATAACAAATCATTAATCTAATTCAATAAAAGTAACTTCACTTTATTAAAATTAGAAAAATACGCAATGTATAATTTTATAACACCTTATAAATTATATTAAAATTGTGGAGGAATTGTAATCTTACATCATTTCATTTCATTTTAAAGTAAATCCTCGGACACAATATTTGCAAATAAATTAAGTGTTCTAGATTTCTGTTAAATATACATCTATTGACATGAATGGATAAATAATAATTTTAAATTTACAGGTCAGAAACAGGGGAAAAAAAAAGTCTCACTACGTAGAGCTGAGAGCAACAAACCGCACGCATCACTCAATTTCAGAAAATGAAAACACATGGAAAAGAAAAAAAAATAATTAATTTAAAAAAAACCAAAAGCCAAAGCCAACGCTGCTTGCTTACGCAAGCTTTTCTGAATTTATGGCGCTTTCTCTTCTCTCTTCTCTCTTCTCTCTTCTTACTTCCATTTTCCGACTAGAAAATTAAAAGCTCTCGTAGACGTGGAGAGAGACAACAGAATCAATTCCTACAAATTGTAGGAAATTTACAAAAAGAAACAGAAGTTATCAGACCTTTGCAAATTACTCCACCTGGCGATCCGCAGAGGCCGTCACTCGCACTCCAGCAATTTACGCTTACAGGCGGCTGATCCGCCCTCCCCCCCATTATTATTATTATTTTTTTTATCAAATCAAGTCCCAAAAAGGCTCTTATTAATTTATGTTTATTTATTAACAAATTCGATTCCCGAGATTTGTGATCCGATATTTTCACATTTATTATTCTTGACTCCTCATTCGGTGGAGTCGACGACACTTATATTTCTTTTTGTTTTAGCTTAAGTGAGGGCGAAGCGAAGCGATCTTTGAAGACAAGCTAGTTCTGGTTTTTGCTTAAGCTTAGATTGTGATTTTAAATATTGTTTACAGTTAAAGGAAGAACGTATTATAAATTTGATTGTTGAACGGAGGATATTTTGATAAAACTAGTCGACAACAATTATGGTTAGTGGAAATTTGTTTCATTGTAGAAAGCATTCGTGGCCTCCCGAAGAGTACATCGGCCGAGCCACTTTGCAATTGGTAAGTTCTTGTTAGCTTTTCACTTGCTATTCCTTTTTAATTTCATTTTTATTAGTATTTTCTGTTACTTTTTTATTTGTTTTTTTCCTGTTTTGAAGTTACTGATTTGATCATAATCACTTGCGATTATTTCGTTTTGTGTTAAGGCTTTTGACTTTTGAGGTTAAAAGTTTCTGAATATTTTGATCCTGTTCTTTGTATAAAGCTTAGGATAAAATGATTAAATCTTTTTTTCCAGATTCTTTTCCAGTTTAGGCTAGAACAAAATGGTTAGTGATGGTGCTTTAGATGAGACAGGTGATGAATTGTTTTGGGATATAAATCAAATATTCGTTACAAAGTATTGTGACTGTTTTAGTTTATGGGACATCTGTTTTGTTTATAAGTGATATTTGTTTTTTAATCATTCAAGGTAATTAAGTTTTCATTTAGTCACACATGGAAATTTACTTGTGTGGTAGTAGGAAAAGAGAAGAGGGAATGATCTTGTTGAAAAAAGCAATTTTCAACAAGTGGGAAGACTGAAAGAAGCTGGAAAGAGAAACATTTAGGAAGGGTGGGGGGACCATTTTCCATGATGGGTTTTAAGATCATGAGAGGAAAGGAAATGGGAAGGATAAGTACTTTAGTAAATTAATGAGTGTTAGGAATCAAGAGATAAGTCTGGTTGAAGGTACTAAACTAGATTTGGCCAAATTAAAAATGGTAGTCAGTCTTTATTCATTACCTCCTTAGGTGACGCCAAATACTAGCAGGTAACAAGCTTCTTCCCTTATCCTTCCTTTCATATTGCTTCCCTCCTTGCAAACTTTGTATTGGTTTCCAACTTTGTTCTAACTAATGTTTTGACTTGCATTCTTTCTGCAGTTTGATTTTGATAGTGCTGGCCCACCTGAGCAAGCTTGGAGAAGGAGATTGAATAGCCATGCTAATATTCTCAAAGAATTTAGTGTTACATTTAGGGAAGCAATTAAAATGGTGAATGTTATATTGTTATACTTCTTGATTGATTCAAGAGGCATGCAGTTCTATTGTTATTGATCCCGCAAGATGTATCACTTTTTTTTCTTTACTGTGTCCTTTTCTTCGCTTAAAATATATGATTGCGTGCCTTCTTCACATATTCTAATTTGTGTTTATATATATCTAGGTTCGACTTGGTATACGGCTATGGTCCTATGTCAGGGAAGAAGCATCGCATGGAAGGGTAATGCTTTTAGTTTCCATGATGTTGCAATTAGAGTATTTTAATCTTAATAACATACGAAAAGTGAATGAATTATCGAAATCATGCTTGATTGCTAATTTGAATTTTGCCTCATTGTTCTGTGCAGAAAGCACCTATTGATCCTTTCACCCGAATAAGCTGTAAGCCATCGGCATCACAGGGGGTGCCTCTGGGAGGAATGGGGTACGTAGTTGACCACTGCTAATGTTTAAGTTTTTCTACTGTTAACTCTTATTTTATATCTGAAGGTTATCAACCTCTGTTCATGTCACAGGAGTGGAAGCATATCGAGAGGTTTCAGGGGTGAATTCAGGCAATGGCAGATTGTTCCTGGTACATGTGAACCTTCACCTGTCATGGCCAATCAGTTTTCTGTAAAGTTCTTCTCTTAAACTTAATATCTGCCTGCTCTGCGCTTTTTTTTTTTTTCCAAAAGCTATTTTTTAAACCCATATGCTTGTTTGTGGTGATATTTTCTGATGGATGTTCCTTTTCTCTTAAAAAAAAAAAAATTATACCACGAGTAGGATTATATGTTTGGCGCGTTGGTTAAGGGCTTGAATAGTTTTCAATTCCATGCAGAATGTATGATTTGTGAAAAAGTGACACATGCATGCTTGACAAATCAAACTGAACTTCTCTAAGTGAACTACTAGTTTAATCGAAACAACTTTGAAAAAGAAGAAGATAATAGATGGATGCTTGATAATTTCTTTAGAGATTCTTTGGTTGCAGTTTAATTCAAGATTTTAGGTTGCATGTAACTTTTTGTGATCTAAACTTCATTGCCGCCCATCATATATGTGCTTGTTATGCTTGAGTTATTTTGTTCAGATGCATTGTCATGTGTTGTAACATCACATCTATGGGAAAGATTGGCTGTTAACTATCTAGTGCTTTATATGAATGTATGTAACAATTAAAATGGTACAGTGCTGAAGTAGGTGGATTCTGAACAATGAATATACCTTCAGTAATATATATTGTTGTGGAATTGCAGATTTTTATATCTCGAGACGGAGGAAATAAACATTATGCATCCGTTTTGGCACCGGGCCAACACGAAGGCTTAGGGTAAGGGGAAAAAATTTATGGAGTTTGGTTTTTCTCTTTCTGAAACTCAATACATATATTGGCAATCATATTTTCTGAGTTAGAAGTCTGCTGATAGATTAATAGAATTAAGTATTTTTTGACACCCGCAACTGAAAGCCTAAATCATGCTTGTGGGATATTGCATCAAATTAGCTTTATACATGTTTTCTTGGATTTTACACTCTCTGCTGGGAAAGAGAGATTCATGGTAAATTTGGAGATGGGTTTCACAGTATTATAGACAATCTTTAAGGAGATGCAGGTCTAATTTCTTCTTGCTGATGGTGGTGGGAGATAATAGAGCTATTACGGGGAATTGGCTTGCTGAAAGAGTTGCAGGAGATTTCCCTTAGGGGATTAAGAGCATTCCATTTTTGTCATGTCCTAGTGGTGAGGGAACTGTAGAGCTTGTGGTGTGTGGATGTATTCTTAGATCTCCCATCTGAGAGAGGCACCTCTAGGTTGTCAGAAGTGTAACTATTTGACAATCCCTTAGGGTTATTTCTTCTCTCCTTGCTCCTTGTTCCTCTGAGGAATTCACAGACTTCTTGTTTCCATTTGTAAGGTTGTTCTTCTGCACATGCTATTTCCAAGAATTTCTTCATCTAATAGTGTTAATTCTTTTCTGTAGCCATGCGGTACCTCAGTGGATCATCTATTCATCATCTATTCATGCCAAATAATGTGTTCACCCTTATTTTTATTTTAATTTACTTTTTAAACTGTTGATATTTAGGTTGAACTTGTGCCATAGATCTATCTGTGAGTTGAATCAAAATTAAGAAGTGGAGGCAGAATTTTTATATGACATTCTAGCATCTATCTGTATCCTTTTCTCTATCCTTCTTAGAAAAATTTGATGTCTGTCATAGTAATTTCACACATGCTTCCTCAGAAAAGCTGGAGATCAGGGTATCGATTCATGGGGCTGGAATCTTAGCGGTCAGCATTCGACCTATCATGCATTATTCCCGAGGGCATGGACAATATATGATGGTATTATTTTCTTATCATACTTTCTGTTCAATGAGCATTCCTTTTGTCCTCTTTTCTTATTTATATGTATTCCACTTTTTGTATTGTAGGTGAACCTGATCCGGAATTGAAAATATCTTGTCGACAAATATCCCCATTCATACCTCATAACTATAGAGATAGCAGTCTTCCCACTGCTGTTTTTGTCTACACGGTATGTTGATTGAAATTCTAACATAAGATAATGGTCAAATGATGGCAATTTTTGGTATCTTCACTAGTCTTCTCTTATATGGACACAAGCTAGTGGGGTGTAACTAATTGTATGTAATCAGAAGATTCCTGAATAGTTCCTTTGGTCAAGCAAGAAAATTCTGTCATCTGAAGTCATGGAATGAAAATAGTGTCCAGAATTTGTAACATTTAGCCATTATAAGTGGATTTTTTGTGTTCTAGTTCTAACAGAAATAAATAGAAATCTGTTAGTTGACCATAATTGTCAATCTATTCCCTTGATCTAAAATGTTTTCATCTGCGATGTGCAGTGCTTGCTGACATGTAGTAGTTCTATGTTTTTGTTTCAGAATTTGAATTTAAAAGGTTGGTTACAAGGTGTCAGTTTATTGTATATCTGTCTGGTTTTTGGCCTTGCTACTTACTAAACTAGTTGGGTCTCTGCTTAGATTAGTTGATTCATTTGCTTTTTCTATTTTTACTTCTATTTTCGCTTAATGCTACATCTTTGATTAGTTTAATATCTGATCCTTATTTCTTGTTGGGTATATAGTTGGTGAACACTGGGAGGGATAGGGCAAAAGTCAGCCTTCTTTTTACATGGGCGGTAAGATTTCATCTTAATATCATATTTGCTGCATGTTACAAAATTGGAAATATATATATATATATAGTCAATTCCTGGATATTCAGTCCTCTTTGTTTGTTATGTGCAGAATTCAATTGGAGGAATCTCACATTTGTCAGGAGATCATGTCAATGCACCATTCCTGTGAGTAATATATTAGCCATGTTCGCACTTTTTTTTCTATTGAATAGCCAAGACTTCTTATTTGGTTAACTGTTTTGAATTATGTGTTAACTTTCCTCGCTTTTCTTTGGTAGAGGCGAAGATGGAGTCTCTGGTGTACTTCTACATCACAAGCAAGTCATCAAACCTTATTAGCTATATTTTACGGTTGGTTTGCATATTTCTCTTGGTCATTTCAGTGTTTTAAGACATGAAAGTGGAGGCGGGGATGCTAACATCCTGCTTGCCATTATCCTCTAATTCCCTTCCTCCCATACATCTAGCCAAGGGAAGCATAACTATTTAAATTTCAAAAAAATTAAATTTTATCCAAGAAAAAGTAAAGAATGGGCGTAAACGAGAATGCCTTTTGAGGTTCTTATATGATGAGAATATACAAGTGTATTGTATGAAAATGGTGATATGCTCTAATGTTCTTATTTGATGAGAATACCCTTTGAGGTTCTTATATGATGAGAATATACAAGTGTATTGTATGAAAATCGCAATATGCTCTAATGTTCTGATTGTTTAGTTTATATTCTTACCGTAGTTAGATTCAAGGTAAGATCAGTTAAGGCCTATCCCTCAGTTTTCGCAGCCCCTAACCAAGGTCGTGGGAGGGCAGCAGGGGGAAACGTGCCAAATATTGCTAGGTACTGATATCTTGATGTATTTATAAGTGGTCACTTCACCCCTTTAATTTATTTTTTCTTTTGAAATAAGCGAATTTGATCCAGGAATTTTTGGGTCTGTCGGTGTCAAACAGGGAAAGTTCCCCCCCTCCCCAACACTTTTTATTTGTTCTAAGGTTTGATTATTACTGTTTAATCGTTATAAGCTTTCATATGTCAAATTTTTGTAGCATGATAAAGAGAGATTCTCTTCAACAACACCGCCCCAACCAGCCTTCTTTTTGTAAAGTTTTTGGTGTCAAATGTTGGTAGTCAACAATGCTTCCAAGAAAACTACAAAGTTCGTACCCAGTTTAATGTATTGAAATTCAGGTTGAAAGAAAAGATGAGTTGTTAACTCTTTACAACATAACTTGGGATTTGGTGATGTTGTCATGCGTCTACTTATGCTGTCATTGATGGATGGCTATATGCATGGTTGCAAGTATTATTATGGCCAAGTTAGGCATAGAAAAACCTAGATGGTATGTAAATGTCAGGTTTGGGCCTGAAGTAGAGATTTCAAAATCTGGGTCAGGGTCCTGGTCCCAGAATGGTCTTCCCAGATCCAGAATCAAATGACTTTTTCCCTACACCGGACTCGGACACAGAACTGGGTATTTATATTCTGAGTGCAGGCCAGGTTTAAGCTGTATATGTCCAGTTTTTAAAACCTGGGAGCAAAATTGCATGTTATGGGCCAAATTTATCATTCCTTCACTGAGTCCAGATTCCAATTTCAAAAACTGCACTGGTGAATCTAATTTCTTTTAATCTTACAGTTAAGTCCTGATCATAATATTTAAAATTATGCTTTTGCCTAATTTATCTTAATCATACAGTTAGGTTCCAAAGAAACAATTTGGGTGCTGGTTTTATTCCCAGGTTTTGCTCAACCCGGACCCAGACCCCAGATTTGTGTGGGTTCAGAAAAACTCTTCTGGAACCAGAATGTTTTGAGGATTTAGGGCGAGTTAACCAAGCCTGTATTGTCTGGGTTCGTCTGGGTTGAAGTTATTTTGACATCCCTAGCTAGAAGATTGGTTTTGCCAAAGCTGAGATAATTTATAGCTTTAGATTTGAGTTGGTTAGATTGGCTCTGCAAAACCTTGTTTCTCACTTGGGGCCATGTCAAGACTTGGTTGGGAATCTCTATTCCTATTTCAGATGCTTGAAGGAACCACTGGAAATTGAATTACACATCAATCACCATATTCATTTCTGGACTTGTGGAATATTGGATATGACCTAAATGAGCCTCTTCAGCTATAGTTCATATCTGTATTACCAAACTTATATATCTAATTCAAATCACCACCTGTCAAAGGAGTGTTGACAGATATCCCACCAACCATTGAGATGTACAAAAGGGATCGTGTTGTATGTTCTCATTCTGGTTGTCTTTTTTCGTGTTGATTCATATTCCTTAGATAATATAAGATATAGATTCATTGGTTTCTCTGACATGGATTTCTTCCCTTAAAACTTTTTCAGTTCTTAGTCCCTTCTACCTGTTTAGACAGTGCAAGTCCATTCTAATGGAATTTGATGCTATCTGAGAAATTCCAGTGGTTGCAGCTTTTAGATAATGACCCAAGACGTGTAAAAATTGTTTGCAGCTGTAGGATATGAAATTTTAAGGAGAACAGGAACTACCTTTATAATGCAGTTTCCGTCTGCAAATACTTGTTTAGACCTTTTTGTTAGTCGTTTTTGCCCATGCTCATTTTTTCGTGTCTCAATATTAGTCCTATCTTTTAGTAGGCTTTATTTATAGTTATATCTCATGTGGTTCCACCCAATCAGTTTTTGTTTTAACTTTCTTCTTGGCTTTCTCATTCTTTTTTCCACTTCAAGTCCCATAGTTGACAACTAATTCCGTTTATTTAACCACTTTGAAATTTATTGTTTACTTCTTCTAATTTTGTGAATTTTTCATAAAAGTTACTGAAGCTTATTCCTTGACTTTAAGTTGTTGTCTTGGTTAAATTTTATCAAGCTGTTTAAACTTTCTTTACTGAGTGCATACTCTGACAATATTTCAGGACTGCAAAGGGGAATCCCCCTGTAACTTTTGCTGTAGCTGCATGTGAAACTCAAAATGTAAATGTCACCGTTCTGCCGTGTTTTGGGCTATCAGAAGACAGTTGTGTTACGGCAAAGGATATGTGGGGTACAATGGTGCAGGTAAAGATTTCTTACATTTCAAGATTGCTAAATCCTAGAAGCATATTTTGCATTAGTATTTTGCTTTAATTAACCAATGGTCCATTTGGTCCTGTATACATTTACCTTACTATGGACATCCCTGTGGTAGTCTTCTTAGCAAGTTGGTTATCAAGTATTGATTCACTAAGCATGCCCATGTCACACAATTTTAGTTAATGCTTTTACGTTTGCATCTCAAGGATGGGCAATTCGATCGGGAGAATTTCAGATCTGGACCAAGCATGCCATCGTCAACTGGAGAAGCACTCTGTGCTGCAGTTTCAGCTTCTGCATGGGTGGAACCTCATGGAAAGTGCACTGTTGCATTTGCTCTTGCTTGGTCATCTCCAAAAGTAAAATTTTTAAAGGGGAGTTCATACCACAGGTAGTATTCAGTTAATCCCTGTTTTTGCTTTGTATGACTTGAAATAATTTGTATAACTTGAGATCAACTGTGTTATAAAATGTTACAGTTGATCACATATGAAATGTATATTGCTATATTTTCTGGTGCTCTACTGGTGATATTTGTTTTTTATTGTTCCCTCATCCTGGCAGGAGATACACAAAGTTCTATGGCACTTCTGAAAGGGCAGCTCAGGACTTGGTGCATGATGCTTTGATGAGTATGTACATCTGGTTTGATTTGTTTTAAACTCAATGTGTTCTCTTTGTTATTTACTTAAGTGTACTTGAATTATTATTATTTTATTATTTCCATTTGCTTTTGGCTTTATAAACCTTGCATATATAAGTATTTGTGGAGTACTGTATTTCGTGCGGGAGCCTAATGAAGCTTTTGGATATCTTGATGCAGATTATAAGCGTTGGGAAGAAGATATTGAGAAATGGCAGAGTCCGATTCTCACGGATGAAAGGCTTCCAGAATGGTAAATCTACATATAACTATAATAATATTCTAATTACAATCATTATTGTTTGGTTTGGGAAAATGCTTTTGTATCAGGGGACCTCTCGGTGCTAAGCTAATGAAGTCCTTGATACTTAAATCCTAAAATTCTACTCTTTTGGATCAATTTTAGAAAAGAATGCCCTCATCCTATCTTAAGGCTGAGATTGTATGCAGCTGATGCCTTTAATACATGCATTGATGTGACCATTCAGAGCTTGAATAAGTCTGTGGGTTTGCACATGCATGTTTTATTTACATCTCAAAGAACAGGAGGTTGTAATGTCTTAACATTTCGGTTTTGTTGGCATTAATGCATGTCAATGTCCTCTTTACAAAAGTTGCATTTTTGACTCTAGTGTGTTGTTGATTTTCTGCAATGGCTCTGGTCATTTTGGCTACACTGTAATTGTCTGAAGTTTAAGCTTCCTTTCTTGATCTTAGAGTTTAAATGCAATAGTTGAGTCATCTATTACTTTAAGCTTATGCGTCAAGTGATTACTTGACATGGTATTGGAGCCAGTTTAGCCCAAGTAGTTATTCTTCAGTCCCCCAGTGTATTCATTAAATTGTTGTAATTTTTGTTTATGTTTCTAGTTGTAGTGTATCATCCACAAGCCCAGAAAGTGAGTCTATTTTTTTTTTTTTCCTTTTTTTTGGGTGGACGGCCCTTAACCTTATGCTGTTCATGTTTTTGGGTTACACTGATGATAATGATGAATCGTGCCTGACCTTTTGCTGTGCAGGTATAAGTTCACATTATTCAATGAGCTCTACTTCTTGGTGGCTGGTGGAACAGTTTGGATTGGTAATCATTTGTATTAGCTGTGTTTTTCATATACTTAATTTGGATTTTGGCTATAATGATAGCATTGTGACTGCATTCGTACAGATTCTCGTTTGCCAGCTCCAGACAAGAGAAACCACAGAAATGGAGAAAAGACAGATGTTAAAGTAACTGAAGCTGAAGTTAACTTAAGAGATGGTGCTCTTGTTAAGCATACTACAACTAGTGACTATTACAGCGAAGATGAATTAGTAGTTAATCACGAGGGAAGCAACAATTACTCCCAGTGTTGTCCTATCACATTGCTTAATGAAGAAAATGACAGTGATGATGGTGGTAGGTTTCTATATTTGGAAGGACTAGAGTATGTCATGTGGTGCACGTATGATGTGCACTTCTATGCATCTTTTGCTCTTCTTGAGTTGTTTCCAAAGATTGAACTCAATATTCAACGGGATTTTGCAAAAGCTGTGTTGTCTGAGGATGGAAGAAAAGTAAAGTTCTTGGCAGAGGGTAATACAGGAATTCGTAAGCTTAGAGGAGCAGTTCCTCATGATTTGGGAACACATGACCCATGGAATGAAATGAATGCATATAATATACATGACACAAGCCAATGGAAGGATCTCAATCCAAAGTTTGTGCTTCAGGTTTATAGAGATTTTGCTGCAACTGGTGATATGTCATTTGGAGTTGATGTGTGGCCTGCTGTCCGTGCTGCAATGGAGTATATGGAGCAATTTGATAGAGATGGTGATTGTCTCATTGAAAATGATGGATTCCCTGATCAAACTTATGATACTTGGACAGTTCATGGCGTAAGTGCTTATTGTGGCTGCTTATGGCTTGCTGCACTCCAAGCTGCTTCAGCAATGGCCCTTCAACTTGGTGACAAGCCTTTTGCTGAATACTGCAAAGGCAAATTTTTGAAGGCAAAATCAGTGTTTGAAGAAAAACTATGGAATGGTTCCTATTTTAATTATGATAGTGGTTCGAGCAGTAATAGTAAATCTATACAAACTGATCAACTAGCAGGACAATGGTATACAGCATCCTCAGGTCTACCTTCACTTTTTGATGAGGCTAAAATCAAAAGTTCACTCCAGAAAATTTTTGATTTCAATGTAATGAAAGTTAAAGGTGGTAGGATGGGTGCTGTAAATGGAATGCATCCAAATGGGAAAGTGGATGAGACTTGCATGCAGTCACGTGAAATATGGGCAGGTGTAACGTATGGTGTGGCAGCTACCATGATCCTTGCTGGAATGGAGAAAGAAGCATTCACGACCGCCGAAGGCATCTTCACTGCAGGCTGGTCAGAAGAGGGCTATGGGTAAGTTCCTTGTAACACGTGTTAAAAACTTGTGGCATTTGATGGACGTTGATACTGCATTACTCTATTTTTATTCTTTTATTTTTACATTATATGCAGATACTGGTTTCAGACTCCTGAGGCATGGACAATGGACGGGCACTTTAGGTCCCTTATATACATGAGGCCTCTCTCAATTTGGGGGATGCAGTGGGCACTATCTATGCCTAAAACTGTTCTT
This sequence comes from Murraya koenigii, assembly GCA_025617385.1. Classification (NCBI taxonomy): domain Eukaryota; kingdom Viridiplantae; phylum Streptophyta; class Magnoliopsida; order Sapindales; family Rutaceae; genus Murraya; species Murraya koenigii. The sequence continues at coordinate 12,192,494 of CM046818.1, forward strand.
CAGGCTCCTGAGATCAATATAATGGATAGAATAAACATATCTCCTTCTGCTGCAGGAATATCCCACGAATTTGGAGTTAGAAAGATAGCAAACAAAGCAAAGTGTTTCGGAGCTGCTGTGTTTCATTGTTCATGCTAATTATCAAATGTAAGTGCCCCCCACCCATCTTTGTAAAGAAATGTTTATTTGTTTGCTTCATTGAACCCTCTTCTGGTTAAAAGGTAAAATGCCGGAAGAGGCTTTGAGGAAGTGTTTCTTTCATATACAAGCAATAAAAACCAAGTTAATTCAGTAGCTTAAACTCGTATGGGGATTAATCCTTTTTGTTGCTTTCGGTGATTCGGTGTTTTGCTTGCATTGCTCCGAGCTGTTGCCAGATGAAATGTTAAACAATAGAGATATTTGAAAATCATTGGAGATTCAATTTATTTACAACTAGAAGCAGGCCTCAAATTTTTAGGTGTGAAGTGGTCAAAAACTTTATTTATGATTTCATGTAATTTTCAAACGATGGGGTTATTTGAAACAAATAAAATACTCATTAACCCGTTTATATAATAAATTCATTTTTTTTTATCACATCTGAATTATATGTTAATTTTATTTCTCATATAAGACAGTGTATTCTCTCGTTAATAAGTTTCACTAAACTTTTAAATACCATATTGCTTAATTTATTTATATTTTTCAGTTTTTAGGCTAATAAAATAAGAAAATAAACAAAAATTAAAATTTAAAAGATATATAAATTGGACAATTAACTGAACTTATTAACAATAATATTGTCATAATACAGACAAAATATTTCATTTTCATGTATGTTTATGGATCGTAAGATATAAATTGATTAAGCACAATATAGGCTTTTTATTACAATTAAATAAAATATATTAATTAAGTTTTCAAATTTGAAGGGATTAGTGTCATAGTTCATTTAAGTTTGGTGTGCATGTATGTCTTACCTATATTTGAGTACAAAGTTATGATAAAATTCATGATGAGTTCTAGATACGAAGGATGATAGAGGCTTCTAGATGGTGAATCGAGCTTGTTAAGTGCACATGTCTTGTGACAGTCCGATTGCTTAGTATATCCATACTGAGCGCATTACGGCTAGTTAGTTGTGTGGGGTAATCTATATCCAAGCGCAACTCACTTCTAAGTATATTTCGTCATTGGGTGTATTTATACTAAGTGATCGGTCCTCAATATCTTGAAGAGCTCGGTCCAAAAGCGATTTGTGAATCGTGAGTCTTGATAACTCACGATGTTATTCAAGATTTCCCATGGCTTCACAATATGCTTGATGAAGAGTCGGGTAGTTTTATCTACTTTACAATTGAGTGGTGCGACAATAAAAGTTGCAATGTGGTTAGCATGATTTTTCAATTTTTTTTTCACCTGCTTCAACTCTTTTTCAATTCCTCATCCTTTTGATCTCTGTCCATCATTGTATTTATTGAGGGCTTACTCTTTCAAATTCTAATTGCGCAATCCACCAAGGAGTAAATTAGGTATTTAAAAAATTATATAATTAATAAATCAAATCAATTCAAGTTAATGTCTGAAGTAGTGATAAATATAAAGAGATAAAGAATAGAGATAACAAGCATAACAATTTTTATGTCGTTTGAAAAATTCTACCTATGTCCATGCTTCAAAATAAATTACGCTTAAGGATTTTACTATCTAAGTCTTCTAAGATTTCAAGTTCTTATAATTGACTTTAAGGTGTCAAAAAATTTTTACAATTTGTGTTTTAATCGCACACAACAAATTTGATAGTTGATTTAAAAATTACAACAAATACTCCCTTTTAAAGTGGATGTATAAATGATAGTTCCAACAATGACCCAATATATATAGATAAGTAAATGAAAATTTAAAATGAGTAGCATGCATTAGTTTTAGCTCAATAGAGATTCAAAAGTTGTTAAAATCGAGTTTAGTTTGAGTTTAAATAGTTTATACTTTTAAATTAATCGTTAGAGACATTTTTGATAAATAGTCTGTTAACTGCTTGAGTTAGCGTTAAAGAGATTTTTTAAATTTTGTTCATAGTCAGTTAGTCTCTTGATTTTTTTGGCTAGCCTTTATGTTTCTGGACATAAGTCGGTGAGTCATTACATTTTAAGTGGTTAGCCGCTATTGTTCTAAAAATTATAGTTTTGGTCTCAAAATTTTTAAAAATTATACTATAATCTAAAATTTTATTAAACTTTTTAAATAGGTCAATCTCATAAATTCAAACAAAACTTATTGGTTTCAAAGTTCTCAAAAATTTTAAATTTAGTCCATAAATTTGAAAGCAATCAATTTTTTGAAATCACTTTTTCTTCAAGTATAAAACCTTTATATTATGAAAATGATAATTTATTTAAAATATCATGAAAAATAATTTGAACTTTTATGTTCTTAATCATGCATACATATAATCATATTAGTTTTATAAGAAATGTAACGAGAGAAATCAGTTAAGATAGTGCCCTTGAAGCTTATTCTTGAGTGTTTTGAACTTGATCTGATATGCATGATTTTTATTCTTTAAAAATTAATGAGATTGTAAAATATATATATTTTATATTTTATCCATAACACATGATTTGTTATCATTAAAATAAAAATACCGCATGACCGTATAAGTCAACACACTTAAATCTCTTTTTTCTTTCACTTTTTTTTCTATTTTATTTTGAAAGCAATGGAACAAACCATTACGAACCCACAGAAGATGCAGGAAAGAACAATGGTAATAGAATTTGATCACGTACTTAATAGAATTCAAGTTTGTTTAATTCTCCTATGGTAATGTTTCTTTTTCATATGGATAAGAATTATCTCTTGATTTGATCACGTATTGAGCAATAACTTGAATATTAATTGGTAGTTAATAAATAAATAAAAAGTAAATAAGTTAAAGCTTACACATATACTGCTATTAAAAAACATATGGTAATAGAATCTTAAAAATTTATAAAGTAAAGAAATTAAATCTTATTCATACAATATTATTAAAGACACATGAAATTTTTTTTTTTAAATTTAGTAGAGCCTGGAGAGGATCCTATTTCTTATACATAGTTTAACCACGATAAAATAATTATTTATTCCAATAAAATTGACTTGGAAAAATATATTAGCAAGATCTAAAAGTTTGAAGCCTAATTCAATCGTTAACAGTACTTTATTCCACTAACATTTGTTGATGACAATGAAAAATCAGGAGATGAGATTTAAAAAAAAATGCTAGTACAATGATTAGATTCAGGGACTCTGTTCTTTTAATCTCTATAACAGCAATTTAGGTTATGAATATTTTTAAGAATAAAAACATTTTGAAAATAGAACTCGTAAGTAATTTAGGGGAATTCATAACTCCATCCTTTATAAGAAAAAAGAATAAAATCTAAATTAAATTTTTATTTTTATCTCCCCTACAATTTAAATTTCTATGATTAATTAAATAAAATTATTTAAAACACTGGGTCAGATTACATAATTATATATATTAAATATGATTATGCTTTAGCTGGAGTTGGAAAGAGGGGTTTTCAACTAAAAATTTGTAGTAATTGATAATGTGTATATCTTGTGGTCCTAAATCTTAGCTCCCTTGTAATTGGACCTTTTTGCATGTCCAGTCTTTGTTTCGGCTTCTCTGTCTAAACTTACGGTGCCAGCTACCTTGTCTAATAATTGTCCTGCTCTTGAGATTTAGAAAGTTACAAGAAGATACAAATAAAGACTTTGAAGAAAAAAGGTTGCCATCATGTGGTTCAATTGTCAATTTATGATCTACCTTTCCCCTTTTGTGCAAATTTCACGTGTAAAATGAAAATCAGAATGTGACGCGCACTTGGAAAGAACGATTATGGTTTTCGAGTACTTATGGCTTTTGGACCAAATTTCAGAATGTAGCAATTCTGTTAGAAAGTTTGCTGTAATTTTGTCAAATTTTCAAGTTTGGATATGCAGTGAATATTCATAGGTAGTATTATAATATACAACGAGTACCTTAAGTGGGAGAAAAATTTATACTAGTCCGACATACTATCTCAATATAAATTTTTATTATTTGTGCATGTTTGATGGATCACACTTCGAGATCCTCTTGATCTATATACACAATAAATTTCTATTAGTTCTTAGGTGGTACACTTTACCATATAAATAATTTTCTTTGACTGAATGTTTAAATAATAAATTTTGTTACTAATGAAATTATTTATTAATTTATTTCATCAAGAGTGATATCTATAAAGCTGAGACAAATAAGGACCAGTGGACGCTTGAACCCCCTAATGAAAAAAAAAATCTTTAATATTTATTTAAATTTTTTCTAAAATTCTTAGAAAAATTATATTCAAGCCCCATATTTATTTACTTTTATTGTTTAAACCCCAGTATTTATTTGATTTTATTGTTTAAACCCCCACTCAATTGAAATACTGTCTCCGCCCCGGCTACCTAATCTGTTTTTGGCATGTGATAAAAAACTTTTAAAAGCTTCCATTCATAAGTTCATATTTTGCTCTCCTTGGTGGCTTTATCCGTTTCTTTGCAGCTAAGGAAATTCTATTGAATTTCTATTTGGACCCCTTTATCCATTTCTCTTCTGCTAAGAAAATAGATTTTTTTTTTTTTTTCGGTCAAGATTGAAAAATCTTTCTAAAATCTAGCACTCCATAGGGAAGAAGCTAGGAATAGAACAATTGTCTGTGGAAGCAAATTAGATGCTATCTACAATACAATAATACTGTGCATGATTGCTGTTCCAATTTAAAGATTAGTTTATTGTGTCAAGCAATTTATTTGTTAATTTATGGTTTTTCTTTTCTTGAGAAAACTCAATAATTTATCTTTTGGATAAGATTTAACTCTAATAAATCAGGTTGTGATTTTAGATTTAAGTAACTTAAATGATGAAATTATTAGGTGGAGTGATCCATCATATGTTGTCTCATTGGTGAAAGAGTTGGGTCTAGTATTAAGCTTTCTTATTTGATATTTTGTGTATTTCCTTTTCAAATATTACATTAAAAAATTATATTTATAATTAGAAATTTGTCAAGATCTTCATAAACTATTCTGGAATTGATCAAATGTCATGACACTTCTTTTAATTCTTGAATATATATGTTATGCCCGGATGGTGAAATTAAGCGCAATAAATTTTTTTAAAAAATAAAATAAAAGATACCAATAATTTAACATGATTCGATATTGCGAAGTTACTAACTAATATTTTCATTGAAAAGTTAATACTTACGTCTATAAGAATAAAAAAATATAATTATTTTATTTTATTAATAAAAAGTATAATTTTTTAAAATTCAATTGAGTACTCTCACACAAACTAAATTGCTCATTCTCAAAAATTGCCCACTCAAATTGGGATCCTTAGAACAACAAAACTTACACTATTGCATCGATAAACAGGCAAATCATTTAATTTACATGCAATCCTTTCAAGCTTTTCGGGTAGAGACTTTAACGACCCATGTAAATTCTTCAAATGAATATAAAAAAGGCAGCATTTAATATGTTTCGACGACTTTTGCATGTATTTATTATTCATTTGAAGAATTTACAATGGTGGTTCAAATCGGCAGCTGAAAAGCTTGAGAGTATTTTATAGGTGCAATAGTGTGAGAAATTTGAGTGCACAACTTAAGTGAAGAATCATTTTGTGAGTTAGCAATTGAGAAATTTTGTCTCGTGAGAGTATTTGGTCTATTTAAATTTTAAAAAGTGAGTTTTTTTATCTAATTGTTATGCTATATTAATTATTAGTAAAACAAATATTTTCTCTTACTCTCACAAGCATAAGCATTGTTGATGAATCATGCTAAATTCTTGGTGTTCTTTATTTTTTAAAAAAATTAAAACACTTAATTTACAGTCTACGTACAATAAGTAATATTAAAGCCATCAATTTGTACTTAAGAGATTTTTACTTTCAAATATAAGAGAGAGTACTAGGTATATTTGAGTTTTGTAAAGTGAGATTTTTCAATTTAAATATTGTACTTTATTAATTATTATAAAACTATCATTTTTCTTGTTCTCATGTATGTTAGCATTATTGTTGAGCTACGTTAAATTCTTGATGTCCTTTATTTTTCAAAAAATTTGGCATGTTTGGTTCCCCAGTTTGCACACAAGAAGTGTTATAAAAGTCGATGGTTCGTATTTGGGAGTGTCAAGAGCTTGTGTAATAGTATAGATTTGTGCATGTTTAGGAAAGTTGTGTAAAAAAGACTATAAATGTCTAAGTAGTCTAAGTTTTAAATGGAATTATTATGAATTCTCCACTCTTTTAAGGAACTTTCCTAGTGCACTTTTTACAAAAACAGACTCAAGTGGGAATAATTTATTAAAAAATAGTATAAGGTGAAACCTCTAATAGTAAGAGTGGATAGAGATTTACCTAGATTGTTTAAGGAGATACTTCTATAAATGGTAAATCAAATAGGAATTTTGAGAGGGGAGACTTGTCAACTAGCCATGCAAAACCTGTTGTAAGAGGCAAAAAGATCGATGCTAAAAAGTTTGATAGGAAAAATCAACTTCGGCATGTCTTTTATTTTTATGAATAATGTCAATATTAATATAAATAAAAGGCATTTATAACTTACGTGACTCTACATACTAAAGTCGATTTTTCTATTAAACTTTTCAATATCGATTTTCTTGCATTCTGCAATAAGTGCTCTCTAGTGAGGTGACAAGTCTCACCTTTAGGAATTCTCATCTAATCTATTACCTAAAGAAGTGTATCCTCGAATAGTCTAGGTAAATTCCTCCTCATTCTTGCTGTTAGAGGCTTCACATTCTACCCTTTTTTAATAAATTATTCCCACTTGAGAGAGTAGTCTCTATGTGTCTATTTGCATGAAAAGTACACTAGAAAAGTTCTCAGGAAAGACTAGAGTGGTTCTAATGGTCTCACTTAAAACCTAGACTCTTTAAACACTTATAGTCCTTTTGATAAAAATTTCCTAAACATGTACAAAACCACATTATTATACAAGCTACTAATACTCCCAAATACAAACCAATAGTTTTGATATTGCTTGTTGTCTGCAGACTGCAAATTAAGCGTACCAATTTTTTTGAAAATAAAGGATACTAAAAATTTAGCGCGATTTGGAAACAATGGCTACGATTATGAGAGTAAGAGAAAATAATTGTTTTACTAATAATTAATAGAGTATAATAATTAAATTAAAAAAAAACTCACTTCTTAAATTTTAAGTATACCTAATACTCTCACATATAGTTGAGAGGAAAAACCTTTTAATTGCTTACTCTCAAAATAGTTCTTCACTTAAATTGTTCAAGCAAAATTTAGATGCTTAGAAATGAATGAAATGCCTTCTATTTATAGACAACAAAAGTTATACTATTGCACTTATAAAACATAAATCATTTAATCATTTTAAACTTTTTGGCTACCAATTTTAACTACCTTTGTAAATCCTTCAAATGAATAATAAATGCATGCAAAAGTCTTTAGAACCGTATTAAATGTTGTCTCCTACACTTTGAATAATATCCAATTTACTTAAACCTATAATTATTCAATCTCATTGTTGAATTTGATCTTATAAAACTAATTCAATAAAACAATCTAATTTGATGTGCATGACAGGTACACTAATAATACCATACTATAGGCATTGTCTGAATATGTTAATTTAGGCTGTGAGTTTGTCAAAATGTTGAAGATCAATTTCTTTAATTCTATTTTTTTAGTTTAAGATTTTATGTTTGAAGCTTTGAGTGTTGAACATGTGCATGCAAGTGGTAAACAATTATATGTGGATGGTTGCAACTTTTGACTTTTGACATCAGAACAACTGATTGCTGATATACGGGTGGGAGCATACACTTTGAATTTTAAAGAGAGGGTTCTAAAACATACTTATTCTTATTCAAAGGAAGAAATTCATTGGAGTACTGATGTGTACCATATCTTGGAATAATCAGACATCTTAAGAATTCTACATTCTTTTTTAGCAGAAAAAAATAAGAAATAAAAAATTTGTGTCTCGCTTGATCTTCATTCACTGAGAGCGAGAGGCTAGAAATCTCTCTTCGTTTGACAAAAAGAGAGTGAATATTCATTTGATTTTAATCCTTGTGAGTGAAAAAGAAACTATACTAGATCTGCTAAGTTAATGATACAATTATTAATGTAACTTTTGGTGGCCACTAAGCTTTGTGTAATAATAAAATATTGGAGAAATAAGCAATCAGGAGCTTATAAATAAAGGCTTCATTTCCTTTCTTCAAGCATCCTATTCTCTAATTTATTTCTTCTTCAATTTTGTGAGAGTTTAAGAGTTTTAATATTCTTGGCTAATTAGTGATTTGACAGTTTGAGTGTATTGAAGCTTTGAGTTGTGAGACAAAATATTATAATACTTGTTAACTCTTTTTCACTAGTAAAATATTTCTTTTTATCTTCGTCCGTTGATATAAGCTAAAACTTGAACCACGTAATTTTTTAGTGTCATGTGTGATTATTATTTATCAATTTCACTTTAGTTGTGTGTTTGTTTCACTCATCAATTTTCAACGGTGGTATCAAAGCGATTGATTATATTTTTTAGAGTTAGTTACTGTTCACCCATATGATACTATTCACGTATCAGGACTATTCATATGAAACGGTGGGAGGGATATAAGAATTTCACAGTGCAAAGCAGTGAATAGTAGTGTAAGTGGTGTAATCGTATGGTTTTGTACATGGATACGAAAGTTTTGTATCTAAGATGATAAGAGATTAAATAATCTAGGTTTTAAGTTGAACTGTTGTGACTACTCCAGTCTTTTCTGAAAATTTTTCTAGTGTCCATTTTAAAACATATGAGTATTTACAACTATTCAAGTGGTACACTAGCTTGTGTACGATATTTAATAAAAAAATGACCAGCAAAGTTTGAAATTGAGAAGTTCAATGAGAGCAATTTCTTTGTGGAAAATGAAAATGCAGCAATCTTAAGGAAAAATAATTATTTAGAAGCGGTTGGAGAAAGGCCTGCAGGAATCACTGATGATAAGTGGAATGAGATGGGCGATAATGCAATTGCTAATATACACTTAACATATACGGTTGGAATACTATCTAATGTGGTAGAGGAAAAGAAAACTAAGGGAATTTAGGATACTCTTACAAAATTGTAAGAGGTTAAATCACTATACAACAAGATCTTCTTAAAGAGGAAACTTTATACTCTTCGTATAGCGGAAACCATAATGGTAACCAACCATATCAACACTCTGAAAAATTTATTTTCACAACTTATAATGTTTGGTTATAAAATAGAGGAAACTAAACTTGCAGAACTATCTACTTCAAAGTCTACCTGGCTCATATGATCAACTCATTATCAATTTGATGAACAATATCCTAATGAAGTACCTAGTCTTTGATGATATTGCAGCCTCTATATTAGAGAAAGAGAGTAAGTGCCAGAATAAAGAAGACAGGCAAGTAAGTTCACAGTAAACTCAAGCACTAATAATGATGAGAGGTAGATCAATGGAATGTAGCCCCTAACAGGAGTCACAGTCATGATAGATTAAAGTCATAAAGTAAGAAGAAAATCAAGTGCTGCAAATGGCAAAATTGGGCATGTCAAGAAAGAATGTTAGAGTAAACAGAAGAGAAAATAGTGTAAAGATCCTAAGTCATCAAATGCTCAGGGTATATAACAAGTACCTCAAATGATAGCAAAATTTTCTATTCGTGCTCTAAGGGGAGACATTATAAGAAATTGATGCGTGTGTTGCATCAGTTGGGGAAAGTCAACGATAATGTGACACTCAAACTAGGCTACATGTCGAAATAAGGTTTGAAGATTTTCTCTGAGCGAAAGTTGCTTTTGGGCCTCAAATCGGTAAACTTATCAATTTGTGAACATTATGTTACAAGTAAGCAGCATAGATTGAAGTTTAGTAGATTTAGTGCCAGAAGTAAAAACATCATATACCTGGTTTATTAAGATATTTGGGAATCACAAGATTTATCCCAAGGAGGTGCAAAGTACTTCATGACTTTCATTGATAATTACTCTAAGAGATGTTGGGTGTTTCCAATTAAGAAAATGTTAGACGTATTTTCAATATTCAAATAATAGAAAGCGCAGGTAGAACTTGAATCTGGGAAAAATGATTAAGTGTTTGAGGATAGATAATGGTAGAGAATATATAGATGATGAGTTTCTTGCAGTTTATAAGCAAGAAGGTATCCAAAGATAGTTCACAGTGGCATATTCTTCTCAATAGAACAAAGTGGCATAGTGGATGAATAAGACTCTTACAAAAAAAATAAGAGTTATGTTGAAGAATACCAGTTTACCCAAATCATTTTAAGCAAAAGTAGTTAAAACAGCCTGTTATGTGGCTAATCGTTCTCTATTAACAGTAATTAAGTTACATACATCAATGGAGATGTAGACTGAATAGTTAGCTGATTGAACAATTTTAAAAAATAATATATAAAAAAGATAAATTTCACTCTTATTGATTTATGAGCATAAAGATTCAATTTATACAAGCATTTGAAATATAGAAAAAGAAATGATACAATTAACATAATTTGAGAATAATGATTAATTAACAAAGATTGATTCAATCAATCTTTATGTTGATAGAGTATTAATTTTTCTTAATTACTAATTAAAATGGAGACAATCAATAATTTAATTGATTATTTTGATTTCATTAATATTGCTTGATCCTTATCATCCTCCCTCAAGTTGGTGAAGGAAATTTTTTGAACTCCCAACTTGCTTAAAAAAAAAGAATGTGAATGTTTTATTTTGATTTCTAAGTGTCATGCAATAATAGAAGATGCATTCCTTTGAAGTTTGTTTAGGAAATTTTCCAATTGTTTCTATGTACACTGTTTTTTTTAGATTGTGAAAAAACATAAGTAAATTCCTTTGAACAATAAATTCTTTTATTATAAAAGTCATTCCTTTGATATTTTTTAAAGGAAATATTCACCGAAGGATTTTATCTTTACTCTTATATTTTGTCTTCACTCATTTGATCATGACATAGAATTTTTTCATTTAAAAAGCCATTCTATAGATCTTAACAAGGAAAACATTAATTTGAGAATTCTTTTTCATTCTCTTTTCTTTTGACATCATTTCATTTATGATGGTGGAAGTAGTGGTGAATTGTGAGATCTAACCACTTTTTTCTTCTTTTTATTTTTATTTTTTTGTGAAGAAATTAAATAATAATTAAAAAAGAACTCACATATCTTTTTTTAGAGCACCGTGCTCCTGGAACCCATCATCGACATGATGGCTAAGCTTAAACCCCACAAATTTAAGAACTCTCAAGCCTGCTCTAATACCATGAAGAATATATAATTAACATAAATTTCACTCTTATTAATTCATGGTCACTCTTATTGATTCGTGAGCACAAAAACTCAATTTATACAAATATTTGAAACATAGAAAAGGAAATGATACAATTAACATAATTTGAGAATAATGATTTATTAGCAAAGATTGATTCAATTAATTTCTATGTTGATAGACTATTTATTTTTAATCACTAATTAAGATAGAGACAACCAATAATTTGATTGATTATTTTGATTTCATTAATATTGCTTGTTCTTATCACCCTCCCTCAAGTTGGTGAACGAAATTTTTTGAATTCCCAACTTGCTTTAAAAAAAGAATGTAAATATTTTATTTTGATTCCAAGTGTCATGCAATAATAGAAGATGCATTACTTTGATGCTTGTTTAGGAAATTTTCCAATTGTTTCCATATGCATTTTTTCTTTTTGGACTATGAAAAAACATGAGTAATTTTCTTTGAACAAGGAATTCTTTTATTATAAAAGTAATTCATTTGATCTTTTTCAAGGAAATATTCACTCAAGGATTTTATTTTTACTCTTGGATTTTATCTTCACTTATTTGATCATGACATCAAACTTTTTTCATTTAAAAAGCCATTCTATAGATCTTAACAACGAAAATATTATTTTTGAGAATTCTTTTTCATTCGCTTTTCTTTTGAAGTCATTTCCTTCATGATAATGGAAGTGGTGGTGGATGGTGCGATCAAACCACTTTCTTGTTCTTTTTATTTTTAATTTTTTTGTGAAGAAATTAAATAACAATTAAAAAGGAACTCACATTTCTTTCTTTTAGAGCATTATGCTCAGAAAACCATCATCGACATAATGACTAAGCTTATTAAACCCCCAAATTCAAGGACTCTCAAACTTGCTTTGATACCATAAATAATTTTCAAAAATAATATATAAAGAAGATAAATTTCACTCTTATTAATTCATGGTCACTTGTATTGATTCATGAGCAAAAATCTCAATTTATACAAATATTTGAAACATAGAAAAGGAAATGATACAATTAACATAATTTGAGAATAATGATTTATTAACAAAGATTAATTCAATCAATCTTTACGTTGATAGACTATCAATTTTTCTTAATCACTAATTAAGATAAAAACATGCAATAATTTTATTTTATCAATATTGCTTGATTTTTATCATCCTCCCTCAAATTGGCGAATGAAAATTTTTGAACTCCCAACTTGCTTTGAAAAAAGAATGTAAATATTTTATTTTGATTCCAAGTGTCATGCAAAGATAGAAGATGAATTCCTTTGAAGTTTGTTTAGGAAATCTTCCAATTGTTTCCATATACACTTTTTTTTTTTGGACTGTGAAAAAACATGAGTAAACTCTTTTGAACAAGGAATTCTTTTATTATAAAAGTCATTCCTTTGATCTTTTTCAAGGAAATTTCACTCAAGGATTTTATCTTTACTTTTGGATTTTATCTTTACTCATTTGATCATGACATGAAATTTTTTCATTTAGAAAGCCATTTCATAGATCTTAACAAGGAAAACATTAATTTTGAGAATTCTTTTTCATTCCATTTTCTTTTGACGTCATTTTCTTTATGATAGTGGAAGTGGTGGTGGATAGTGTAATTGAACCACTTTCTTTTTCTTTTTCTTGTTTTTTAATGAAGAAATTCAATAACAATTAAAAAGGAACTCACATTTCTTTCTTTTAAGGCATCATGCTCTAAAAACCCTTGATCGACATGATAGCTAAGCTTATTAAACCCACAAATTTAAGGACTCTTAAACCCGTTCTGATATCATGATGAATTTTCAGAAATAATATATGAAGAAGATAAATTTCACTCTTATTAATTCATGACCACTCTTATTGATTCATGAGCTCAAAAATTCAATTTATACAAGTATTTGAAACATAGGAAAAGAAATGATGCAATTAACATAATTTGAGAATAATTACTGATTAGCAAAAATTGATTCAATAAATCTTTATGTTGATTAACTATTAATTTTTCTTAATTAATAATTATGATGGAGACAATTAATAATTTGATTGATTATTTTAATTTCATCAATATTGCTTGTTTCTTATCACTGATTATTCTCACCTACATGCATTTAGATGTCTTGTGTATGTGATGTATAATACCTAAGAAAGAACAAAGTTAGATTTAAAATTCAGGAGATGTATCTTCTTGGGGTATGCTGATGGAGTGAAGGGACATCGTTTTTATGATCCTACTGCTCACAAAATTATCATCAGTAAAGATGTTATTTTTGTAGAAAATCAACTGCAAAGGAAAGATATGGATGATAGTTCTGTAAAAGGAAAGTCAGAGGTTGTACCGGTATATGTAAAAAATAATCCAGAAGAACTAGATTCTTTTGAAGTAGAATTAAAACACGAGAAACAAAAACTAGTCGAGTCTGAAACTCTAGAAGTTCAACGGTCAACTTATGAGAGTAGACTGTCAACATGACACTTAGAGTATGTTACAAAGATTAATGTTGCATACTGTCTTCTAACAGAAGATAGAGAGTCGTCAATTTTCTATGAAGTTTTAAATAGCTTAGATATTGTTTTGCGGCTGACGGTAATGCGGGAAGAAATTGAAGCTATACACAATAACAAGACATGGGAACTTATACCACTACCACATGGAAGAAAAATCATTATAAACAAGTGGGTCTATAAGATCAAACATGATGATAATAATCAAGTGGAACGATATTGTGCAAGATTAATAATGAAAGAATATATTCAGAAAGAAGATATTGACTTCAATAAGATATTTTTTCTAATAGTTTAACTTACGACCGTCAGAGTAGTCTTAGTAATGTGTGCTACATTTGACTTACATATAGAGTAGTCGGATGTGAAAATTGTATTTCTTTACGGAGAACTTGAAGAAGAAATTTATATGCTCCAAACAGAAGGTTTTGCTGAATCAGATAAGGAGAATTTGGTTTGTAAGTTGAATAAATATTTATACGATCTCAAATAGGTGCTAATATATTAGTATAAGAGATTTGATTCCTTCATCATGAGCCTTGGAAACAATAGACTCAGCTCAGACCATTGCGCATATTATAAGAGGCTTGAGGATAATAATTTCATCATTTTTGTTCTTGTATGTAGATGACATATTGGTAGTAACCCTAATAAAAATTAAGTAAAAAAATTAAAGGCACAATTGGCTAAGGTGTTTGAAATGAAGGACTTAGGATAAAAAGGAAGATTCTAGAGATGTAGATTCACCGAGATAGGAATAACATGAAGATTTGACTTTCTTAGAAGAATTACTTGAAGAAAATCTTGTAGCGCTTTAATATGCAAGATTGAAAGCCAATTTTTATCCTACTTCCTATTAATTTCAAATTATCCTTAAGTATGTGTCATAGCAATGAAGCAGAGAGGAAAAAGATATCTCGAATACCGTATCCATCAGCAGTGAGAAGTTTGATGTTCGCTCTAATATGTATTAGACCAAACATTACACAAGCAGTGGGACCAGTCAGTTGTTACATAGTGAATTTTTGTAGAGAGCATTAGAAAACTGTGAAGAGAATTCTAAAATACATTAGAGGAACCTCGAATATTGCATTATATTATGAAGGATCATAATTTATTATCAGAGGCTACATGGATTTAGATTTTATAGGAGACATTAATAAAATAATATTTACTATTGACTATGTGTTTATACTTGCTGGAGGAGATGTAAACTGAGTTTCAAAACTTCAGATAACTGTAGCTTTATCTACATCAAAAGCATAATACGTGACAGTTACACAAGCTTGCAATGAAGCTATTTAATACAAAAGGTTATTAAAGGAGCTCGAGTATAAACAAGAAAAATTTTTTGTGTTTTGTGACAATTAAAATGTCTTGCATATTGTAAGGAATTTAGAATTTTATTCGATAACAAAACATATAGGGGTACAATACCACTTTGTTCAAGAAGTAATGAAATATTGAAGTGTAGATTTACAGAAAATTCATACCAAGAATAACCTAATAGATGTTTTGACCAAACTAATTAATACTGATAAGTTTGTATGGAATAGATCTTTGTATGGTGTACTAGAGATATAAGTAACATGACAATGACAAAGAAGAATAGATGATGTGAAGACATGATTGATTTTCAATTAAATCTCTAAATGAGAGAATTCTTAAATATGTGCATGCAACTGGCAAACAATTGCTTGCAAGTGGTCGTAACTTTTAATTTTTGGCATAAACTTTTGAGTAAATGGAAGATATGAGTGGGAGACATGGGTTAATGACATAATTATTAGTATAA
Organism: Murraya koenigii; assembly: GCA_025617385.1. NCBI lineage: Eukaryota > Viridiplantae > Streptophyta > Magnoliopsida > Sapindales > Rutaceae > Murraya > Murraya koenigii. The sequence continues at coordinate 12,208,185 of CM046818.1, forward strand.
TTTTAAGTGGTAATTAAGTTTTGTGTAAAAAAAAAAAATATTAGAGAAATGGGGACCTAGAGCCTATAAATAGAGACTTCATTTCTTTTCTTCAAACATCTCATTCTCAGTTCTCTTTTTTCTTCAATTTTGTGAAAGTTTAAGAGTTTTAATACTTTTAAATAATTAATGTTTTAAAAGTTTGAGTATATTACAATTTTGAATTGTGAGATAAAATAGTATAATATTTATAACTTCTTTTTATTAATAAAATATTTTTTTCTATTTTTACTGTAAAAGTAAGTTAAAAGTCAAATTACATAATTTTTTAATATCCCTATGCAGATATTATTTTTTAATTTTACTCTAATTATGTGTCTATTTCACCCATCACTTTCTCAATATTGAATAAATAATAGAAAATATATAAATAAATAAATAACAGAGAAATAGAGGACAATTTTCGTTTCCTGTAGAAAATTCAGAAGTATGGTCTATGACGTGTAGCATTAGATTCTGCGCCCCATACTTCAATTAAGAAAAATAAAAATTAATTAAGAAATATTGTTTTTGAAAGATTGAAACAGTTTGTTAGGGTCATCTGCTTTTGGTTTCAAAACAAAAAAAAATCAAAGAATTTCAGATAATTGCTTAGAATAATTATAGTTAGAACAATATTTCAATAAAAAAAAAGAACAAATTTTTTTCACATATTTTGAGGAAAAAAATAAAAATTAAATTGCAGTTATAATCTTAAAGACCTTGATGTTAATGTGAATGCGTCACAGTCAGAAATAGACAGCCCATTCTGTAAAAACGTTTGAAATCCGTTGGTCCAAATTCCAAACTTTGCTTTCTCATCTTATCCCCATTTTGATCATAAATTTACGGATAGGCCATATTTCCTTATTTGTCAATAAAATTGATTTGGTTACTTACTCCTTATTTATATAAAACCAAAATAATAATGAAAAATATTTTTTTAAAATTGGTTCTTGAGCTCCAAAGACCAAAGTGTGCTTTCATATTTGACAGATTTGTTTTACTAATTTATTGAATTTAATTAAAATATCAAAAATATAAAGTAAGCCATTGGTTGGTAATAAGTTTCTATTAAAAAAATTTAATTATGAAATAAAAATTAATAATGTATGATAAATATAACTTATGAGTTCATGGAGTTATGAGATAATTTTAAGAGATTTAAGAAGAGCTAATTAGTAACTCAAATAAATTTTTAAAAATTATTTTCTTTAAGACCTTAATAATTATAAAGTAGATTTGTGGTCCTTAGGAGTATTGTCATTGTTTTCAGCGGTGAAGCTCTTTATAAATGAAAGTTGATAATAAATATCTGTTAAAAAAATTAGTTATAAAATAAAAATTAATAATATATAATAAATATAACTTATAAGATTATTAAATTATGAAATTATTTTAATAAATTTAAAGGAGCTAATTCGTAACTCAAATCATTTTTTCAAAATATTTTTTCAGCTCCCAATGGTCATGAGGTGGATCCATTTGTAGCATTTGGGAGTATTATCATTGTCATTAGTGGCGAAGCTCTTTATAGATATAAATTTTGAAAAAAAGTTTTATTTTATTTATAAAACTGCCACTGCTTCAATTTTACAAATTTATAACTACACTATCTACAAAACTACCATTATTGTAATTTTATTAAATTGACGCTGCAGTTATAAAACTGTGACTGTGACTTCATTTAGAACAAATTTTATTAACCCAGTGCCCATGAAAATGACAAAGTAAAAACCGAAATAGACCCGGCAATAACCTTCAAAAAATGGAAATTCATCTGGGCTATTATTGTAAATTAGACGAGCTTTTTTGGCTATATCCAAAATTTTCTCATTTTGATTCGTTTCATTCTTTCATTCGTTTAAAATATTAATTAAATCGGGAATCTAAATTTATTTAAAATATTATATATTATATTACATCATTATTTAGTAATTTTATAATTCACTTTCGTGTCTCCTATGGCTTTGGCGATACTCGATAGCATTATTATTTTTCTATTTATAAATTTTTCTCGTTCCTTTTATTTTCATCAACTAAGACAGCCTATTCATTACTGCAGCAGCCAGCAGCCTCTGCTTTTCTCTCAATTCCTTCACTCATCTCTTAGGTGCGATTCTTCGTTATTTATTTTTCTGTTTGTTTCCCGAGAAAAAGTGCAAGAAAATTTTTAATAAATTAACCGAATTAATCATTGAGATCATAAATTTCGGCTTTCGTCCACTTCACTGAGCCTTGTTTAGACTACTATTATTCAATCACAAGCAACGTTTCATTTCTTTTACTATCGTTTTCTTCCGCTTTCTCGGAAACCAAATAGGTTTCAAAAATATGTAGTTTGTTTTAATTTTTATTTGTTCGGTTTAATGATAATGAAGTGATTTTCATTTTGTGATCATCTAAACAGAGTGTTACTTTTAGCTGCTTTATTATTTTTTTTTTTTGGGGTCTATTGATGGTTATTTAGGTTATAATTTGTTTGTTTGTGCGGCTTCAGTTGAGTTGATTAAAGAGTCATGGCAAGGAAGATGCTTATCGATGGAGAGCTGAGCCAGCCAAATCAAGAAGAACAATCTCATTTTGACTTTGACTTGTTTGTTATTGGTGCTGGAAGTGGTGGTGTTCGTGCTGCTCGATTTTCAGCTAATTTTGGAGCCAAGGTATATATTGTTATAATATTTGAATAAGTGAAAGTCAATATTTGTTGTTACTTGTGGTTGTGGATGGAAAAGAATATACACCTATGCTGCTTGTTTTGTTTTAGAGGTCTCTTCAATTGATATCATGAAGGATTTGTACATTCATGCATAAATGAGAATTTAAATTATGCTGGTTTATGGTCAGAGTTAACAACGTAATGCTACAATTTGAGTAAATTCTACCTAGTTGTGGTCTAAGTTATGTTTACTTGTGAGAAAAAGAGAACCGATTGGCGAGTTTTGTCTTGCTCAACTTAAGGAAAAACTTGTTTTGTTTTTTTTGTTCTAGTTAGTACGATGTCTTACTTTGTTTCATTGGTAAAGCTGATTTCAAATGATTTGTTTTCTCAAATTCGATTTTGGTTGGTCTCTGGAAGATCGATTGTACTTTACCTTCTTGGAAATGCTTTTTTCCCTTCTTATTGACTTGATTTCTTGTATGTATACACATGCATTCATAAATAATAATGCACTAAATTATTTTGAACTGATAGTTCGATTATGTAATGGATTGTGGATGTCCCCATTTGGTCTTTTGATTTGTCATAATTCTTAGTGTTATTTAAATAACGTTCATTGTGGTTAATTATTGGCTAACCATTTTTTAATTTCATCTTTCAAGGTTGGGATATGTGAGCTTCCTTTTCATCCGATCAGCTCTGAAGTAATTGGGGGAGTTGGTGGAACGTAAGTTGACAGACTATTGCTTTACTGTTCTTTTCAGTAGCTCGCTTGCCAGCATAATATTTGTTCTTCAAATTACATCTCAATTTCTAGGTTTTCATTATATATTCTTTACTTAATTTGTTTCCAGTTATACTTTTTGCGGTACCTAACTAACAATAAGGCTTAAGTTCTGTTGGTAATTGATGAGCTAATGGGATATAGTATAATCTGCAATATTGTTTCTATCATTAGTTGGATCATAAACCATTCAGATGCACTTTGCAGTAATTTTTAATATCAAGATGGCCAGCCTTCTGTTAGCGATGAATTAGATTGTCAGACATTTCGAAATATCACATTATGTCTTAGTTGGATGCAAAAGCAATGAACAACATTGTGTTGTATTGGTTGTTAGAAATCCTTATCATTAACTTCAAATCACTGTGGGTCTTTTATGTAGTTGGACGCCTTATAATAGGAAGTGGGTCTTTATAATTAAGTACAATCTAAATCATAGAGCTGGACTATGTGCTAAATAAAGGGGCTCTTGCTCAGGCTTGTGATCCTTAGCTTAAGAGTCTCATCAAGTTGGAAAATGGGAGTTTCTGTTTTTACTTGTTGTGGATGTAATTTATGATTGTTACCTCATGGATTGAGAGGTTTAGTAGGTTGTGTACGATGACTTTTAACTCTGATCAAATGTGAAAAGAACTGTTTCTATCTATACTTGTTTTTGGGGAAATTTCTGATTTTTCTTCTTCATGGTACATTGAGAGGTTTAGCAAGTTTCTTAGTGATGAATTTAGGGTGTTTTTTTGTGTCATCATCTTGTGACTATTAGCCTTTTTCCTGTTGTATTTGTAAATGCTGAACGAAGATTTAGTTGGCTTCCCTCCCTCACCCAAAAGAAAGTGATTTAGTGCACTTTAATTGAGTTAATTGAGAGACACCTTTTCAAATGGTAACTATCGGGTGCAGATACTGATATGTATATTCATTTTGACTGTGATGGGGTGCTGATAAAAAAATGAGTTATCTGTTCAGGGAGGAAAAATTCTTTAAGATGAGTTTGACAATGAGATGCAGTTGAAATTTATAGCTGGATAATTGATTGTATGTTTCCATCAACTCTGAATCGTCTTTTCTTTTTAATCAGTTTTTTTGTAGAATGACCCTCAAAATGTCAAAATGAAATGGGTAAAGGGATTGAACATCAGTGATTTTAATGGTCTTGTGTAATGACAATATATGAACAGATATTGCTTATTATTTCTGAAAATAACTAGAGTTCTGGTAAGTTATGAATGAGCTAGATGTTTTCAAACATTAACAAGATGGGGTTCCTGGCAGAAATGTGAGCATCAGTCAATATAAATGTTTCCTTCAATTGTATATGGAACCCCAAAAAAATATGATGGGAAAATATTACGTGGGGCCTCTCAGTTACGGTTGGTTGGTAGTCTCTGTTGTTAGCAGTCAAGAGGCATAATTGTGTTAAATTAGGAAATTTTATTTTTGTGGATATAATTCTTTTGGATATGGTGCTACCTTCTCTTAGTGAATATTGATTTGTTTGTCTTCTTGCTTAAAAGTAGTGTGAATTTTGCAATGTTTATTTATTAGATGTTTGAAACATGAGTGATTGTTTGTTGAGTATTAATGGGTGATCGTAATGACTGAAAATTAATTAACCTATCTTCAACTTCTTATTTTTTAGGTGTGTCATTCGTGGTTGTGTTCCCAAAAAGATATTGGTCTATGGGGCTTCTTTTGGAGGTGAACTTGAGGTGAGATGAGATTGTATTTCCCATAAGGATTAGATGGTAAACTTTGAGGTTTTAGGGATCACATGGCTGAAACTGAAAATCTTTCTTAATAGCTGAAACTAAAAGTCTTTGTTAATTTCTTAAAGTCTTTCACCATCCCTTTTCTTTTTTGGCTCTTTGGTGGAAAAAGATTGATCTTCATATGGACTATCAGTAGAAGTGATCATCTGTGCCTAAAGATATGTTTTAAAAATTGTATTTATATTTTAAGACTGGATAAGTCACATAATATGAGAATTTATTCAAAATTTTCACGAAATGGATATGAAATTTGCTTATACATTCAATTGGTCATGAAATTTTGGTTTTATCTTGGTTTATAGTAGTCACTAAATCTTTCTTAGTATGTTTTAAGAAATTCCTTTTCTCTTATGTGTCGATTTTAAAGTGATTTGATAATTCTGCTGCTTGTGTTGTAGGATGCAAGGAGTTATGGATGGGAGTTACAAGAGAACATCGACTTCAACTGGAAAAAACTTCTGCAAAAGAAGGTTTAGATTCATTTATTTGTTCTTTTACCTTTGTATTTGTGATGTCATAGTCTTCCATTACTCATGTTTATTGCCATATAATGTTACTCGTTTATCAACAAGTTTGGGGAATCAAATGAAATTGACAACATCTGTGTTAATGTTAGAAATTAAGTGCATCTTCAGCTGTTGATTTATATTTAGATAAAATTGGTTTGTCCATATTTTATATGGAATTAAGCAGGAGTTATATGAGTGTGATGAAGGCCTTTTTGTTTTAATTTTTGTCCTTTTATGGTTTCTTTGAATCAGTTCTTCTGGAAAAAAAGACAAAAACTTGATGTGGTTTTTTTTTTCTTTTGATATTATGCTTGATGCAAGAATGTACATCTTATGGGTTTTGAGGGGAGGAATGGATTGGAATTAGGCTTATAGAATGTCGTTGTTCCTTTTGTTTCAGTTCATCTATGGTTCAGCTATTATGCTTGAGGCATGAGTCATATTAGTGTTAGTTTGAAAGTTTCTCTCACAGATCTGCCTCTTTTGTACTTTATTTTGGCCTGCATTTGTTTTCCGCCTACCTCTACTTCCTCTACTTCCTTTAAGAATTGCTTTTTCATTAGTTTTTACTTTTATTTTTTTTAATAAGTCAGATTAATACATGGATACTGAATTACTCTTGTTTTTATATGTTTCAATGGCTAATTTTTCTTATTTTTGAAATTGCAGACGGATGAAATACTCAGATTAAATGGAATTTACAAGCGATTATTGTCTAATGCTGGGGTTAAATTATATGAAGGGGAGGGAAAGATAGTCGGTCCAAATGAAGTTGAGGTCACACAACTAGATGGCACTAAGTTAAGTTACTCAGCAAAGCACATATTGATTTCAACTGGAAGTAGGGCTCAACGTCCTCCTATTCCTGGCCAGGTAATCTTTTGGTTTTCAGTTATGGTATGATTGAAAATTAATTCAGCACAATATTCACACTGGCTGCTTATTCACATATTACAAGTAGGTTTAAAATGTGAAGCAATTATTATCAGTGTATATGTTAGTTTTTGTGATGCCATTGAGGATCTATTGCCTCTGTTGTGAATAAATAAAAACATTTGTGCTATAAGCTTTGGAATTTACTGATATATACATACCACTTCAGTTTGTTCTATGAAATTGTATTTTTGCACCATCAGAAGTGAGGCTTAATGTTTGTTCTTCTGAAGTATTTTTGAAGTGTCGATACACAAGTTGTTGAAGGAAATTGGATGAATTGTGTGTACACACTGAAACACACATATCCTTATTGTCAAACCTTGTTCTAGTCACACTGGATGACTCATGCGAGGAATTTATCTGGCAGGCAATGCTACACTTGTACAGTAGTAATGCAGTCTTGGAACTGTGCGCGCTAGTGACAAGGAATTTCTTCTCTTAGTCAGCAACTTGTTTTAAATTTAGATATCAATAGCTGAATGATTTCAGCTAATCTGGTGTACATAGGAAAATTTGTAAATCTTCGTTCTAGCTACAGGCCCACAAGAACTGCTGTAGGTGAGCTAAGATTTTTTTTTTCCCTCGATGTTTCTTCTTCTACCATCTCTACCAACTCTTGAACCTGGCAGTTGGATTATTATCAAGATAGCAACCCAACCACCAGGGCCACATGGAGTCGGTGTAGGTGCGCTAAGAATGAAACAATGTTTCTTTCTGTCTATCTCGTTTAATATTTTATTCTGTTCAATCAGCTTCAGTTTCTGGTTATCTCAATCTGACCTAAATCATATTTTTTGCAGCATTCTCTGCACTTCTTGTGAAAAATCTTTCTAGTTTAATGTCTAGTAGTTCCTTTTTTCGATTAATTGTTCCTTTGTTGTGACTTCTGTTTGTAACGTTGAACTTAAATCTATGATCTGTGAGAACCTGTCTACTGTTTAATGTTGAACTTAACATTGCAGAACCTTTTTTTCCCTCTTCATTTATTCATCCTTTGCCTTTGAAATTTTAGGAGCTGGCTATAACCTCTGACGAGGCATTGAACTTGGAAGAATTACCCAAGCATGCTGTGGTGCTTGGTGGAGGGTGAGACTCCTCTCTAAGTTTGTTTTTGCCTATTCTTTTACAATTTTTAGCTGCATTTGCTTGGCCTGTTGATAATCTTAGATAATTATCCTCTCATGTTATTTAGGTACATTGCTGTTGAGTTTGCTTCCATATGGCGAGGGATGGGTTCTACCGTGGATCTATTATTCAGGAAGGAACTTCCATTAAGGTTATTTTTTCATGCTTATGTTTGTTTTCACTATCCGATGCCAGGCCCTTGATCTTCAAAGTTTGCAGTGAGCTTAAATTGATTGTCACTTAGTGTTAGCTACAAGTTGCACTATGCTTTTATTCAGAAATATGAATTTCAAAATTTACTTTGGTATCTTAATTTTCTTGCGTTGGTATTCAGTGGACTGACCAATTGGAACTTTGGATCAAACCATATCTTGTTATTTGCGCAATCTTGAATGAATCAGGAGATGTAAAAGATGTAACCTCTTTGTGTTAAATTGTTAAGTTATCTTTTCACTGATTGATGTGGTTAACCCTTGGCATTGCAAACTTACCAATATTTATGAATAGAGATGTGAACCATGCCAGAGTAAAAAGGTGGTGTTTATTTGATAGCTGAGTTTCAAAATATTCTTTGTTTTGGCCTCATAGCGGAGAGCCCACAATTTGTTTAGCTTGTGAATAAATGTTATGGGTATGCTTTTGACAATGGGCACTTTCCCTTCGCCTTTTTCTGAACTGTTTCTTTAAATTTCTTTTACTGAAATAAAACAGTAGCTTTTTCCCCCATCTCATATTTTCGATGATAATTAGAAGTTATGGACTTGCTTTTTCATTTCCTACATCATGACAGTATATTTCTTACTGAGTCCGCCCCTTTGATTCCTTCTTATTATAAGGGTATTCTTTATGAACTTTTTGTTTCCAATACTCTTTACTTTATCCTCTGCAGAGGGTTTGATGATGAAATGCGGACAGTAGTTGCCAGAAATCTGGAAGGCAGGGGAATTAATTTGCATCCGAGGACTACCATAAAGGAGGTACTTACTGGAATTTTCTTTATTCATGAGGCTTCTGTTTATTTTCATGTAGTTTTTCTTAGGATTTTGTTATCTGTTATCATCTTATTAATATTATACTTTTTATTTATTTAATATGATATTATGCTGATAGCAATATCTAATCTTCAGTTGATTAAATCAGAGGAGGGTATAAAAGTTATTACAGATCATGGTGAAGAGATTGTGGCGGATGTTGTACTTTTTGCCACTGGTAAGTACCTTCACATATAGAAGTAGAAATACATTTGAGCAATTCTCCGATGCTCATCCTAAAATATAAGGCCTGTTATTACCTTTCTATTTCTTAGGCCTTTTCTTCATGTTTTCATCTATCAGGTTGAAAGGCCCCTTTTTTCCTCATTTTGTCCCTCAAGTATCCTCTCTCTTTTCTCACTTTACTTACAAAACATGCCCATGCGCACAAACATATACGTGTATCATCTTTCTGATGGCATCTGTTTCATGGATGTTTGACAAAGTCTTCTCCCACCCCATACACACATCCACATTCTTTCGTAAATATGCATGTATCATATCCTTATGTACATAACAGTATTTCTTTTGTAAGACAACCAAAAAGTAGATCTTTGGTGTGCATGTTTTTCTTCTTATTGTTCTTTCAGTGAAGTAAGCCAAAGTCTGTACTACCTTAAAAGTGATAAAAAATAATTGAATTGGTTATCAGAGTATCCAGTTAAATTTTCATTGCTGTATGTGGACATTCCTTTTTGGATTATCCAAATTTTCTTTTTAAATGAAATTCCATGTGTTTTCAAGTTTATGAATTTTACAAAAATGGGGAGTATTGCTGACCTCCTTTGCAGTGATGTTCTTTTTATCTGTATGTCCTGTACTGTCACATAAATTCACTGACACATGGAAGTGCCTTTTCAGAAAAAGGAAAAAAAGAAAGAAAAAGAACAAGAAAACGTTTGTTTAACCTGTTTCTAGAAAATATCATTATTTATTATTATTATTTTTTTGCATGTAACAGGCAGGGCACCTAATACAAAAAGGTTGAATTTGAAAGCTGTTGGCGTGGAAGTTGATCAAACAGGAGCTGTGAAGGTCATTTGCTTACTCTTCTGCTATTCCTTTTGCTTTATTGAATGTTTGTGACTGATTTGACTGGGAATTAGCTGACATATCCAATTTATTTTTCCTTAGGCATCTGTTTGTTTATCTGTTATTCTGAATTACTTAACTCTGAAATTTCATCCAGAAATTCCTTTTTATGTGTTTTGAGCCCTGAGCTAGTTCTATGCAGTGTGAACAACTAATTCTAATATGGAGCTGCATTTTAAAAAAAGAAAAAGAAAAAAAATCTTTTTGAGGTCACAAAACAGACACTGGTTAGCTGGTTGGTTTGTTAATTATAGTTGTTCTGAGTTATGTCCATAGTGTTTATTGCTATATACAGTGCAAGAGTCAAAGATTGCATGAAATAGTAGTATTGCTGATCTCTCATGAAAAGGAGTGGGTAAATTATGTTGAACAATAACATCAGCGATGTCTTCCCCCTATTTTCTTGCAGGTGGACGAGAACTCACGCACCAACATACCTAGTATATGGGCTGTTGGTGATGTAACTAATCGAATGAATCTTACCCCTGTGGCCTTGATGGAGGGAACATGCTTTGCAGTATGTTTTTCATCTGTATTCTTTCAATTTAACAGTATTGAAATTTTGGTTTTTATTTGGGCTTTCTTTTTGACATGCACGTTTATTATTGTATGTCATTCTCAAATATTATGTTGTTACACTTCCTGCAGAAAACTGTTTTTGGTGGACAACCCTGCAAACCAGACTACAGAGATGTACCCTGTGCTGTATTTTGGTAACAATTAGCTTCATTTTCTCTCTTTTCTCTCTCCCTTTCTCTAACATTTACTACTTTCAGTCAAATACTTCAGCCAAACTTTATTGAAGTTGATTAGGTCACACAATTTTATTTCAAACTCAAGTTTTTCAAACTCAAATGGTCTTAACTCTTAAGCTATTTATCATTATTCCCTCTCCCAGACACTTCGCTTGTCAGATGATTTTTGCACCATAGATTTAGACTTTGGTAAAACATATTGTTTCTGGTCAACTACTTGAAGAGGTTTTTAGTAACTAACTATAAGTAAATTCTGATACATGTCAATCAAATGAAGGCTTATCTTTTATTATATATTTATATTTGATAATGAAGAAAAACATGGTAAATATTCTTTTTATGCATCACGGGCCATCTTCCTCTCTTAGCATCCCCTCTCTTTGACTTCTCCATCTAATAGGATGCACCATTAGTTGATAATTTTAATTTCATTTTAGTGGTTTCGTTATTTTACACACTCATGCTTTTGCTTTGAGTAATTTCATTTTGAATTTTTTTTTTTTCATATCTCAAATAACCCTTCCATATAAATTTAGAGTCAAAGGATTATATAAACTAGTGGACGACTTTCATATGGTTATAGTATGGTGAAACTCTCAAATTTTCAATGTTTGATTTCTCCTCTAAGATTATACCGATACATTTTACAATGTATTGATTTCTTCTCTCTAATTGTATCACTTTTAACTCCTGGATGTTTAAAAAAGGGTGTAACTTTAAACGAGAAAGCACAGGCCAAATTGCTTCAATCAAAAGTGAACGGTTTGAAAATCTCAAGAAAATGAAAAAGGATTATTTTATTTTATTTTTTTTCAGTTTCTTTTCTTCTGAGACTGATGGTTTCACCTTGATTTTTCGTTTGCAGCATACCTCCTCTCTCTGTAGTGGGTCTCAGTGAGGAGCAGGCAATAGAGCAAGGAAAGGGTGATATCCTGGTTTTCACATCAAGTTTCAATCCCATGAGGAACACTATCTCTGGGTATGTATGGTGACTTGAGATCTCATTTCAATAAATTAATATTAAAATCTTACAACAGATCAAATTGCCAAACTGTAGAGCAGAATGAGCATCAAAGAGTTGGGGGTTAAAAGCCTATTGAATGAGAAATCACTGCTAGTCAGCATTTGTTTTTGTGGCTCCAGAGAGGCCCTGAGACATCAATAATGATATTGGTATTGGGCTTGTATGATAAACACAGCTTGCACATGCCATAGAAATAGTTATGGTGAGAGGTCACTGGCGTATCAAATCTCAGCCCTTTGCCCTATTCCTGTGGCCATTATATTAACTTGTAAGATCTATTCTTCCTTGCTCGAGGAAATATTAACTTCGTATCATAGGAGAAATTAAGACAGCGGGTTGAGGAATGCCAGATGACCCTTTCAAAATTTATGTAAAATAGAGCCTTGTTCTCGTGGATCTGCTGTTATGGTTTTGGAATGAACTGGGGTTGCACATATTCTTTTGGCTTATTTAATAAATTGGTTGTCAGCAAGAAAATTGAGGAAACTTATGTGTCTCTATTTAGTGCTATTATTTTAATTGATTTAAACTTTTTACTTGTGTTTTGCAGAATGCCAGATAGTTCTGTGTGCAGTTCTTATGTATTAATGTTTGGTCTTTAACTATCTAAAGTTAATTTTTCTATATTTTGCTATTAGACGGCAAGAGAAGACATTAATGAAGCTAGTGGTGGATGCTGAGACAGATAAAGTTCTTGGAGCATCAATGTGTGGGCCAGATGCAGCTGAGATAATGCAGGTATGATTGTGCTTTTGACTTGGTTCAGTTGATTGCTTGGACATATATTTCCATTTTGAGCTTTAAAAAATACCCTAAATAGTGAAATGAGAATCTCTTTGGTAGTTAATTAGGATAAACAGTCACCTTGTGATAAATAAATGGGTAGCTTTAGTTATGTAATTTTATGGAGAACGAGTGATTACAACTTGCATAGAATTTTAAAAGGATGGTAATGATTTTGGAGGACATTGTAAGAGTTTTCAAATCACTCCAACATGTTTGTCATTTGTCAATAAACTCTGGTGTGGTAAAGTTCAAACCTTTGAATAAGCAGATCCAATGAAATTTTGTGACTCAACGACAATTCTTGCTAAAAAATGTTCTATTAGAGGGCAACCTTACCACGTTTAACTTTCTTTCCTTTAATGTGATTATTGGTGTAAATCTTGACAATTAGAGGGTGATCTACAAGCTGGATGAGTTCAGAATGAAAGTATATAATATCAATAGGCTAGCTTTCTACAGTGTAATTTTCAATGTCATAGATTAATTCAATTTTCACTGTCTTGCATGGCGGTTGATATAGAGATTATCTATTTGTAGCCTGCAGAAATAGATAATCTCCATACAATAGATTATATTAAATTGCTAAATGGTTGGATTAATTGGCATGGTATTATGTTTGTTTAAAATTCTTTTGATATGGCATGGCACCGAAACAATGTACATTTGGCCAATTGAGGAGGCCATTAAATGGATATTTTCGACAAATCCATAAATGTCTGCATATAGTATGTTGCTATGCATATATATAACAATTTGGATTATATCTATATTGTTCTTGATTTACAATAAGATCCATTTGGAGCACGGCACACTGACCTGGTTTTAGGCTTGGAGGCTTGTTAGGATCATCATTTCCCCACTTTATGTGTCTTAAGATTTGTTGTTAATTGTTGAATCATGATATCAAATTGGGGGTTTCTGTTCACAGGGTATTGCGGTTGCACTGAAATGTGGAGCTACAAAGGCACAATTTGACAGCACGGTATGCTTGAGTTTCTTATTTATATGTTTGCATTGCTTCCAATAATGCATAATTTCCTTGATAGGCTCTAAACACACGTCTCATTTGTCCTTTGAATTGACCTTTGACTTGATATGACTAGTTAGAATTTAAGTAATGCTGTGGGGAATTCAAATATTGTTGTCTTTGAAATGCAGAGAGTCTCAAAATGGTGTTAAGAGTAACTTCTAAAAGTATTGTGCATGAGTTAACCATGTGAATGTGATCATGTCAGCATTGTGAGGAAGAGTATGGATGAATTTTCCCAAACTAATGGAATGAACCCAGTTGTGATACATTTTTGGTTTTAAGTCTTGCATTCCACTGATGACTAATCCATATGACTTTCAATGTTTTTTGGGCTCTTAGTACTATTATTGGCGGCTGTGTTACTGATGAAGTATTTAATGATGGCTCTGCAGGTGGGAATACATCCTTCCTCTGCTGAGGAATTCGTGACCATGCGGTCTGTGACGAGACGTGTTGCTGCTGCAGGCAGCAAATCAAAGACAAATCTGTGAGAATCCATCAAATATCAGAGAGAAGGGGCTTGAGATTTATACTATGTTGGAACATTATTTGCTTGAATATAGGTGCTTCACATTTACCCAACAGATGGGAAAAAAAAAAAAAAAAACTGGTATTTAGCATAAGTAGCCCAGTTTTGTGGTTTTCATTTTCACCTAAATAAAAGTTTCATCTTGGAAAATATTTTACAATGGGTTTCACTCTGATAGTGCAAACAACAATGTAATTTTATTCCTATATCTTCATATCAGTTGTCAGTTTGGTCTTTCCTGAATTCCACTAGTCACACTGATGAGCCTGTTGCATTATTTATTCAGTTTTATTTCCTTCGGGTTTATCCATCGATGGTTAAAGGATTCCAACTTGTTTTTCATTTTCTACCCAAGTCCCAATCCTTCTAACGAAACAATCACATAAGGTCTCCCTATTTCATGACTTTTAACTCCTTTTGGGTTTGTTGCTGCAAACAGTTATTTTATCCATTGAAGCCTCTTCCACTGTTCATTGTTCACAAGAATTGTTGATTTTAGTAGCTTTGCCTTCGCTAACTGAAGAGGAGAACATAGATGACTTCATTCATTGCCAATGCCTTCAGAGATTGTATTTGTAACATCTCTGACTCTTACCAAGTTTCTTCTTAAGATCCCATCACAGTTGGGGACAAGCTAATCGCAAATTAGTTGAACCACACCTTTCAGATGATGCTAAACTGGTTGAAGAAAAGCCTTAAGCTCTTTGTATAGGAGTATGCATAACTATACTCAATTCTCTTTCTCTTTGTGCAGCTTTTTCCTGCTGTTGATGTTTCGATATTGCATCTTCTATGCTCACCGTCTCGTGGCCACTATAAAATGCTGGTTCAATATTCAGAACCTGATAAACATTATTTACTTATTTCTGAATAGAAGAGCGTGAATTATCATCTAATTTTAGCTGCCGTTAATGAGATTATTACCCTAGGGAAGGACAATGGGTGACTGCAAGCCTTGTCATCATAAGCACAGCAGATGTGCAAATGCGGCTATCAAATATTGATTGCTTGTATTTAGGAAGATGCACACCTTGTTATAATAAAGTGAAACTGAACATACTAGGGTGTATATCGATAAATATTAACTCATTACAAAAATACTGTAAGCTAAGCTTTGGAACCTAATGAGATGAAAAATTGAGGGCTGATTGGCTCTGTTCAATCCAAATTTGATTATAATATTTACAAAGCACTTGATAGAAGAGTAAGTGATGCATAATTGCAAGATTTGAATTCTGATAGCTAGACCATTGAACTTCAACTCCCATCTCTTCACTGCCAGGAAATTGTTTAGGCACTTATACACAGCTTAGATATCATTGGTATCTTTATATCATGTATCATTGTGTATGATAAACTTGTTCAAAAATGACATTACATGAATTAAAAATTTAGTTATGTACACTAGGGCAAAAATTAGAGAATTTTATACCTAAACCACAGCTTTTCCTTCACAAACATCGCAAATTGCATATCCAAGGCCCTCGCAATAAGGACATTTCATTCCCTCGTCTACCCATTCTAAAAACTGCATCACAGAACTGGCTCATATGAGCCAAATATTGATGAACGATAATCAACGATAATCACAGGAATGAAACAAAAAATTGGGAGAAAATACTTTTACCTGTGGTTCAATGTTAGGCTCACCCGTTCCATCACATTCTGGGGGGAAAAGAACAAAAAAATATTTTTAAAAAAAGTTTACAGGCAGGTTGGATTAAATGCATAAACTCATTTGGTAAATTAAACAACCTTGACCTTCAGATCATGCCCGGTCTTGGTTAATTCTTTCGGACAGAATAATGACCAATATAACCAACAAAATTTTATTTCAATTGAAAAACTATACGTCACCTTAACACTTCCATTGATTATGAAACTTGTAAAATACATAGCAGAGTTAAAGGTTTCTGTATTATAAGAAATCCTGCTCCAAAGGCAAGATTCTTTATTCCGTCCTCCGATAGTTTCATGATTTGAATTAGTTTTGACGAAAGCTGTGATCTAATTCCTCTAAGACCATCTAATCTATGCTCCTTTTTTCATTTCCAAAGCAAAATTAATTATTTACAATGGGGATTAAATCTGAGCAGTGACAACAGTACCTAGGCACATCAGACGGCCCTCCCCACGACAAGTAAGACACTGGGTTGTGGCTTTCTTGTCTTTTCTTCCAGCATCTTGATTACCCCTGCCAGCAAGTCTAGAGGGTTCTTCCCAGCGATTCTCCCCAAGTAGGTAAACTCGCTTTTCAGATAAATCAACTTGTGTCACACCTTCTTCTTTCATGACTGTCTGCTGAATTTCTGAAATTTCAGTGATAGAAGCCACTGGAGCTCCATTTGTACCTTCCTAAAAGACATTAAAACTCAAGGAACTCAAGTTTGTTCAGGAAATTTCAAAACTTTACAGCAATTTTCAGTTACTTTATATGTATATTAATCAGAATATCAGCTAACTATATAGGGCAACTAAGAGAAGGAAATAACGGTTAATGAATAAGCAGAATTAGCTAATATCTACAGCTGCTGGTATCAAGTGTGCACTTAACATCCACAACAAAATTAATCAACACAGACCGTCAGAATATAAATTCACAAAAGAATGCATTTGGATTTCCAATTCCCCCTGTTCCAGAATGCATATTGAAATCAAGGGCAAATTTCATTATTCTACCCTAAGTTTTGGCTTAATTATCAGCTGGAACACCTGACTTAGGTGAATGCATTTGGAATTCCAATCCCCCCTGTTCCAAAATGCATATTGAAATCAAGGGCAAATTTCATTATTCTACCCTAAGTTTTGGCTTAATTATCAGCTGGGACACCTGACTTAGTAAGAGGCAGAGACCTTCCAGTAGGGCAGGATTCTGATAAATTATAATATTAGAGGGATCTAGTAGAGATTTATGAAAATTTTCAAAATTCCAGGACAAATTTTAAAAACAACATGGTCTGCCCATTTTTAGATGAATCTCAGGGAGGTCAATGAAACATAAAATCCAAGTTGGGTTCCTCAGCTTCAACAATGTAAGTAATATAACTAATGTTTGGCACCAAAATATTTCTATCTAATTTCTTTAGGTATATCAGATAATAGCAATCTGATTCAAGTTGGGCTTTTCAATCCTAATGTCTTAAGTGAAATTCTGACACAGCTTAAGATGCGAATGAGCCAACTTCTTACACTGTTATCAGTGAACTAAAGTTTTTCAGTCCCCTGTATGAATCAGATTTACATGTTCTATTTTGGTGATAGCGTCCCCTACAGTATATGCCATTTCAAAATTTAACCAGATATACGTATATAAAATGATTAACAGAAATACAGCAACATCATCCCTCCCTTAAGAGGGGGCTCTATTGCTTGGTGGGGATATTTTCTGTTGCACCAAATTAGCAGACTTGAATAAAATCAAAAGCATGTTTGTGCGAACATGAATCCATAAATTAAAAGGGAATGGCCTGATTAGTGTATTACCTAAAAGCACATAAATCACATTGAAGCTGCTATATATTAGCAGCCTCACTGCAAGTAAAATGCGAATTCACCAACCAGATGAGCAAATGATCCGACAAAAACATATAAAAGTCATAATCGCTAGTATGTTGGAAACAGTATAACTTAACCTTACCTTTGGTGGAATAGTCTGCACGATTCCTTTCTTATCAGCACTCGTGTTAGTGTCAGTATCCTCAACTCGATGCTCCATATACAACCTTTCAAGGAGTTCTGAAGTCATTATTCCATCTTCAGTGACACCTATTGTTGCCTATTAACCAAACATGATCTAATAAGTAATAATTTCACATTCATTGCAGTTATTGGGGAAGTTATTAAATTTTTGGAAATTTTGAGAATTTTGTATGAGCCATGTGATGTAACCTTGAGTAAAATTTACAACTTACTTGCCAAGTCTTCACAGCACGATCAGTTCCAGTTGAAAAGCTAGAATACTCCATGTCCTCCTCGCCTGAGAAAAATCCCAACTTTAACAATTCTTCCTGTCATGGTCACACCATGGAGCAAATCAAAACCTATGAAACATCCACTTTCAAAATCATTTATACAATTACTAATGATTAAATAGGAAGACGAAAAAGAGAATGGGAAAGACTTTAAACTAAATAACCTGAATTTGGTATCAAATTTACACCCAATATATGTACAAGGAAACACAGCTACAATTGCCCACAGTAAAAAAACTAATACAGATGATCAGGAATATAATATTAAATGAAAACACTTGAAAATATTAGGAGTGTACAGAGAACTTTCAATATTTCACCTTGATCCAGGAAGCTGCAAATCAAAATTGAATTAAAATTAGTATCTGAAAACAACATATGTGAAAATCAAAGAATGTTGACAAAGATCTCTACAGACAAACGAGTTCAATTTACATAAAAAATGGCATTTAATTTGTCAGCCTTGTTCCCAAAAAAAATTAATAC
Source organism: Murraya koenigii (assembly GCA_025617385.1). Lineage (NCBI taxonomy): Eukaryota > Viridiplantae > Streptophyta > Magnoliopsida > Sapindales > Rutaceae > Murraya > Murraya koenigii. The sequence continues at coordinate 12,226,692 of CM046818.1, forward strand.
AATTTCCCTGAATGCTATTATCTCAATTGTCAAGTAGCTTCATCCATTTTAAGGCTTCAAATTCAATTATTAAGACTTTTAGATTTCCTTCAGTTCTACCAATCATTTTTTTTCTTTTTTCTGTTTTGATTTATATTTTGTTCCATGCTAGAAGCTAACCTTTGAATATCAACACCAAAGCTTTTGATGCTGAATCATACATATTAATGTCCAGACTTTAGAGCCTAAGGAGCCCATCCATTATATGATCTTGAAATGTTGATCTCAAGCATGCAATAAGTTCACTCATCTCAGTCTTCACTCTCAGTTCAACTACCTTCTAATTAAAAGCACCTTTGATAAAATTCATCCATACTAATCCACTCCCCTAATTTAGAAATTTTAACCAGTTAAAATGTCTTTCTATCCAAAATAACATATGCTGATGCTTCAACTTTTCTCACATATGAATATAAGACAAGATGTGAATGCCAGGTAGCAAAGTATCCACTTTTAAGGATAATTTAATTATTTCATCAAAGAATTGTGCTCATTCCTCATTCCCTGCAACCCAAATACCTCATTATATCCAAGTAAATTCTATGTCTATATCAATACAATTAAACATACACTCTACACGATTCTAAAATATAAAAATAATTAAACAAAAACTCGCCTTTCTAAAGATGCTAAGCACACCTGCATCGCTTTGACATCCTCTCCTTCGCTGCCTACCCTCAATGCTTTCCTCTTCTTTTTCTCTCCTTCCAAAACCTTAATCACTTCTTTTTGTTGCTCCCTTTCTTCAAAATGTTCCTCCTCGGCTGCTGTCACTCTCTCCGCAATCATATTCTTGTCCTTCAACACCTGCTTCAATAAAAAACATTCATACCTTCACTTAAACTAATATCACACCCATATCTCTAATCCTAGACATCAATGTAATTTTGCAAAATTGATTCCAAAAAAAATAAAAATAAAAAAATTCATTTCCCCTAAAATAAAATTGAGAAATTGTGATTGAATTTGAAATTTTTAATCTCCAAAATCATTCTATTAACAGCTTAACGATATTTAAAAAATAGTCATTTTTTCACAATATGTCTTAAACTATATATATATAGGGCAGGTTTAAGAAACATACTTTTAAACTTAGTATTCTGACCATTAAATTAGAGATAATCAAACGTTCAAGCTGACATAGTTTTTTTTCTTTCTAACTTTAAAGTCTAACAAATTAATGTAGTGGGTCCCCAATAACAATAAATTATTATTAATTCTTCTCTCTCTTAATTAATATTTCCTCTCATTAATACTCTATCCTTTTCATTTCTCATCTCTCTTCTATTTCAACCGAATTTTTCATCTATTACCTCATTTATATTGTCCAATATATCTCTAATTTTATATTACTCAAATTATCGTGATAAAATTTAGACGGTAAAGCTAGCTAGATAAATTTTCAAAATGCTGATAGCAAAACATAAGTATTTTAATTCAAAATTTTAAACTCATACACATACGCACACCAAGTTCTTTACCTTTTGTCATCTAACCATGAATTGTTAATTTCATTATTAATTTTATCTCTCCTCTCTTTAATGTTTAATTCTCTTTTTCTTTTATTTAAGAATTTTTTTAATCTATCTTATAAAACTGTAAATAGAATAATTAAAAAATCATCAAAATTAATTGATTTGCATAATTAAAAACTGATATTTGTATTTAAATAATTATAGTGGTTGAAAAAAATAAGTAGTTCAAGCCAAATACCCTAAAGAGATGGAAATACTCGGTCAAAACGGCTTTGCTAGATAGATGTAAATGTTTTAATTTATTAATTTCTCTCCTTTTTACTTTCTATAGTGTTTAAAAAATATTATTTAAAAAAAATTTGATAGGTATAATTAGAGATTCAACAAAATTTAAATTATTAACTTCTTTGAAATTAAAAAGTAAAGAACTTAATCTATGCATGAGTTTAAAATTTTAAATTAAAATCCTTATATTTTACATTTAATTTTTTAAAAATTTATCTAATTAATTTTATTGTCAGAATTTTATCATGATACTTTTAGTAATATAAAATTAAAGATAGATTAGATAATATAAATGAGAAAAAAAATAAAAAATTCGGTTAAAATAAGAAAAAAATAAGAGAAAAAAAAAGTATTAATAAATAAAAATATTAAATAAGTGATAAAAAATTAATAATAATTTATTATTATTAGAAATCCATTACATTAATTTGTTAAGTTTTAAAATTTAAAAAAATCATGTCCACTTTAATCATAATGTTTAATTAACTCTAATCTGATAATCAGAATAATATATTTAAAAGTGCGCCCTTTGACCTGCCACTGTGTGTGTGTGTGTGCATCTATCAAATACATTACAATAATCACCTGTAACAAGCCGGCGATGCTTGATGTGGTATCGGAAACAGAAATGGGGACTCCATCACTTACATTGCGATTCTCTAGAGCTTTAATTTGTAATTTTAGCTCCGAAATTTCGCGGAGCAGCGACTCGCGCTCGCGGATCCACCGCTGCTCCTCACGGAGCCAGCGCTGTTCTTCACGTATCCAGCGCTGTTCCTCGCGGAGCCACCGGATTTCTTCGTGATCGGAGCTCGAAGACGTGGCGCGGATTGGGAATTTGGAGGGTCTGGAAAATGAGATGAGAAGAGGAGGATTGCTTGTCGTACGATGAAGATGAAAGGAAAGAAGAGGCGGATTGAAAGAGAGAGGGATGAGAGAAAACGACATGTCGATGAATCGAGATTTGAGGGAGGAAGAGTAAAGAGACTAAAGATGATGAAGAAGAAGCAACGGAGGAAGAAGATACTTTGGGTTAAATGTTTGAACCACACGATTCTGTTACATGTGGCGGGAAGCTAATCTACGGTAGATATTTTAGAACTATTTATATTTTATTACTAGGTCCTTGTGATTTTGTAAAATATCAATGAGATCCACAAATTTAGACTATTTTATTTATGAAAGAGGTCCATTGTATAATGCGCGCCTACTCCTAGCCTACATTTGGTGGCTGCCCATCGGGATCAAAGCGAGGTAAGATTAATTTTTAAGGTAAAAATTTAGGTCATTATTCATCGTCCACTTTTTTTCTCAGACTTTTCTAAAAATACATAATTTTTTTTTCAACTCCACTTGAATTTTTTTTTATTTAATTTCACTTGAAGTTATATTTTTTTTACATTTATCTACTTCCGTCTACAAATTATTAAGAAATCAAATAAAATATTAGACAAATGATTGTTTTGTCTCTCAATGTAAAATTTATCTTAAATGAAAGCCAAAAAAATAAGATTTAATATTGTAGTCATTAGCTCCCAACGGTTAATTTGGGCTATATAAACACAAGAATCAGCATGCATAAAAAAAAATACCTAACTATTATTGAACCAACTGCTCACAACCAGCCATAAAAACTTATTTATACTCACAATTAGATATATAAACCTACTTATACAATCTATAAAAAATGTTTATATAATTCATAAAATTCATTTACACCTTGAGGCTCACAATTGTGCCATTCATTCAAACACATTATCTACACATTCAAACATTACAACTACTTAAACCACTCGTTCATTCAAATACAACACCTGCTCAACCATCATCCACACATTACCGGCTTAATCATTCATTCAAACACATCATCTACACATTTAAAATGGTGTCAAGTTATAATTCAAGTTCTGTAGTCAGTGGACAGCCATGTAGAAAAATTAAATGCATTCCTAAGTACTACTAGTGTGGTATGCAAGCGTGTTGTCACGGGATGAGTGTTCATGCAGCCCGTAACAGTGTGCTATGTTTTCCACTATACTACAAAATCCTAATGTAATGTTTTAACAATGCAGATTGAATAAATGCAAGTTTTAGCAATAATTTACTACTGAAGTTCTCATATACCCTAATGGTACTAATCAAATGACAGATCATTAACATTTGGAGTAGAATGTAGATAACTTTGGATTTGATGATTTGGTAAAGATAAAGAAAATGCTTAGACTCATAGAAGGAAAACTTAAATGTATAATAATGTTATTGGTCTGTGCCTGTGCAATTATGTTTATTAAAATGTAATGTAACCTACGAGATATGCATTAATGAAATGAAAGCTTAATTATTTTCTAATTGGCATAGTATCTATCTTTGTAATTGTGCTTAAATACATCTTAAATAATATATATTCAATTACAATAAATAAAAAATAACATTTTATAATTATTCAAAATACATCTAAAATAACCATTAATAATATAAGCAAAATACAACCCAAATAACCGTTAACAACCACGTAATTATCCAAAATATAGCCACAATATAAAGTTAAACTAACAATATTCCAAAATAGCAACCAAAATTAAAGTTGAAACAAGTCTAGTTTGTTCCCATTCATTACTAAGAACCTATGACATTTGAAGCTCAAGATGTATTTTAGGATTGGTTCAGTCCGGGGATTGATTTTCTTTTTCTTGTTCTAGCATCTTCAAAGCTAGCTTGAGCCCTTCTTTTCCTTGTTCCAATATTAGAACTTTGACCTCGACCACTTGGTATCTGAATAAATGTGATGTTAGTTTAAGAACTTGAATAAAAATATACAAACATACAATGAAGATAACACATTTCTTGCTGTCTGGGATGCGGTAGTTGCTAGCTAGCCTGAAGTAGTTGACTTACTGGTGATGTTTATAAAACATGTTGATTTGTAAATGGATATCATGTTATACATAAAACAAACTATACAGGCAAAACAAATCAAATATACATTCAAGCTAGCACCTATTTTCTTCTCTTTATTGCCTGCTCTAAAGTATTTAATGGCTGACTTAAAGTACCTGATACTTAAAAAACATGATAACTTTTATTCGATGATGATATAAATATTGTAAATAATGACAATTGCATATAATAAACATAATATAACAGTTACATGTGATAAACAATAATAAACATAATAAATAATAATAATATATTAAATATACCTGAGCATTATTATTTCTAACTCTATTTGACCTCGCTACAGACGGCCTTAATGGGTAGGAGTTCACAATATGGTTAGAGCTACCACATAATAAGCAAATGACAGATAATTTTCTTTTTTTCCTTCTAAGGCTCATTTGTTGCTATTTTTTATTTTTTTTGGATTTGTTAGGGCTTCTGATATTCTTTTCCACAATTAGAAAATCAATCAATGATCTTTATGTACGCTCTCATGTACTCTAATTTGGAAGGGGGCTAGAAATCACTAAATATGTATTAAGGTAAGCCTGTCTTGTAAAGCATGTTGGAACATACTCTTCAATGGCTGCCATAGCATGTAGACAAGGAGGCCATCAATTTCCTAAAAACTCCAATGGCATGTTCTGGTCTCGAATTTCACCATAAATCTTTCTAGTTGGTTTATAGGTTTTTATCCATGACTTGAAAATTTAGATCACCAGAAGCTTGTACAATCACTTTCTGCAGAATCTTCTTTTTCTTGTCTAACACTTTAGGTGTCAATTGCCTTTTCCAAGTGGCTGCTTCATTTCTTCTCTTTATAAACTGTTTTTTAAGTTTACATATGATTTCTTCAAGCACTGTCAAGTAAGGTCTATCTCGGTAAAGTAATATCTAATTGTTGAAACACTTCGATGCATTATTGTCAATACGGTCTACCATGCAATTTATGTCATCTTTGTGCATAGACTAATTATAACTATGCAGTTCTCTTTCCAACCACTTAAATGCAGCTTTTTTTTTAGCTTTGATCTCTGTCATTGCCTCATCAAAATCATGCTTGTTACTGTTCTTAGTAGCCTTCTAAAACAATTGTTTCAACCGTGTACCAGCAAATGATTTAGAAAAATTAGCATAAACATACCTTATGATAGGCAGTGAATCATGTGTTTGAAATTACATTAATCAACCTCTATTTTTTATCACTGATGAAAGTCATCTGCCTTCTATCATACAAATAATTATTCAAGTGCTCCATAAGCCATCCCCATGTCTCTGTATTCACAATCTTACAAACATATATTCCCAATAGAACAATCTTATTATTTCTATCCATGCCAACAATGACTAACAGTCTCCACCACATTACCCTTTAAGTAACATCCATCTACTCCAACAAAAAGGTCTATAACCATTAAGATAAGCATTTTTAGTGCGAAGAAAGGCAACAAAAAATCTTTGGAGCAATACCTTGTCAGGTATAGAAACAACATCACACAACATCTTGCATATTGCTGTTAGATCAACTTTGTGAATGGCTGCAACATAGTCAAATAATATCTGATATCCCTTCAAATGATCCTCAAATATCTTAAGTCTTGCCTTTGCTCGAGCCCTAAACATTGTTATCTTTTCGATCTTCAAACCATAAGTCTCTTGTATACAATTCCTTAAAATTTTATTTTTCAGATTATCGTCAACAACAACTTTATTTTTTATTTTAGTAGTAACCCAAGCAGAAGTGACTTTCAGTATTTTGTTAGTAAGTCTGCACTCATGTTTTTTTGTTGGATTCCCGTAATATGAAACTAGTTCTATCATTCAGTTTTGCACCAGTCACATACCATAGATAGTTAGCCTTTGTACAAGTGCCCACAAATCCTCTTGGCTCACTATATATTATTTTAGTGGCAAACCTTTTCGTAACCATCACCATATGCAATCTCTCTCTAAAATGAACAACACCTTTAAACGCATGCCCTAATTTTAGCCTATGCTTCCTATTAGCACCCAGTTTATACTCTTTGTTGTTGTAAATAATTAGTTAGTTAGACAATGCCGAGCTCAACATCATCATCAAAGGAATCAACCACCCTTTCTACCTCTTTATCAGTATCAAAAAGATTAGCATCTGAATCAGAATTCAATTGGCTGTCTTTATCTCTTTCACCATCCCTACTGCCCTCACTGTCTTCATCAATAATAGTAAGTTCAGCAACACCATCAACTTCAACTTGCATCAAATCCGCATCAGCATCATCATCACTGCCAACTCTTTTGTCTGAACAGTCAGATATCAATGCATCCTCATTAGAATCATCAGCCCCAACAGCACCTTGTCCCCCTGCTTATCCCCCCAACAACATTTTCGTCAACAGATTTATTCAACTGAGTAATCAGTTCATCAGGCAATACAACTCATAGGTTAGTCAATAATACCTGCAGTAAGGCAGAATATTCAAACTGATAAAGTACAACTTTAATTGTAAAAATATTGACACCCAAACACTGATGAATTCTAAGCAAACAGTCCAGCACGAAATCTGAATCCATCACAACCTTAAACTTAACTCTAGGTTTGTAACATTTAACATAATTTTTTAAGCAAAATATAATCCATATGGACTTGTAATGTTTAAAGCAACATCTTTTATCTTTGCAACAGTAAAATCAGGTTCAAGCAACCCTAAATTCTGCTTCATGGCTCGAAAGAATATCACTAACTCTAGTTGTGGCATCCTGAATGTTTAAAACAAAAAATATATATATATATATGGGGATAAAAATTTTTTAAAAACCACAAGCCATAGTTCAGCAACTGAAATTTTTCAAAAGCCCCAAATTTTGTAAACCGCAGGCAGAGATACATGTATATGCAAAGGATAAACATGCATTCCACTATACTAGCAACAATCTTTGATGCATTTGCATCTCCACAATCCTAAAACAATCTGTTATTTCCCAATTTATCATTACCTCCAAAAAATTATTACAAATCAATCTGATTTATATTATAGGGTTTCAAGAAACAACGATTAATAACAACCACCATACAAATCTTAAATATCATTGTTTCACATGAAAATTAATTGAAGATAAATAAATTAAATGAAACTTACTTGATAAATAAATCAAACCCCCAAAAACCAAAACGTCGATACTTGTAAACATCTCACGCCTTTCCTCAAGACCTCTGAATCCGCGAATTAAGAAAAGATTTAAAACTCAAACGTAGTTCATTAATGAAAATTGATAGAATTTGCAAAAAAAAAAATAAAATGGCGGGATTTTGTTGCTTCTTCACGCATGTAGTGGATCACGAAGGTAGTATAAACAATGGTTGTTGTTGTTGCTTTATGTGTGCTCTCGACCACTTTTGGCTTGTTTCCTTATTTTATTATTTTTATTTTTTTTTGTAATCACAGTGTGTGAACAACATCGTTCCTTGAGTGCGCATGTGAGATGATTGTTTTACGTTACGATGTCAGTAATGTAATGTTATAATAGTTTGCAGACAAGAATAGACAGGTGCAAGAAAATGCAATGTTATGTGGAATTCAGCAAAAAAAAAATTGTGTATTTTTGCAAATGTTAAAAAAAACTAGTTGTCAGTAGTTAATTATCCTAAAAAATTTAATGTTATCTAAAACTATATTTAGTTGTTTGATTCATAAATTAAACTAATTTTTAGTCCAAAATTGTGACTGTTAATCGTTTTTTCAAATGGAATGAGGATAAAAGTGGAAACCATAGTCCTCTCTTATTATTTTAATTGATTTTAAAACAGTGGTGCAAAATAAAATAAAATTTTCTTTTCAATTTTAATCTGTTTGAATATCATAGCCCATTTGATAACCATATAAAATTCAAATTTCTATTCTTCTTATTAAATTGTATTTACTTTATAACTAGAGTTATAATTATGAGTTGTCATTTTTTAGTCCTAGTTCAATCACTACTTAAATAAATTTTTATATTATTTCATTTATAATATGTAAAAAAAAAAATCTAAATATTATGACGAACACCAAACATGCCTTAAGATAAAAATAAAATTTAATCTAACTCTCTCATTATCCCTAATATATATACACAACTAAAAGTTAAAAATTTTTAATCCCTTATAATTTCACTTTAAAATGTTGAGGATTATAATTTCAAAAGGATAAAAAATGACGAAAACAACCCTCTCTTTATTAAAGTTTAAGTAGTAATGGTAACTAACAACGAACAGGAAGCCAAGAAGGATTTGTTTAATTGTTTGTATTTCTAATAAATAGGACAAAAAAACATTGAGTATCGAAGCTAATATGCGAATGATATTTATGGATTATTATTAACTAAGTCCTCGTACGTTTTGAAAATATCAACAAATCCACAAATTTTGCTCTTCCATGAAAGATGTCCATATCATGGGAGAGGAAATATACTTCCATTTGTAACTTGGACTACCGTTCTTGGATTACTTCAAGAGTCTTACAGGTTCAGGTCAATTTTATATCTCCCTTTTCATTCAGTCTTTAAATATATATAAAAGTAAAATCAAAATTAAACAATTTAAAAAAAAAAATTGTAGTTTAGAAGTTGTAGATAAGATATTAGAGGAAACTAAACAGAATGTAATTTCATTGTACTAATTTGTTTAGCCGCCTCTAATTCTTACATACAACTTATAAATTAATACTTCGATAAAGAATTTGTGTATCAAGTTTAATTTCTGGAGGCAAGATATTGGAGGAAACGAATAAACAAAATGTTTTGTTGTACAAGTCTGTTTAGTATTCTCCAATTCTTTCCTACAAACTTAGAACTTTATTTTTTGTGTTGTATAGTTTAGAAGTTGGAGATAAGATATTGGAGGAAACTAAATAGAAAAAGAATATTTTGACCTCTACTAATTAATCTATTTAGTTCCATCCAATTCTTACATACAACCAAAAAAATGGAAATGAAGAGTTTCTCTAAACTCTTTTCTTGAATTATTCATACAGCAATGGGGTATTTATAAGCATGATAAACAAGAGGAAGAGGCATGCAAGTTTTCGCCAGTGGCTTGAAAAGCATGAACTTTCACGCTGCAGCAGAGCAGATTGTGTAGTACAACAGTTAAGATTTGCTTTCTGTTAGACGGGGCAGCAGCATGTCTTGCAAGACGAGATTTTTCACAATATCGAAGAACAATCTTGAAAATAGCTCTAAACACAATACAATTATTATTATTATTATTATTATTATTAGGTTGTATTTACAAAATTTATAAAACTATTTTCAAATATTAAAATTAAATATTAAATATCAAATATATTTACCAATCCTTAGAATAAAACTCATTTTATAAAAATATATTTGAAATTGAGATATTGTAACTTTTAAACTACAACTATTGTAAAAAAAAAATTATAATTATAAAATAAAAATTAATAATATATAATAAATATAATTTTTAAATATAATTTTAACAAAATTATTGAAGACTTATATTACCATAAGTTTTAAGCTACAACGACTAGTGTTTACCAAACACTTTATTGTTGTAACTTACAACTGTCCAACCTCAATCTCAAATATATCTTAAATAATATAAATTTACATAAAACTTTTAAATCCAAAAAGTTGTTAGACATTTAAAATTGGAAGCTTAAGAGAGTACAGGAATCTAGGCCTTTCAATTATTCTTAATCCGATAATTGAATACATAAATGTTTTCAAAACCATTCATTAACTCAATAAACATCATAAGCATAATCACCCAAAATACACATCATAAGCATAATCACCCAAAATACACTTCTCTCACCCCTACAATTGATATATAAAGAGATGACCAGTGATTCTTTATAAGTCAGTGCCCCTCGTCGATGCAGCCACTAACAACTAAAAGAGAGCATGCGACTAGTGAGAGAATGCCATTCAAGGAATTGGCTTCCTAACAATGTAAAAAGAGCATCACTAATAACAAGACATCTACGGATAAACCCACAAGTAAATGGGTTCAATACTGTCCTGAGCAGCTTCTCAAAGTTGAAACATATATTAAGTTGCTTTCTTCAACTTAGTCAAGCTTGACATTGGAGTACAGAAGAGTGTCCCTTGTAAGTGGCATGTTGAGAAGGAAGTAAATCTACAATGACAAAGCAAGAAATTGAATTTTTATAGCCAGCCACAGCAGTAAACAATTAACACATCAATCTATGGAAAAGAGTTCTAATTTTTATTGTAAAAAGCCTGTATATATCAAAATTATCATCTGTGCTGCAACATCCAGGTGGCAACCACAACTATAGAGATCTGATGAGTTCCTAATGAACCTTGATAGTTTCTACATATGTTGCGACTGATGAGCCCCACCTCTTAACAAGTCCTATGACCTAAGTTGCAGTCATGTGATAAATTTTCATGCTAATTTGCTTTTCAAATGGCATATCACTGTGTCTCAAGTCACAACACTATCGTTACTATCAGTTATATTCTTTCTCCAGGCTTTCCTTTCAGAAGTGACTCCTTGGCCAGGAAGGAATAACTTATCATATTGTATACAAGAACAAATATTGTTTGGAAGACAAAAGTAATCAAGGTCCCAAGTATTGGAATTATACTGAAATTAGTTAAATATGAGACAATGGTATTTCTGCAGCATACTGACAAACTTTGTTCTCAACTAAAGCCTAGTTAAATCAACTATCATGCAATAGAACTCTGCTTAAAACTAATTGATATTATTAAATATTGCAAGTTACAACACATTTTGTAAAGTTCAAGTTATTCAATTATTGGAAATTACTTTAACATCATTACAACTGCCACGATTAACCCTCTATTTAAACACATGCCATAATTTCTTCTAAACATAAATAAATAAGAAGATAAAGAAACAAAAACTGCAGTTGGCACCATATTATGTAACATCAATCAAGCATCAACTCCTATCTTTGAGTTAGCAAATCAAAATTAATGACTTGTTGTCGACCCTTGAAGGCAGTTGGTAAGAATTACTATGGCATGTTAAAAGCTTGTACTAGTTTTTAAATATAAAAGTAATATCTTATTAGCAAATAATTCATATTTGACAATATCCTATTCTATAAGAGTGCTCATATAGAGAATTTGAAAAAGCTATTTGGTTAAAAATATATATTATTTCATCTTCCTGTCACTAACATCAAATTTATTTTAACATGCAAAACAGATTCTAGGTCCTTGTTAATATAGAGTCTTACCCCAAAGAGAGTCGCAATAATAAGAATAATTCCTGTTAACCAAGCTAGAGTCCGTCTAACCAATAACACTTCAGCAGCAGCCAAGGTAGCGTTGTGTACACCTTCTGTTTCTGCCAACATTCGTGGAGATGGTCTAGACGTATACATCAAATTTAACACAGATTCCAACTCTGGAGATGGTGTCTCATTAAAGAAGACAACTCCAACAATTCGACCTGCCCATCATCAATTACAATAAACATTCACAATTACGGAAAATTTAATTAACTAATTTAAATATATAAATAACAGTAATTTATCGGAGATCAAAAGACATAATACTTGATAAAATTACTCATTTTTTCCATAAACAACAGTATCTTAAAAATCCTATAAATGGAAAATGCTTGAGATTGAAGGCTAGAACTCAAATACCAATCTCTATAGGCAAAGTTTTCAAGTCCTCATGCAAACCACAAAACAGTTTAAAACTGTTTAATCCAATGTAGTAGACCGGGCTTTTTTGCACAAATAATTTTGCATGAAAATTCATAATAATGCGGATAAAAAATATGATCACATGGTAAAGGAAATAAAGTTCACTTTTTGCACAAATAGCTAGTAGGCTGGCAGAAACGGTGGTTAATCCTCTTTCATAATAAATTGGTATGAGGGAGAACTGCCATTTTAAAAATGATTTTATCATGCCATGCAGACACAAAGTAACAAAAGCATACCTTCATATGCTGTTTGCAAGGAATCAAATATCCTGGAAAGTGTTGCGAGTAGTATCTTCATTCGTTGCTGACCTAATCCATACTGCTCTTGCAAAGCCTTAATACCATCAAAACTACCCATCATTAACTCAGCTGGTCTTTGAATACTCTGAGCTAAATGCTCATGTACATCCATTGCCCTTTTGATATTCTGGGACAGAACCAGAAGCTTCAATGCAAAATCCTTTTCTGCTTTCTGCAAACAACTGACATGTTACTCTTCTTATTCAAGCTTAAATATTATAAAAGTAATATCAGCAAGTGCATTAATAGTTAAACACAATTTTGAATACAGCACAGAACCTTTGACATATGTAGTTTCACATGGTCACCATCGGCCACAGGGATGATCAACTCTCCATTCAGTGGCTCCAATGTATCAGCAACATATGATCCACCCAACCAAGATGCCTATATAGATAAAGGAAACTGATATCACAAATGTATAGATTGTGGAAATATGGAAGGTTAATACAACCAACTATTGTAGAGGATGAGATTGAGTCATGACTAACAAAATTGTGAATTTCATCATCAGTGTGATCTTCTGATAGTTCATCCAAAAACACTACTGAAACTTCATCTTCATCTACAACAAGATGCACAAAATTAACAATCCTCACCAATGTTCACACTAGAATAATCTTAAGACAATGAATGGTCAATATACATATAATAAACCTGCAAATATACATGTTTACAACAGCTAAGCTACCTGGAAGTTGAATATCAGCTTTTCTTGGACCAGGAATAATCTTGCTGTGATAGGCATCAAATAACCGAGTGTTATCAAGGTCATCCGTGAGCGTAGGATCTGAGCAAAAAAGGTAGGGAATTCATCATTAAGTACTACTTAAAATGGTGAAAAGAAGTTGAAAATTCAATATTCAAAGTAGAGTCAGTACCGCCAACTCCTCTGACTTCCACCATGAAAACAGCACGAGGTCTATCGAATGGATTTGGCACCAGAACCTCATTCAACTGAGAAAAAAAAAAAAAATTCTTCAAGAAAACGTCAACTAGACAAGATACAAAGAGCAAAAGCTTAAAAACATAAAGATAAAAAGCAGCATAGAATTTTGATGACCTTCGATGAACCATCAGCTGAAAGTGTAGCAGGCGGTGCAAAACCAAGCAAGACTGACACAGCAGCGCCAACTTCCGAAAGCGACATTGAATGAGACTGAAAGTGAAAAGGCATGGGACAACAAAATATTCAAACAATAAAAGCGAGAACATTGAGCCTCTAATATAAAAATATTAACACTAAAATGCATTGCTTTTATTCCAGAATCTAATTCAACAAAATTATCAAACAAGAATGCAAGATAAACTGTTTAAATCATCAATTTGAAATCTCCACAGATTCATTAGGTATCCATAACTAATAAATTAAATACAAAAGCAAGCACCCATAGAGTCGATCTGACAAGTGCAAATTAGATGCTCACATATTTTAATACATCAAAATTCAAATCCAGACCTTGAATAACAGTGTGAATGATCAATCTCTTAACCTCAAACTAACAGTTAAAGAACCAAAATTTTATTAATTGATCAAAATAATATGGCAATATCGAAAGAACCTGAGCGACATCGTTTTGTGATGGAGTGCGAATAAATTGACGCGTTGGATTATCGATAAAGAATACTGAACCGGAAGGTTCAGCCTGAGCCTGGATCAAATTGGAAGCAAATCAGACTATAAAATCGCACAATCAAATATTCATATTTACATTAAGTAATACAAAAGCAAGAAAGAGAAAAAACCAACCCTAATTTGGAGGCAAAGGAGAGAAGAAAAAACGAGGAGATGGAAAATTCTGCGAATCGGAAAATCCATTGTGACGAAACACAGTGATCCGTGGCTCCGCGAGAACAAGGAAATTTCTGTCTCAGATTCAGATATTGCAGGCGACGTCGTTTGGTATTTTTATTTATTATTATTATTTTTGTTTGAAAGGCAGAATTGGGCTGGCCTGTCTGCATGACTTTTAATTGGGTTTGTCAGTCCAGAATACTTTGTGTGTTCGTCTATAAACACCCATACAAACTCTTATTACACTCCCAATTAGAATGAGGCTCACTGTTTTATCTCACAATTCTTCACCTTTTCTTGCTTTTTACATGTAGCCCCACGCTTAATCCAATATATTTTTGCTTTGTGACCGTCGACATGGATCTGCTCTTTTCCTTCATTTGTTTCGAGAAAACTTCACTTTAATCTCTTTTTGCTTGATATTCCAAAATAAGCTCATATTTACAAAACACAAAAAATTAAAACAAATAAACTAAAATATAATTTAGCATAAAATTAATTTAGAGAGATATGTAAATAATGTATAAATAAAAGTATATTTTCTAATTAGTTTCTCGTGAACGCGCTTTACAGCCACAATCACTTGAGATCGAGTGACAATAAACTAAAATATAATGTTCCATAAAATTAAGTTAGAAAGGTGTGTAAATAATGTATAAATAAAAGTATATTATAACTAGCCCTCTATACATAGCTCAACTGGTCATGAATGCATTTTGCACGCATGATCACATGAGTTCGAATAATAATAACAATAAGAATTAGTGTTTGATGGGTGAAATTTCCTATCCCAAAAATAATATCAAAATTAAATTGCTATTTCATTTTCTAGATAATTAGAAAGACAGTTTTATTGTAGGAATATTGTGTATTTAGAATATGAAGGATATATTTAGAATCAGTCTAATTTTTATTATTTTATAGCTTAAAAGATGTTTTCAATTAGGAATGGTAAAACGTGGGCTTGGACTAGGCTTTTCTAAAGCTAGACCCGAGTCCATTGTAAGAAAAGTATAAGGGTTGGGCTCATTGTAAGTTTCACTTAGATTTAGGCTTTCAATTATTTTTTTAGTTTTTTTATTTATTGTGTAAACTTGAAATAGGTTAATAATTAATTTATTATTATATTTAACAATAAATTAAAGAAAATGAATATGTCAAAATAAGATAATAAATAAAGAAAATGAAATAAATAAAAACATATAGATTTAATTTTTTAATACGTTTAATACGGACTAGTACTTGCACACGAACAGTGATCACTAATGACATGATTTGAAATTTCATATTAATCCTCAAACTCTTTATATATCTCAAAATAATTATCTTTCCTTGGTTTTACATGTAGCCCCATCCTGAATCCAGTTGATTTTTGCTTTGTGACCGTCGACTGACTCATGAATCTGCTATTTCCCTTTATTTGTTTGAAGAAAACTTCAGTTTCATCTATTTTGGCTTGATATTCCAAAACATGCTCATATTAAAAAAACAAAAAAAATCAAAATAAATAACCTAAAATGTAATTTAAGAATACATGAAATTAAGTTAGAAATATGTGTAAATAACGTATAAATAAAAGCATATGTCATAATCAGTCTTCTGTGGGGATGGTAAAAAATCTCCACGGGCTATATTAGGGTCAGGTATCGGAAATATTTTTCCTCTTATTTAATAAAAAGATCCAATACGAATATAATCATTCATATCCATTAATTGGACAAGTTGGATATGGATATTAAATGCTAAAATCTATACTCAGCTCATAAATCCGTTTGATTATTTAATTTTTATTAATTTTTAAAGTTAAAATTATTAATCAACAACTAAATCTAAATATTAAAATCCTAAAAGATTAAAACATCAATAATTAAATGTTAGCCCTTTTCAATATTTAATTGTGAAATATTTTGAAATCCTAAAAAATAACAAAGGTATATATTTTAAATTTTAACTATCTTTACAAGATCTTATTCAATATATCAATTTTAATATTGTAGTATTGATTAGAAAAATAGCTAAAGATAGTTTGATCGATAATGATTGAAATTCTTCCCAAAATAGCTAAAGATTGTCCATATTTTATAGTAACAATTATTAGTATCTTTGTTGGAAGTATGATTACATGGACTTATATTTTTTTAATTTATTTATGTACTTGGGATTTCTTTTTTTAATTTAATAAGATTTTGTATTCTAAATTGTATTAGCCATCTTATCACATTATTGTTCAACTAATATCAATTTTTATATTTTTTTATTTAAATAAATTTAGTATTTTAATTTATTAGTATATTATTAAAATTAAAGTTATCAATCATTAAATTAAAAGTAGATATAAGAGATGAGGGAAGGGGACATGTACCTATATTTTTTTAAGGAAGAATCATTGAATAGGTACGGATCCATAACGAGAATGCTTACTATCCAATGGGAATGGGTATGGATATTGGTATCCCCACATAATATCCGCCCCTGCTGCCATCCCTATTCTCTTGGGCATAATTTAGTTGGTCGTAAATGCACTTTGCAACTACGATCACCTAAATTCGAGTGACAATAAATTAAAATATAATGTCCCATAAAATTAAGTTAGAAAAATATGTAAATAATGCTTAAATAAAAGTATATAATAATTAGCAGTTAGTGCATAGTTCAATTGGTCGTGAATGTATTTTACACCCATAACATAATTATCAGAGTTTGAATAATAATAAGAGTAAGGATTAGTGTTTAAGGGGTGAATTTCCCATCGCATAAATAGTATCAAAATTAAATTGCTATTTCATTTTCTAGATAACTGGAAAGGCAATTTTATTGTACAATTCCTTTAGAGTGAAATAAAATTTCTTTAATCTATGGTATTATAGGTAAGCTTAATTAGCTCCAGTTTTTCACACTTGATGACATCATGCATAGAGAATGGATATATCATCCTTGCGAAAGTTGAAACATTATAAATTGACTAGCATTATAACCCTTACTTAAAGTTGAAAGGATCACTAAAATAAAGCAAAAACACATCTCAAAAGATGTCTCACATCACATATAAATTGAATTGCCCTAGCTACCATTTTTGCTTTTAAACAAAAATAAATTATGCGCTTTAGAAGAAACTTCTTATCGAATAAATAGTCAATTGCTCTTATGTCCACACTTTCTACGAAACTACCGAAAATCATGCAATTAGCTTTTGGCTTTTGGAGCATGAATTGAGGAACACAAATTGGCTTGGTTGGTACTTGCTAGCCAGGTTTAGATGAGAAAATGAAGGTAAAGTTATTTTCATATTTCTTTCCCAACGAAACTAAAAGTAAAAGTACTATCCTTCCAATAAATTTGCATGTGCCAAATTTGTTAAATAGCATAGCTTTCCAAGTATTTTTTTCTTTTTCTTTTTCTTTTTTTAAATATTTGATTATTCTATGTATTTTAACTTAAGTTTTTATTTAGTCTCTATATTTAAAAATAAAAATAAAACCTCAAAACACATTTGCACTTAAATATATTCCTATTTTATCATTACTTTTTCATTTTTTACAATTATACCCTTTCCAACAATATTTTTTATATTAATTAATTTATTTATAAAAAAATTAATTAGCAAATTAATTAATAAATATCAGTGTAAAAGAACTAGTATTTTTTATACATGTAACAATATTACTAATAATTATTTATAAATTAATTAATATCAATCAACTTAAAGTAGTGTTTAATAATCTTACAACAATCTTATTAATAATTATTTTATAAAAAATAATTTAATAAATTAATTCTAAAAGTAATATAATAATATAAAGTTTGTGTACATTTTTTTTGTTACTTTTAAGATTAATTTGATAAATTATTATTATTTTTTCATTAATATTCTCAAAAATATTGATGTAAGGGTATTATTATAAAAAAAAAGAAAAAGAAAAAGAAAAAGAAAAACTAAATGAGCATGTAACTCAAAATATAAAGATTGAACAAGTATTTATCCTCTCTTTTTTTTTTAAAAAAAAAGAAAGAGTTATATTAAAATTATTTATAGCCAATAATTCTTTAGTTGAGTTGATAAAATTAGTTACCTCCTCACCTCATCTTTGAAGTTGAAGATTCGAGTCTTCTCATGGGTGTAAGAGTTTATTTATTTGTGATTTTCTTTAATTTCAGATTTTCAATATGGAATTCAAGTTTGATATATAGAAGGTTTAGGCATTGGCAAAGTGGGTCTACCTCATGACTAGTGGGCCAGGGTTTAAGCCCTACAAGAGAAAATAATTTCAAAAATAAATTAAAGATAAAATTTCTTAAGTTATTAATCAGTCCAGTTAAATCTATTAAAGTAGTTCCGTTAAATTTATAAACCATAAACTCATAAAATTTAAACTTTGACTATGAGAATTATAAAAGTCTTACTTCAATAAAAGCACAGGATAACCCGTGTGGGTGATTTTATTATTTTTTAATTAGTCCTTATTAAATTTATTAAAATAACTTCTATTAAATCATTAACTTATAAAAATATTAATTTTCACATCATGTTGTTACGTAATTTAACCCCAATAAATCATCTACATCCAAATAAACATATATACTTACTATATTTACTGGTGTTTATTATATTATACTCTCTAATGTAATATTTAAAAAATATTATTTAGATTGTTTGATAACTTATGTAATTTTTATAATTTATCAAACACAGTAGTTTTTTTTTTCTCTGATCAAAAGTAAGATTAATTTTATTAAGAATAAAGCAAATTCTCTGACGGCGGGCACAACATACATAATTTATAATATAGTCATGCTCGTATGGTTCAGAGATAATCTAAAAAGAAAACATGTATAAGCGGCGAAAGTGGGGCCTTGTTTGGCCAACAATATCGTTGTCGTTGGATATGAAAATCATGTGTGGTTGAATGTCATATCTTGTGATTAAGCCAAGGCATATGTTATTTTTTGTATGCATATTATTAATTGTTGTTAGCTTTGTCGAAGTTGAACTTTTGCTTTTACATTTGACTAAGGGTTGATTTCAGATTACCCCCTTCAATTCACTATTTTTAAATTGCTCTATTTATTTTTTAAACCTCAGTTTATCCCTATTTTTTTAATAAGATTAAAAAATTTATCAACGCACCCCATTTTTCCTTATCTTTTGACTAACTAAATATAGGGACAATTTAAGATTTTAAAAAATAGCTGAGACAATTTGAAGATGGTTAATTCACAAGAGAAATAGTCCAAATTTTACCTTTTGACTAATCATATCATATATATTGTACCACTTTGATAATTTGCCTAATAATAAGGTTAATCAAAGGATTATATTATGGTAGATTTATACATTAAAGAAATGAAGCAAATCTCATATATGCTTAGCTTGATGAAATTCTTCTTCCCCATTTGTCCCTAGGTGATTTATTTTATTTTAATTGAGGCGGGCCACATAACTATATGTAATCATGCGAGTAAGTAATCTATCTTAATCAAACATTGTTATATCACAAAATAGAATTATGGTGCATCTCGTTTAAGATTTGTTTCTTTATTAATGTTCATAATTGGGCCTAATTTAGGATTGCATAAGTTCTATACGCACAAAAATTAATTATTTTGGCACTGTAAATTAGGTCAATACCATCTCAATAAAAAATTAGGATTCAATACTAAACTTAAATTTTACTGAGTATTGAATCAATGGTCATGATTTATTTTGTGCTTTTATTTTTTATTTTCTTGCCTAACAATCATTAATTCAATATTTAGACAAAACTAAGCTCTGAATCATTGTCGCTCAAAAACACACTCACAAGCAACAATTCTTAGGTTTTTATATTTATTTTTATTTTATAAATTAACATAACGAAAATTTAATTCTCTCCTACGCATGTGAATACAATATAAATGTATGATTTGAGATAACAGGTTCCTTAACCATTTCCAAATGGGAATTGAAGCAAAATGAGACGACATTAAATTTCATTTGGAAATGATTGATCAATATTTAGCCCTCTATATTTGAAAGCTATACGTGGAAATATACATTGCTTTTCGCCAAAGCATAAATAGTCGAATAGAATCAAATCTTTTCATCTCTATTTCAAAAAGTATTAATTTATTGGCAAGTCACACACCTAGCTAGCTAGCTAGCCCACCAACAAAAAAGCGAGAAACGCGCATAATGACTCAAATTTTCATAAGCATGTCAATGTCAATCCAATCCAAACTTGAAGAACTAATTATATATATATAATCATTCTCTCTCTCTCTCTCTCTCTCTCTCTCTCTCTCTCTCTCTCTCTCTCTCTCTCTCTCTATATATATATATATATATATATATATATGCAAACATGAAAGCCACAATCACACTGCTCTTGTTGCACGCTTATCTTAAATTAGTGACTATTGATTTGGCTTTATATTAAGGTTTACAATGTTTGTTTCATTGCTTGATTCTTGAAAAAATCATTGGAAATGAAGAAAAAAGGTCTAAGGTAAAAGTATACTATGTACGTTCACCATGTCAATAATTCGATATTTTTGTATTGCTATGATACAATTGAATCAAATGAGTCTAAGGTAAAAGTATACTATGTACGTTCACCATGTCAATAATTCGATATTTTTGTATTGCTATGATACAATTGAATCAAATGAGTGAAAAATTCTTCGTTACTTATAACTGGTACGCTATACATCCACCCAATAATTCTTGGTTTTTATCCTAAGCACTTAGTCTAATTTTGAAGTAGTTTTATTTAACTAATTACATAAGTTAACTCGAGGAAGATGAGTTTTGAAAATTTTTTAATGTGTATATTTTTATTCATGTATGCTTAAAATTTATGTTTATATTTTATTTTTATTTACTAACTACTAATCCTATGATTATATTTACTTAAATAAAAATCATAATCAGTGAAAGAATAATCCAAATTTTACAGGATCACATACTTGAAATATACAATAAAAATTATATTTGTATATCAATTAACTTTTCACATATGGCTTAATTGAAAAAAATAATAATGTTAGAGATTTCAACATTTGAGTTCTAACTTAGTCTTAATGTCATGACATTCATTTATTGGATGATAAATTTTATAACTAGTAAAATTACTTAACTATCATTCAATAGATAAATATCATATCAATTAAGACTCACATTAAGATTTAAATATTAGAATATCTAATATTTCTAAAGAAAAAAAAACCTACTTCTATAGAAAAATTGTAACGATCGAAAGAATATAGTTTCTGCTATGTATGTATATCAATATATAACAAAAGGATTTTAGGACATCACATCTGAATTTTATAAAATCTAAATTAAATTACGATCGGAGACGTATTGAGTTGTAAAACAACTCTTCATTCATGGGCTGATGTACTTGTTGGCTAGTGTAGGCAATTGACCCCACTAGATTTTTTTTTTTTTTAAGTTCATGTTAGTTTTTAGGAGAATTATTTTTTAATGTGAGAATTTTATAAAGAAAATTTAATAAATGAATCAATTTATTTTACAGATTATCTTTTACAGTGGGGGCAAATTAATATTTTCTAACTCAATTAAAATATTAATAAAATAAATTTTCTTGCCATTGATCAACAGTGGCAAAATCCAGAAAATAATTTATCGGAGGCTAAATAGCAAGATATAAATTTAAAAGTTTGAATATATAAAATATTTGATGATACATTTATAATTGTTCTTTGCCGATTTTCATATTTTGAAAATGTTATGCAATATATTTATTATCAATATTATTAAATTTATCATTTGCTATATAAGCAACCAAACTATCATTCGATTGCAAAGATGATTCTTCACAAATTTTATTATTGAAAATGTTTGCTCTACTATTATATGGAAACTTGAAGAATTAATCTATTTTTGGTTAGGGGTGATAAAAATATCAGCCTAGCTCGGATCTGACCCAGATTGGAGTGATGCAAGCTGGGTAATACCTGGCTTGGAGATTAGTTTGGGCTCGGTCCGTGTATCACTTGAAAAATTGGGAACCCGGCTCAGAACCTGAATTTTATAAAAAAAAAATTATTTTAAATAATTATATTTTTTGATACATTTATTCAATATATTTAAAAGTTCAAAAGTTTATATTCATTTTCAATTTTATTAAAATAAATTTAAAATTATAAAATAAATAAAAATATATACATAAATATAAAATTTTAAAATTTTATATATATAAAATTCAGACTTAAAAAGAACGGTATTTCGGGTTGGGTATTATAATATCCGGGTTTTTAAAACTTTGAGCCGGGTCCGAGTATGGCAATCCTAATTTTTGAAAATAAAAAAATGTTTTGGATGATGGACTATCATTGTTTTTAATTAAAGTGTAGGTTTTTATAATTCTTAAAAGTTGACGTTTAAATTTTATGGGTTTATAAATTTATAAGGACCATTGTAATAGATTTAACGAGGCTAATTAAAAAACTAAAATAATTTTCTCTTTTATCATTATAATTTTTTTTTTTTGGCCAGCCGGGCTTGAGCCTCCGCTGTTACATGCTGCATCCGCCATTTTTTACTCCATCAAAATTCTTCCTCTTTCTTTGTCTCATTTCATCAACTAGAAGGCGCAATTAAAAGTTTAAAGATTTAGGGATCAAATTATTTGTTATATTAAGGTAATTTTTTTTATTGATTTAATAGTATTGACAATAAAATTATAATAATTATAACGATGTTTTAACAAGTATCAATAGATACGAAACTGTGATTGTTTTATTTTCATTAATTTGTATATTATAATATTGCCCGCAATGACTGCTGTAAAATTCTTATTGCAGTTCAAACCCAATTTTCTATAATAAACCTGAGCATAAGAATAGATATATAATTAGCATGAAAGTCGTAATCCAACTTTTGCATGGGAAATATCTTTTGAAATTGTCGTAGATAGGGCTAAAAAGTAAAATGCAAAGAATTATATTATAACGAAATGACCAAAATAACCTTAACGTAACATGAAACGCTCCTTGAGTAGCAGGCTGTAAAGGAAGTGGGGACACAATGCAGCAGATTATGGCGACAACTCCAGGATTTTCACAAGCCAAAATAAAAGCAGTGATTGAAGATGTGATGTCGCTGCTTTTGCTTTCTTTCTTTCCTTTCCTTTTATTTTAATTTTTTTTCCTTGCTTTTCCTTTCTTTTGTGTGTTGTCCTTTAATTCAAATTTGATTGATAAAAATGAAACAAGACAAAAGCAAAAATTATATAATTTTTAATCATTTTCAAAATTAAAGGTGAGGTTTTCTCCAAGTCAAAGAAGAGAGATTTCTTGCATATGCAGCCAAGTAGCAAAAAGCCACCAACCTTCACCTGCTTTTAATTTCATTCTCCTTCTCAGTTCTATGGCTATCACTTTGCTTTTATCTTTTCATATTCTCTTTTTATTACATGACCAGATTGCCCAAGTTTAATGCTTCACTTGGTTTTGATTAGATTATTTTATTTTATTCCCTTTTCTTAACTATGGAGTAAAAATATAATTTTTACTTGCCCATTAGTTTATTTATTTATTTTTCGGGCATCTTTAACAGAATGAGGAGAAATTTGTTAAATAAATAAATAATATTCTTAGTCAGATAAAATAATTTAAAATAACAAAAAATTAAAAATTAAAAGGCATCATAATTTTTTAATAAATATTTTGTAGTAAAATTTAGAATTTTATTTTTAGTAAATTTTTTCTTTTCCTCGAGATTTTCAAAAATAATATTCATGGACACAAACACACACACACATATATATATATATACTGATCTTCTAAGATGCGGATGTTAAATATAAATTTTATTCGAATGCAACTAAAAGATAAGAAAAATGTATACTTTAATATATATTTTTTTTAACATTTGAGAGTTTGTGTATTTTTAATCTTTTACTTACATCCACACTCCTAATATATATATATATATATATATATATGTATGTATATGTGTGTGTTCAAATATAAAATTTTAAAATACGGAAAAGTTTAAAAAAATTTTAAAGCTGCGAAATTTTAAAGATTTAAAATGTTAATAGCTAAACTCAATTATTAGTCATTTGATTCAGAAAAATGATAATATCATTATCATTGTGCACAGTCATATACAAGGATATAAATGGAATTTGATAAAAAAGAAAAGGGCAATAATTGCTCTTCTTCACCAGGTGATAACCCTATAACTTCCATATAAATTAAACCTTCCAAGAATACATAAGCAATCTGGCTCAAAATTTTAGCATTAAAAAAATTATCATTCTCTTTTTCTTTCAGCTTCTTAAATAGTTATTAATTCTTTGGTGCTTCAGCTGGTTAATGGATATTGATCCCTTCTGGATACTGGGGGGGAGGTTTCTTATAGATTCTAAAAATAATTATAATTATTTCATTATGGCATCATCATCAGCTACTTTTGAATCCTCAACAAAGCTTCATGCCAATGCTTTGTTGCTATTTTCTGTGCTTGTTCTCTTGTTCTTTCCTCTCTTTGCTCGCCCAATATTTTATTTTAATCCTTCATCATCATCATCATCATCAGCAGCAGCAGCAAGCAGGCAACTTCTCTCAGCAAAATCAACAAAGCATAAATCTGCAGCCTTCTCTTCTTTTACAACAAAAAGTGCTGCTACTGCTGCCAATAATGCTACAGATCGGGAATATCGAGCAGCTGCACACAATGTTCCCAGTGGCCCCAATCCTGAATCCAACTAGTAAGCAAGCATTAAAGTGACGAGAAGATGAACATATATATGCTGGTTATTATACCATAATTATCAATTTAGAGTTTGTTTCTCAACTTTTATTTTCTCTTTAAATCTGTATTAATATTGTGTATATAGTAAGAAATTAATACTATGATGTTTCATATGATTTTGAGGTGTATATAAGCTATAATATGCATAGCCATTAATATATGTGAGTACATCCTCAGAAAATATGAAAATATATAGTTCTTTTTCTTTTTTGTTGGGGGTTCAGGAAAATATAAAAGGTTTCATTAAGATATGTTTTCTTAATTTCTGTTTTTTCTTATCGACAAAATTAATTAAAATTTCCCATGTGAATTATATTTGTCTGGATCTTGTATTTGTGAGTTTTTCAGGCAAAGGCAGTCTGAATTGAATTCTGAAGCTTATATTTTGACTTTGTGTCAGAATTCAGATGGATGTGTCATTTTTACGTGCACAGTGACTTGATTAACTAACTAGCTTTGGTTTTATGTTTGGAAAATTTATTATTCAGTAGGTTATCGATTTTTTCATTTGTCTTATCAAATAAATATATGGCCCAGTAAATCTGGCACCAAAAAAGTCATAAGATATGATTTGATAATCACATCACAATAGAATTACACATGATTGGTCTACATATCTTTAATCATGTAGCCAATGATGATTATGTTATAATTGTTTTCTACTTAGCTTTCACTAACTTCACCGGCAGCAGTTTTACTAACCCTAGAATTAAAAAATACTTTAAACCAGGATACTTATTAAAAGTTTAGGAATATTAACACTGAATTTCTTCTTGTATCAATTACATGATATTAGTGTTGATGATTATGTTGTACTTGTTTTCTACTTCCATTTTGCTTTGTGATTTTATTCCTGGGCAGATACATGTGTTCTTACTTGGTTGGTTTATAAGAGATATTAACAATAATTCTTCCCTCTTCGTATGGGTGGAGAGTGAATTAACTTGTTATTAGGTTAAATAAAGAAAAAATTAGAGAAAATATCTAGAAAATTATTTGAAATCAATCTATTTCGAAAGAAATGCAACCAAGGATGAAATCAAACCCCATTAAAATGTGTAACTTTGTTTACATATTGGGAAACCTCGTCTTGAGGGATTTGAAAAATATTGGAAGTTTTTTTTATTTAGAAAAATAATTTTTTTTTATTTACTAAATCTAGAAAAATAATTTTTTTTTATTTACTAAAATTAGTGAAAGTTAGGATCTTTTTCTTGATTATGTATACATGAATAAGGTTAGAGAAATATCTTAGATTTTCGATGAAGATTAAGAGAATTACTACACTCTTTTCCGCCACTATTGTTGGGATCTGAAGAATATGATTATAGTCTTTTATGCTACCCTTTGTGTAGGAGATAGAAACCTAGAACATTTTATTTTCCTTTACAGAGAAAAATCTCCGTGTTTAAAAGAATTTTTCTGTTCTAATTTCCACTTCTTTATATAGATATTTATTAGAGTAAGAGTTTGACAAAGAATTGAGCTAGTAGAGGAACTGCAGACCTATGGATTTTCTAGCTCCAACTTAATAGTCCAGGTTCGGGTATTTTGTACACATCAAAGGTTCCAAGTTGACCACATGCTATTCCAGTAAAAGCCCAAAGCTCCACTCTAATGACCCATGTAATAAATAAATGCCCAATTAATTAAAAATCCTTTTAATTAATATTAGGCTTGGTCTTAGAAAATAATAACTACTTAATGAATCCCTATTTGATGCTCATAATTAAAGATTGGACCCATGATAATTGTTGTGTCTCTACAATTATATATTTATCCTTTAAGTTACTATTTGTTTTGACAATCACTTTTGATATATTTATAAATATATTATAAATTAATATATATTATTATTCAATAAACAATTTATTGAATAAACTATGGCCATAAATTAAAATGAATAAGTACTAGAAATAACTTAGGTATACATCATTTATATGGATTCCATCTCCTAAGTATATGTTCTATGATCCATGAAATTACAACTCCAAGTTATTAGGATTTTGATTATTTATATGGATGTCAGTCTGTGATAACTCAAAAAACATAATACATGAATATAAGTGATGAAGCAAGGTAGCGAAAGCAGATTGATAGGGTAGAAAAATACTAGATATCGTTCTAATGCCGGACAAAGTCAACGTGATTAGGTTGCGCTCTAATCAAAGCTTGATTAAATCTCATTCTAATTCAAATGATTCAATGATATTTTGGTAATGCGTTGAGTAAGATTAGATGACGCTTTAATTCAAATGATACAACAAGAGAGATTTTGATAAATAATCCCAAAGTAAAATATAAAAGAGGGTTTTTTTTTTATTATTAATCAATGGTTAAGTTATAAAAACAATAGTAAGACATTTTTATTTATAATAAAGTACACTTACTTCTCTAAGTTGATTTAAAAGGAAAAATTAAATTATAATTATAATATAATTAAAAGACTATAGCACATACCATAATTGAATCTAATTAACATAAAAAATTTCAAAAGTATCTAAAATAATAAAATCCTAAAATCTTCAAATAACGTCCTCCATCAACAAGTTCATTATCCACTTAAGATTAAGGTTGATTAAGTTTGTTAAACCTTGTGTGAATTATGATCAATAACATTTATTAAACATGAAAATAATTCACTAAACACACACATACACATACAAACTTTTTGTACTCCAAGACTTCACTTTAGTGGTCAAGATCAAACCAATAACAATATCAGTAAAAAAGCTACAACCTTACAAATCATGAAATGCCCATTTATTAATGGTTATGAACAATCTTTTATTCATAAAAGAACTTGTGGTTTATACCTTTCTGTGTTGACATCGTATGAACAATATATAAATCATATACTTTATAACAGCGGGGAGTCCTTGGAGTTGAAGCTCTTTCCTTGGGCCACTGCTCTATACATTCAAATCTATTGCCAGAAGGGATGATGAACCAGTACCATGACGAACTCATTTTGAAGCAGGTTCGCCTACAGAATCTACTGGACAAAGAGAGTGTCAGTATAAGAAATTCATGAGCGAAGCCTCAATGAATAAATAAATTTTTATTAAATTTAAAAAAAATTGTTATTTTCTTGCATGCTTTTAGGACAGAAAATAACAATAAGTCTCACAAGTAAAAATACCATAATTATGTTTAATAGAGCTTTGGAATATGCTATAAAAATGTATAAACTTATTCTTAGTAAACTCCAAATTGCAACAAAGTATTTTTTTTTAAAAAAAAAAAAAATAGCTAAAATACTTAATTAATATTATATTGAAGCCATAATCTTAAGTAAAAAATTACAAGTTCTCTTATTTGATAGTTGTTTCTATCTCAATTTTTCCATTATATGTTGAGAAGGCCTAAACGTTTTAATCAAGTAATTAACTAATAATCGTTTTAATCAAGTAATTAACTAATAATGTTTCATTCTCATATATTTCTTTATTAATAACTCAATGTAACTATTAAAGTTCGAATATATGACCTAAGCCTTATGAAGTTAGCGAATTCTAATGGACAAAGCTTATTATGTTTATTGTAACTCTAATTATATACGAAAAATATTATTTAACATTGAATGTCAAAAATATATTTGATGATGTGAAAGTATTTCATTAATTAATGCTGCTTTTTTTTTTAATTACATGAAACTATTACTCAGATTCCAAATCATATTATATAAAACTTATATTATAACTTATATTATATAAGATTACTACTGATATTTACAATCAAATAATTATTAGAATTAGTTTATATAATACTTTGTGGGAGCTCAAACTGTTGGCCTCACAATTACGAAGGCAGAGCTCTATTTATAAGGTGCATGGGATATGCTTTCTATATAAAGTCCAAATGTTCATCCTTTTATATATCTGTATGTCAAAGGAATTGCACGCTGACACAGTAATTCACCAAAGCACAGGTAAAACGACATTGTTTTACCATTTCTTTTTTTTTTAAACAATGTCTTTTTTCCAATATTTATGTCATTGTGTTATTAGCTTGCTGCTCTTTTAGCATTTTTTTTTTCATTTATAGAGAAAATTTCAATAATATAAGCCAATTAATAATGTTTATGGTATCTAATGCATGTACATCTTTTTTGTTCATTCTTTAATTTGAATCAGCATGTTAACTTCCATATATATATATATATATATGTACCTTCACGTAATTTGCATCTTTGAGCATCATTCATTCAAATCCTTTAATGTGAAAAACGGTAAACAAAAATAAGCCCCAAATTTAATAGAGTACAACTTGAATTTGAACAAATTAAGAGGTTATTTATTTTTTTGACTGAAGTTTGAATATTAATTTTTTTTCAAACATTTAGAGCTTCTAATTTGTTTATTTCTATAACTTATGTATGATTATAAGATGTTTAGATTTAAATGAAAAATGATAAATATTCTGACTTTTATTAAAATGACAAAACATCTAAATAGAATTTTAATATTCTCTCTCATTAATGCTCCTATTAAATACATTTATTTCTTACTATATGAATTATCCTTTTGTTATATTTTTTATTTATCCATTTTCTTTAATCTATGCATATTCAACTATAATTTTTTTTTAATTGTGAATAAGAATTTTAAACATAATAAGGTTTTAGGTCAGTGCATTTTATAATAGGTCCATTTCTTTATATTTATATTTAATATTTTTTTCTGATAGATTTTGAATATTATTTAATACATTAATTTTAATTTAAATGATTAAACAATTCTTAGATGGCTTATTTAATTAATAAAACAAATCATATAACATACTTAAAAGATAACATTATAAGTATATTAATATAAAAAATACAAGTGTTAGAATTTTTTTTCATGCTTTTTTAAGGGACACATTATCAAAAATTTTTAATTAATCAAATAAATTATTTATAACTTATCATCTATTTAATAAATAAATATAAATAGTTAATATTTATAAGGTTATATATATTAAACTATCATATTTTAGATGTTTTATTTTAAAAAAGTTAACTTAACACTTATATTTAGATATTGAAAAAAGAAAAACAAATATGTTATTCAGATATATATATTTAAATACATTCATACTTCAACTAAATTCAGACCCATTCAAATTTTGGGAAAAAATATGCTACCTAAGTCTTAAAGGCAAAGACTTTTGAAGTAGATTTTATTTTTTATTCCATGAGAATATTGCTTAAGAATACAACTCATATTATATGAGATTATGAGCTTGTATGTAATTATTTTTGGAGGTTTAAAAGTGATTTTGAAAATCTAAAAACTAATTTTAGTGTTTGGAAAAAAAATTAAAATCAATTTTGTCAAAATCAACATCTCCTACAATTGATTTTGAAAAGTAGCGAATGAGTAGCTTTTAGATTCTGATTTTGAGAATTAATTTTATCTTTTAATACAATTCTATAAATATCTTTACAATTATTACCTAAACCCAATACTATCCATATTCAAATTGGAAACAAATCAATATTTTAATGAATTTTTATTATAAAAAAATAAAGAAATAAAAACATTATAGTAAAAAATTTTTAATTAAATTATCATAATATACAATTAAAATGTAAGTAAATTTCATCATGCATTATGTCCATTTGAGTCATTTGCTTTTCTATAGCACAGATAACATTAATTATTTTAAAATTTATTAGATCGCCTTCACTCAATAACTGAGGAAGAAAACACCTCTACACAATACGCTACACTTGTGGAAGTTTAAACAACTGCCCTCTAAATATCAAGCAGCACATTTGACTATCAGTTCAAAGGCCCGGTGGCTTTTTTGAGATAAATTTTCAATTAGTGTAGACTGCCTTCAATTTTAATGTAGATAATCATGTCAACATGTGACTTTTGGTTGAGTCAAAATCCTCTTAATTTACTGTTTTAATAGTAATTAAGAATAATCATATTAGAAAACAGAAGCCAAATAATGGCTTGTGGACTAGGATAAGCCTTTTTTTAATTTTTTTTCCATTAGATTATTTTGACAATCTGCTATTTCTATGTCCCAATACAATGAAGAGTTTGTGATCTTTTTATTAGTTGACGTGAGTTTTTAACTTCTATATTCTAGTAGTATTATTCAAGGTTGATATGATGTTTATGCTCATTTTTTTTTTCTATAAATCTATGTTTAATAAACGAAAGACATATAATTACTATATAGACTTAGCCAAATTTAATTAAAGATTAATTGAATAAATTACCGAAAATAATAAAGTAAATGAAAAATAAAGCACACAATTAAAAAATCATGCTTCTAAAATTAATCCCACTTTGTCATTAATTTGACTTTATAAGTCTCTTCTAGTTTCTTAAAATTCTAAAGTTACAATAAAAAGCCAAATAAAAACTCATTGCTTCTAAGTTTGAAGTTTCTAGTGACGATAGTATTCAGATTCTGTTTTGCCATCAAAGGTAACAGCGAAAACCAAAGCAGACAGCTCACAGCCCGCAAGGGCTTTATTCTTTGTCAAAGAATGACTTTCGAAGAGGATAGCAGGCTCTCGATGGAATCAGACCCAGGATTCATGAAGGCCATTTCCCCTCCCATTGAGGAGGACTGTTCGACAAAAAAAGCAATGGAGGATCGTATGGCGACTGGGGAAGAGATGACGATTTGGATTTTGATGATGAGGATGTGCTCCTTGATAAAAAGGGTCAGATTCCATCGATTCCTTTCTCATGAAAGGTGCATACACAACTTCTGAAATCATGGCAAAATACGATGTTTGTGAAACTCCTTGGGCGGCGCACCATTGGTTACAGAGCCCTGTGTAACAGCCTGGAAACCTTGTGGGGAATGTCGCAGGACTTCATGGTGATTGATCTTGAGAATTACTTTTACCTAGTCCATTTCAAAACGGAAACTGATGCCCATCATGCTCTCACCCAAGAACCTTCGGACGATACTGAGGCACTATTTGACTGTTCAGCAATGGCACCCGTGCTTTGATAGTTCTTCTGAAACAATTGATTCAATCGTTGCTTGACTTCGTTTGCCTGGAATGCCCCTACATTATTATCAAACCACATACTAAGGCTGTGGGGGCAGATTATTGGTAAGGTTTTGCGTACTGATAATTACAACATAGAATCTGCTACGAGGGTTAAGTTCGCGCGTATTGCAGTAGAGATCGCGCTAAATAAACCACTTGTTTCGCAATTCGGTCTAGATGAAAAAATACAGGGGATTGAATCTGAGAGTCTCCCTTCAATATCTTTAGATGTGGGAAGTATAGATGTTTGAGGGATTAAAAACACAACAGCACAGAGCACGTTAAGCTCCTATTTATAAGAACCCTGAGGAGATGTCCAGGCGCTCCAATATATTTGGTCGACTAAAAGACTGCAAGAAGACTAGAACCATATTGATCCCCAAGACTCAGTCAAAGGTCAACTGATTAGTATTAAAAATTATAAATTTTTTAAGGAATAAAAATGTTATTTTGTGATTTTATTATAATTTATATTTGTAATTATATAATATATTATGAATTTCTAACTATATTTTTAAATATTTGATTTTAAGTATTTTTGTGTACTTATTAGATAAAAATAATAATTTCACGTAATTTGAGATTTCTAACAAACTAACTGATGGATACTAGTAGTCGAAAACATTAAACTACCTTAAATACTACTCTACCCAAAAAAAATTTCTGAATTATCACTTTCATCCCATATCATTTTATTTTAAACTTCTAAAAATTGTTATATGACTATAAAATTATAAAAATGTCTCTAAACGAAATTTCTCATAATAATTAAATTTGGATTTATAGATTTTTATTGCTTTATATATTTGGACCTAATTTAGACAATTAGACTAAATTGACATGGACTTTAAAATTTCTATAATTTTATTTTAGTATTTATTTTAACTTCTTTTTATGGTCAGTTCTACCACCTAAATTATTATTTAATTTTTGTTATTTAATTTTTAATTTTTATTGTGTATGTAATTTTTATTTTTTGGTACATTTATATTGCTTTTCATTTTTTAAAATTTGTGTAGTTTTCATTCTTCATACATTACTCATTTGTTTCTATATCATCTTTGAAACATGATCATCATTATCATTATATGAGACGTTGGTCTCGAATTTCAAATAGTAAGTTAATTCATAGATCTCAATCACCCCACAAATAATGAAAGAGATCCAAGAAGAAAATCTTTTGAGTTAAATTAATCCTCAAATTGATCAAGAAGGCAATTATTCTCAACAAAATGCACATAACCACAATCAACCAAGAACTTTTAGAAACTACATGAATCTAACCAGAATTTGAGCACCCTCATATATTGTATTCCCTCTAGAATCATCTAGATTAAACTTTAAACCAAGTATCATCCAACTGTTACCAACATTTTATAGTTTAGAATTCGAGAATCCATACCAACATTTCATGGTTTAGAATTCGAGAATCTATACCAACATTTAATGGTTTAAAATCCGAGAATCCATACTTGTATTTAAGAGATTTTGAGGAAGTTTGTAACACATACACATACCAAAATTGTAGCATGAGTATAATTAGGTTAAACTTTTTTCTTTTTTCATTAAAAGATAAAGCTAAAAATTTGCTACAAAACCTTAGATCTAAATCAATAAGAACTTGGAATAATATATAAGAACAGTTTTTGAAAAAATTCTTTTCATCTTATAGAACTAATTCATTTAAAAAATAAATAACTTCTTTCACTAAAAAAATGGAGAAATGGTATACCAATGTTGAGATAGGTTTAAAGAGTTGATTAATATATATTCACACTAAGATTTTGAAACTTGGGGATTGGTCACTTATTTCTATGAGAGCTTAATACCCAAAAGTAGACAAGTTGTTAAAATTATGTTTAATGATGAATTTAGAGATAAAAATTCCGAAGATACATTAGATTATCTTGACAAATTAGTTGAAAATGCATAATATTGGGATACTGTTGTAACTTTTGAATTATCAAACAAACCACATCCATCTCCATTCAGTGGAGGGTTCCATAACCTTAGAGAAGATCATGATTTACAATCAAAATTTGCATCCCTAATAAGAAAGGTTGAAGCTTTAGAATATAAAAGAGTGATCAAGTAAAATATATTCAAGAAATTTCATGTAATGTTTGTAATTCTAATGACTGTTTCACTCAAGATTGTCCTACTCTACTTTCACTTAAAGAATTTCTCCATGATCAAAAAAATGCTATTAACACTTTTTATAAGTCAAACCCATATCTGCAGACTTATAATCCTGATTAGAAAAATCATCCAAATTTCATTTTGAGAAATAATAATGATGCACAATCCTCACAAGCACTACCTCTACAAAATTTTCAAAACTCTCAGCCTTATGTACCATATGTTCCATCACCATGGAAAAATCTACAATACATTTATTCATTAGAAAGCAAGATAATATTAACAATCAAAATGCCATTGAAAGATACTCTTGCTAAAATTGCTTTTGCACATGCAATTAAAGAAAAAAGATAAATTTTCTGCTCAACCACAACCAAATCTTAAGATTCAACAAAATCCACCCACGGACTAAGTCAAGTCAGTTATAACTCTTTGTAATGATAAGGTTATTGATAGACCTATTTCTAAACCTTAAAGAGATGGAGATGATGAAAATTCAAAGGTTAAGGAAGGACTAAATAAACTTACACCTAGTGAAGAAATAACTAGTGTTCCATTTAAACCACCATTTCCACAAGTATTGAACAAACCAAATAAATCAAGCCATTTTTCTAAGATCTATGAAATTTTTAAGCAATTAAAAATTAACATTCCTTTGTTAGATGCAATTAAGCAAGTACCTTCATATGCCAAGTTTTTAAAAGACTTATGCACTATCAAGAGGAAATTAAAGGTAAGAAAAAAGTATTCATAACTAAATAAGTAAGTAATATTTTATCTACTAGTAATACATTAAAATATAAATATCTTAGTTGTCATATTATTTCTTGTATTATTGGTGATCACAAAATTAAGCATGCTTTACTAGACCTTGGTGCTAGTGTCAATTTGCTTCTATATTCAACTTAATCTTAGTGAGTTAAAATTAACTTCAACTACACTTTTTCTTGTCGATAAATCAGTGAAAGTACCAAAATGAACAATGGAAGATGTTTTAGTATAAGTTGATAAATTCATATATCCTGTGGATTTTATTGTTTTAGAAACTGAACCTGTTGTGAATAATTACAAACCAATTCTTATAATTCTAGGTTGACTAGTTTTAACAATCGTTAATGCTTTGATTAATTGTATGAATAATTTAATAAATTTCTCTTTTGGAAATATGACTAGGGAATTGAATATTTTCAACATGTGTAGGCATCATAATGAAGAAAATGAGAATAAAGATGATACTGATGAACAAAAAGAATTGCTTGAATATTGTTTAGAGGAAAATATTCAAAAAAAAAGATTTTTCTAAACTTATTGATGTTTGTTTGGTTAGTTTAGTTGAACTAAATAATCAACTTGAACTTGAAACTTCTAATATAAATTGATTGCTTGATTTTGTGCAGACTTTACAAAATTATGATGAAGGCTATAAGTTTGAAGAGTTTGGAATCATTAGAAAGACAGAACTATAAGAAACACCTAAATTGGAATTGGATCCTTTGCCTAAAAGGTTGAAATATGCTTTTCTTGGAGAAGAAGAAACTTACCTTGTTGTGATTTCTTCCATTCTAACAAGCGACCAAGAAGGACAAAGAAAGAATGGTAAGTCTTTTGTGATTTATTACGTAAGTAAAACATTGGATACTGCTCAAATGAATTATTCTGCAACTAAAAATAAATTACTTATTGTGGTTTTTGCATTAAAGAAATTTCATTCATATTTGTTTGGATCTACCGTTGCTGTGAGATATTTGATGACTAAACAGAATGCTAAGCCGAGACTAATTCATTGGCCTTACCATTAAACACAAAATAAGTACCGAAAATGTCGTTGCTAATTATTTATTAAAACTCACATCTGAAATCTACACTGACATAACATCCATGAATGATTCTTTTCTACTTGAATTTTTATTTTCTGTTAATTCAATGCCATGGCATGCTCACATTGTTAATTTTCTTATTACAGACGGAATGCCTTTGTAATAGAAAACTTAGGATAAAAATAAATTTTTAGTTGAGTTAAAGAAATTTTATTGGGATGATCCTTACTTGTCTTTTTCGATGATGTATTCCTAACAATTAGGTTAGTAGTATCATAAATTTTGTCATTCTGAAGCATGTGGTAGATATTTTTCTCCAAGGAAAATTGCTGATAAAATTTTACAATGAAGATTTTATTGGCCCACCATATTCAAAGACACATATGAGTTTTGTAAAACTTGTGAAACTTTAAAAAATTAGGATCAATTACTAAAAAAAAAATAATACCTTTAAATCTCATACTTGAGATAAAAATATTTAATTATTGGGAGATTGATTTTATGGGTACTTTTTCATCATCATTTGGATTTGTATATATTTTAGTTGTTTTTTATTATGTATTAAAATGAATTGAAGTAATTTCTTACCAAAATAATGATAACAAAACTGTGATTAAATTTTTAAAAGAAAATTTTAAGTCGATTTAGAATCCCTTGAGCCATTATAAGTAATGGGATAAACATTTTTGTAATAAGCATTTTGAGTCTTTAATGAAATAATATAAAATTACACATAAAGTTGCTACCATTTATCATTCTCAAATAAGTGGTCAAGTTAAATTAGCAAATAGAGAGATAAAAATATTTTAGAAAAGACAATTAACTCAAATAAAAAGATTGGTCTTTTAAACTTATTGATACACTTTGGGCCTACCGCACTACATTTAGGGCGTCTTTAGGAATATCTCATTATTGTTTAGTTTATGAATAACTTTGTCACTTATCGGTTGAACTTGTGCATAAATTATTTTGAGCTGCTAAAACTTATAATGCAAATCTTGATAATGCTTATAAATTACGTAAGTTGCAATTGAATGAACTTGAGAAATTATGTAATAACGCGTATAAAAATTCTAGAATTATAAATGTAAGAACCAAATCTTTTGATGATAAAATAATTTTTTGGAAAACATTTAAAATTAGTAAAAAAGTTTTTCTTTATAATTCTTGTCTTCATTTATTTTCAGAAAAGTTAAATTTAAGGTAGAGTGGCCAATTTATTGTAAAATGTGTATATCTATACATGGTTGTAGAAATCGAGAATTCAAATAATAATGTCATGTTTAAAGTTAATGGGCAGAGATTAAAATCATATCTGCAATACCAACCACGTGAAGAAAACACTGAAATTAACTTGAGTGACTTACCAAATCTTAATTAAATCTTTAATGTGTGACTAACAATTTTTTTATTATTTTATTTTACTGTTATTTTGCTGTTTGAGTCTTTGATTATTATAATTATTATTTTAGTCTTGGTTAATTCACCCAGCACATCTATTGAGCATTAAAATATTTCTTACTTAAATGTGTTTATTTGACAATTGTGTTTTCTCTCATCATTTTCATTTTATGTCATAAGTATTTCAATTAGAAATATCCTTTTGAAACATCTTCGAACTCTTTTGCGTATGAAATTTCACTTAAAAGATTTAATACAAAGTTGAAAATCACATCCAATTTAGAACGATGACCAATAGAGTTTGTGTTATATTTTGAAAATCTTGAAAGACAACTCTGAAAAATAGAGTGTGGTATTTACCGCACCAAATTGAAACTTTAGGTTAATGCAACAAGAGGACATATGTAAGTTTTATTTTATTTATTATATTTTTATTATGTTTTCTTTGTGTTATTTTATTCACTTTCACGTTTGTTTTTATTTTACAGATTTAATTATCTTATTTTTTTATTTTGATTTACTTTCCCATATAAATAGCAGATAATGGTACTCTGTGACTTCTTAAGTTGGTAACTTCAGTTTCCCATAAGAACTGAAACCCCAAAACCAAATATAGAAGAAATAAAACAAAAACTGTATAAGTATTTTTCTTCTCTCCCTGAAATGCTCTTAGGAACAAAACTCGTTGTGAATAACTACATTTGTTAATGATCCATGGCATTCATTCTGACATTCATTAGTTAACTGAAGTAAGGGTCTGATTAGTAGGTGCGTTTTCTGATCTATTTATATCTTACATGCTTGGTTTTAGAAAAAGCACATAAGCTAAAAAGAGAGGAGCTAAACAACTTGGCTCTAAATGTCATAATTGTGTAAGATGTAATTGCAAGAACCTGCATTATAAATATTTAGGAATGACTTTTTATGCTTGTGAAGATAAAATTAAATTCGTTAAAGATAGTATGATTAAAGAATCATTAAATAATATCTTACGGTCTCTTAAGATGCATCGAAGCGGATATGTATTGGACTTGCATGATTAAGCAACGTGCAATTTATTAGTATTGAACGCTATTGCAAAAAGAAACAATTTCATCTTGGGAATCTGATTTAAATAAATCTTGTTTTCCGGTTTATAAGAAAACTAGATAGGAAGCCTATTCTCGACCCATAGAGAGCTTTCAAGCCGTTACTGGACGTAAAATGATAAGAATTTGTTAGCTATAATCACAACTACCATTGAATATCATTTTCCTTATTTTATGGATGATTACTTTTAATAGTGTGATTTTATATTTAATTATTGTTTTCTTTTTCTTTTTACTGCTTTCTTTTCAATAATGAGCCAAAGCTTGATACTTCATTTGATAACAATACCACTCCTTTTACAACTGTATATCATTATGTTTATATTTATATACATGCTTCTTTTTCAAACTCTTACAAATTATTTTTGAAGATTATTCCGATGGCAGCATTTTCGAGTAGACAATTAAAAAATATTTGTATATTTTCTAAGTTTCAATATGGAAAGTACAACGAGTTAGTTGAGGGAGCTATTGATCTTGGTCATGTTATAGTACAGAGAAAACTACACCTGGTTTATGAAGGAAGGAATTAAGAGTTATCAAAGCTTATCTTAGGAGCTGTTTTTATTAACGAAAGCCAAGTACTAGGCATCATCCTAAAAATTCTAAAACCTCTAAGATCCCTACCTAGCCCACCAATTAGAAAAGAACTAGTCATCTCAGGTATGCAAGAAAGATTATCAAAAATACAAATCATGCTAATGCTTTCATTTTTTTACTAAGAGATCTTGCAACTCTGAAGGAACTGATTACATTTGCATATTAGGCCCATTTGAACATTCATCAGAAACTCATTAGTTTGTTAAATGTTAATAAATTTTATAATGGCTTGCTAAAATTTCTTAGCCATTCAATTAATAATCATTTTATTTTACTCACTATAAAAAAATTATTTATTTGTGCTCCTATTGTTTATGAGTTACTTGATATTTTACAAGCTTACAGACCAAAGCCAGATCATATGACCTTAGTGTTGGATTGGTCGACCGATGATACTAACAGTAACAATAACAATAGTAAAAAGTGCAAATTATATTTAACTCTTTGTTTGCAAATATTTTATATTATGATGCTCTTATAATGTCTTCTAAACTCTACTTCCTTACTTTAAAAATTGAAGATAATGCTTCATCCAGGTTGGGAGAAGGGAATAGTTAATTATTGTGGAATATATCAATGCTAGTGATATTTTTATTAATTTTTATTGTAAAGACTAACTTTAGATAAATTTGAAGTTGAAGATGACTGAATATGAAATGTAGTGGTTTTAGAAACAATATTCTTAGTCCTAGAGTTATAAAAAAAAAATTAATGTTTTTTTTTCTTTGTCATCTCCTTTGAGCTTCTGCAACTAATTCATGAATAATATTATCTACTTCTTCTTTTATATTTATATTTCCTTATCTTTTTCATATTTTTGCATGCATATCTTTAAATTATAGAATGTTAAAAATAATATTTAAATTAGGTTGGAAGGTGGAAATAGTTGAAGTAAATTATAAATATGTGTGTTTGCTTATTTTTCTTTTAAAAAAAATAACAAATTTATTTTATTGTTTAGGATGGTTATGTAAAGAAATACTACTTTTGAGATGCATCCTAATAGTCTAATTTATATTATATTCTAATTTTGAAATTCATATTTGTTTTTTGTTCTTTTTTATTTGAATTACTCAAATTTTTGAATTCTCCTTTAGTAGTCACTTATTTATACATATATTATTAAATCATTCTTATCACACACATACTATGAAATATGTTAGTGAGTTGTAAGTTAAATTTTTGCACTATTTTCTTCTCTTGATTTATCGGAGAAAATATCCAATTTAGTGGAAAGTGTATATGTTCTAAAAATAAAAAATAAATAAATGTGTTTAATTTTGTTGTATCTAAAACCTGAGTAATTAAGTCCATAGGGATATTTCAAAACCTAGTGCCATAAGGTCAACTGGTCTGGGAGTCATTAGCCTAAAGCTTGTTATATGGATTGCAGGTATAATATTTACTTATTTATCTAAAAATTTGAATAAGCAAGTCTATAGGAGTGTTTTAACACTTAGTGTCCTAAGTCCAACTGGTCTGAAAGTTATTAAATTAAAGCTCGCTAAATAGATTGAAAATATAATAGTTTAAATTGTCTGAATAATTTACTGCATAATAAAAATATTATTTTTGATAAATCATTGAAACAAAATTATTATTCTCTTTTAATGAATCTTAATGCATTGTGTTAATGTCATGAGTATAAAAGATTATTTCATGATATCCTAGATAATATGTGAATAAAAAAATGATAAAATAAATTAATTTTGAGAGAATTTATTTATTTGATAGTTTAGATGCTAGATGAACAACTATTTATTTGCATGTGAATTTTGTAAATCTTAATTTATATAACACTTTAATTGCTAAGGGCTGGCAAAAAGTTGGTTGGGGGGTGTCATTAGTGTTAAAAATTATAGGGTTTCTAAACAATAAAAATATTATTTTATACTTTTATTACAATTTATATTTGTAATTATCTAATATATTATGAATTTCTAACTATGTTTTTAAATATTTGATTTTGTGTATTTTTTTATGTGTTTATTAGGTAAAAATAATAATATCACATAATTCGAGACTCCTAATAAATTGATGGATGGATATAAGTGGTTCAAAAATATTAAGCCATTATTGAAGAGGATGCACAATTTTTGTTCTAAAATTATAAGTTTTATTATGTTAAGTATGATAATTGTCAAAATTATAAGTTTTTATCATGTTAAGTATGGTAATTATGAGTGAATATAGTTGATTGGATTGGATTATGTTTATATTTGGTTAGTAGGACAAATGTAAGACCATGATTTAATTGAATTTATTTATGTGTATGGTGTAAATTAATTATAAATTAGTATAAATAAAGATGATGGAGAGTAAGCCTCTTTACATCTTTTTTTTTTTCACTTCTTTTTCCTCAATTTTTTCTTCTCATCACTCTTTGAAATATTTAATAAATTAATAAATAAATTTAGTTTTATTTTTAATTTTAGTTATTTCTATTTTTATGTATAATTTAATATTAATAATTATTTTTATTTTAATTATGCTAGGCTAAATAATAAGTTAGGGTAAGATGAAACTCTTAGTAGAAAAATATGATTTAAGTAAATTTTATTTTTAATGATATAAATTAAGTTATTTTTTTATTAATATTATCCATATTTTATATTTGAAAATTTTGATTTGTTGCACAGACAAATAAAGGAATTTGACACAATAAATTCTTAATATCTTAGTATAAAGTATGGTAAAATTGTGTTTTGACTTATTGTAGACAAGTTAAATTTTGGTACAGTAAGTACTTAATTCATAATAAAATAAATAAAAAATATAATAATTTATACAATTAATCTTTTGGACAATAAAGAAATTTGGTAAAAAGAATTTATTAAATTATGTTTATTATTAAGAGTAGATATATAACACTAACTAATTTAATTATATAGTTTTACTCAAATTAAGTTTCGCATTTTTAATTTAATTTAATTTTTCTTAGATAAATATTTTTCTTATTAAGATTGACCTCGAACTTATCAAACTATATTATAACAAGACACTCCTATATTTAATAATTATAAAATACTTTTGAGTTGTTTCATCGAACCATCGAGCTCCCTCATGGAATAAAGGCACAACGGCTACACACATCGGTGTTTTTCACAGATTTAAAAGTTTGTATTACAGGAACCATTTTTGTAATATCCATTTCAGTAGTCCAAAATTTACTTAGGGCGGAGGTAATTTGCTTAAGAGGCTGGATAGTGCTTTCTGCAATGATGCGTGCCTGCTCAAGTTCCTTGAGTCTTAAATTCTCCATCTTCCAAAAATAAGTTCCGATCATCGTCCCGTGCTTGTATGTTTTGCTAGGAACGTGGCGCGGCCTAATGGTCCTAAGCTGTTTCGCTTTCTGGCTCCTTGGCTTACAGACAACAGATTTAAAGATTTTGTTTCAATCAACTAAGATAAGAATGGTGAATATATTGCTTCGGCCAGTAATTTTA
The DNA here is from genome assembly GCA_025617385.1 of Murraya koenigii. Classification (NCBI taxonomy): domain Eukaryota; kingdom Viridiplantae; phylum Streptophyta; class Magnoliopsida; order Sapindales; family Rutaceae; genus Murraya; species Murraya koenigii. Next base: position 12,269,484 of record CM046818.1, read on the forward strand.
TGAGGGAGGCCAGCAGGCAGAACAAAGAAGTTGTTGAAAGAATACAGAGACGGATATGTAGAATTCTTGCAAGACTGGGGGGTATCCAGCATGCTTTAGAGATGCACTCAAGTCGGATCTTGAAGTTATTTTTTTTCAGGAGAACCCTTATGGTACCAAAAATCAACGAGGGAGTGGATCTCTTAGGGCGATAGAAACACAGGTTACTTCTACTGTCAAATAATTCAGAGAAGAAGGCGCAATCGTATTGATATGATAAAGGATGACAATGGGTAATGGATTGGTGATGAAGACCGGATTAAAGATTATGTAGTGTAGTTCTTCAGGAATCTTTATACCAGGGAGGATGATTACTATACGCCCTATCCGATTAAAGGTGGTTTCCCGTCAGTTGATGACTCCAGAATGGAGAAGTTAAAAGCGGGTTTATAGGATGAAGAGATAAGAGAAGCCAGTATTCACCCTTCCAAAGCACCCGGAGTGGATGGCCTTCGTGCGGTCTTTTACCAGTCTCATTAGGATTTGGTGGGGGCATCAGTTTGTTTGGTGAAACAGAGCTTTAATGATAACAGCATTCTTAATGAGATTAAAAAGACTTTGATTGTTTTAATTCCAAGAGTGGATCAACCTAGCAGTCTCAAAATGTATAGGCCAGTCAGCCTATGCCGGATGATTTACAAGACAATTACTGAAATTATGGCAAATAGACTCAAGGCCATTCTTCTCAATTTGATAGGATCTACATAGATAAGTTTTGTTCTTGGGCCACACATTACGAAAAACATTATTGTTGCTCAGGCAATTGTTCACTCCGTGCGACGGAGAGAAGGGCAAGCAGGGACACATGCTTATTAAGGTGGATCTTGATAAAGCCTACAATCGTTTTAGCTGGGATTTCATCTATCAAACTTTGTGAGAAGTCGGTTCTGAGCTTACTCGTATAACTATGGATTGTATTTCATCATCTACTATATGCAGGTTTTGTGGAATTGTGACTGCACTGATTATTTTTCCCCATCTGGGGGCATAAGGCAAGGGGATCCGATCTCACCGTATATTTTAGTGCTTTGTATTGAAAGACTTAAGTCACGAGATTAATCTGGCAATTCCAAGCGGCGGGTGGAATCCCATCCGTCTCTCCAGTAGAGATACCCCGTATCACTCATCTATTTTTTCTTGACGATCTCCGGCTTTTGGCTGAAGCTTCTTGTGATCAAGCACGTGTGATCCCCGAGGTCTGCAAAACAAGCACCAGCTGCAACGGCAGGGAACTATGACCAACTGAGTCGGACACTTAGCTACATCCACTCCCAAAAGGAATGTGGTTCTGGTTGAGGCTTTCTTTCCCTTATTATTATTAGTAAAAGGGGCGCGCGGGACGTTTACTGCAAAGGTTAATAATCAAAAGCCCCAGTTTTCTTTTCTAAGAATGTAAAGCCTTCTGAAGTGAAAAGAATTAGTGATGATTCGGGATTTTCGGTTACTAGTGAATTGGGGAAATATTTGGGCATACTGATTTATCACAAGAGCGTAACCAAAGCTACGTACCAGGAGATATTGGAAAAGGTTGATCGTCGTCTCAGTGGCTGGAGTGCTAACCTTTTGTCTCTCGTTGGCAGAGTCACCCTTCGTCAGTGCTACAAGCTCTACCTATTTTCTCAATGCATACAACCAGGTTGTCTGCTGGTGTGACTACTGGAATTGAGCAGAGTTGCCACAAATTCATTTGGAGGGTTGCTTCCGGGTCTAAGAAATTACATCTTGTTAGATGGTCTTGCCTTTGTCAGCCAATGTTGTGTGGGGGGTCGGTTTAAAAAATCTGAAAGTTATGAATGATGCTTTGCTAATGAAGCCTGATTTGGTATTATCTCTTCTCATAACAACTACTGGGTGCAAGTGATCTACTTCAAGTATGGCTTTAATCTAAACTAGGGGTGGATAAGAAGTTATTATTGGTTAATTGAGTTAATTTTTTCAAACTCAATTAATAATTGTTAATTGAGTTTGAGTTTGGTTAATTAGGATGAACTCATCTAACCCAATCCAACTCACATAAATAATAATATTTGTTTGTTTTATAATTGACAAACATTCTAACTAACCTTATGACTATTGATTGACGTGGTAACATATAATTACTTGATAAATTTATTATCTTATAAGTTTAATTTTGAAAGTAAATTAATTCCAATTTCTCTTTAGTACACTTAAATATATAATTTTAAGTCACGTACATTCATTTTATTACGGGACATAATGTTATTAAATTATCTAAAATTTCAAAATTTAAAATTAAAAAACGAGATGTGGGAAATTATGAATAAAATTTAGAAGTTCATTATCAAAATTTTATTAATTTTAAGATAATTTATTTTTTAGTGAATGTAGATCGTGAATGAAATTTTTATGCTATAATATATTTATATTTAATTTTAATAAGCTTCATTTCAAGTTTAATATTTTTTTTATTTAATTTTTTATTTTTATTTGATCTTCAAGTTTTCAACTTGATCAACCTAACTCAATCCAACCAAATGATTTAAGAATTAAGTTGGATTGAGTTGAACATGTTTATTGGATTAGATTAAATTAACTTTATCTCAATCCATTTAATAGTAGACTAGATCGAGTTTTCACAAACCCTATCTAACCCAATCCATACCACCACTAATCCAAACTCTTTAGCTCCGCTCTTCCTACACGTTATAGTTCTTATTTATGGAAGGCTCCTAATCACGCAGACTCCTTTAGTTTCATAAATAGTCACACAAACCCCTATAATTTAATAAATGACTATTATACTATTTGATTACAACAATATAAATATAGTAATAAAATAAAAATAATAAATAAATATCATATGCTACAAATAAAATATTAAAATAAGTATAATTCATAAAACAAAATATATAATGAAAATTAATTTGAATATTAAGTTATTATTTAGTCTATCCCGACATATTTTTTGTTAATACTAAAATCTATTAATCCAAAAATTGACTTTAAGATTTATAATATTATATATATAATTAAAAAAGATATTATAAATAAAATAATATAAATTATTGAGAATGTTATGTATAATTATTTTAATATTATTAATATGTCAAATAGATTTTATTATTAATTTATTATTAAAAGAATATGACACATTAGTAATGTTAAAATAAATTTTCCAATATTCAAAATATTTTACATAATTTATCTTATTTTATATATTTCATTATTTTAATTTTATTTTATATTTATTATAGAAGTTTATTTAAAGTTAATTATTGGATTATTGTAATCAATGGCATGATAGTAAAAAAAAATGTGTGTATGTGACTATTTATAAAATTAAGGAGGTCTATGTGACAATTTAAGCAAAACCTTAAGGTTTGAGTGACCCTTGCTTGTAAAATAAAAAAGTTTGAGTAGGTAGGCTGCCAAAATACATTTTCATTTATAAATATATATATACTAATATTCATACTCTTTTTTGTTGTACTTATATTTGATAAAATTATCCTCTTAAGAATATTTTTAAAAGTTTACATGAAGGCTCTTATTTTTCTTCTTCTTTTTTTAATTATTAACATGTATTATTAAGATAAAAATGATCATCAATTCATCTCTATATAAGCATAAACACGAGGAAAATCAAGTTTAAGTACAATACATAGGACAATGCCTAAGTCCTAACCACAAAAAACAATTTTGAACTCTACAAATTTTTAATATCGGAAATAGGAATGGGTAAAAAGGCGTTATCCTTAAAAAAAAAAAAAAAAAATCAAAGCTCAACCAAAGGGATGAAGTGCTAATCTGCTAATTAGGAATAAATAAAGAAAAGGGATGAAGTTCAATTACCATTCAGGCGAAGATGTTAATAAGACTAAAATAAAAACATTTAGTTAAATATAATTTAAGAATTACGAGACATGTTCATTAATAATATTATTGAAAATATTTAGTCTAGGCATATATATGTTCATTTTGGTCATACATTATTGTTATTATTGGCAAATTGATAAATTTTTATTACGTATTTTTTAATTGAGATATTCAGATAATTTATTGTATATTAAATAGATATTAGTTATAAAATATTTATTAACACGTGTCAATTTTTCATGCATTTTGAAATATTGACATCAGATTCCATTATTGCTCGTACGCCGACACTCGTTCTTTCAGAGTAAAACTAAGTAAATGGATTTAAGTGTAAAAAAATTTGAAACAATAATAAATGTCAACATTTAGAAACCTTTGGCCTTTTCTGACTTTTCAACAAACATTAGGGAAGGCAATGTTAATAACTACGCAAACACATCTAGGCCGTTTCCAGCATGGACTCTATCAGCGGATATACTAACAAATATCCTAGGAACTGATCTAGACATAGAGAAACAAAAGATAAAAAATGACAAAAAAAAAAAAAACTGATTTTTGGAACACTATTAAAATAGAAGATAAGAGTATTATTCTTGTTACAGCGTTACTATAACAACAGACGCAATGGTGACATTGTTGATGCTGTAGTACTATCGTTTATATTATGACAGTATTGTCATATTTTGTTAGTGGTCAAATATTATTGTTCAAAAGAGAAGGGGGAGATGATCAGCTTTGTGAATTTAACTTGAAAACAGCCTTAGAAATGAACCGTCATTAATTCGACTGCAAAATTATAAATTACAGTAGGTAGCCATATGTACAACAACAGACATAAAATAAATCGTGAGGGCCATCTCATTAATTGATTTGGAACCTTTTCACCATACCCATGGATCTTCAGATCTATCATCATCTCTGTGTGATTTATCAATTCCCTCGCTGTTGCACGTAATTGCATGAACTTTAATTTCACGTTTATTTCTCAGTATGAATTTCTTAGCCTTTTGACGCTTACAGTAAAATACAGTTCATCCCCAGTTCCTATGCATGGAGCAGGAGACAAGAAGAGTTTTACGTAAACTACAAAGCTCCATAACAATACAAGCTATAAGTTAAAAAGAACAATCAGTATGTCTTTTGTCTAAATCATACGAAGAGAGAATAATAATTACTCATGCAAATTATATTATTACTAAACACACAATACTTAGTAAGTAAAATAGGATGTACTCGTTCTTGTTGGAGCTTTAATTAATTAGTCGCCGCCTCCTCCACCAGCCCCAAATCCGGCACCGCCGCCGGCACCAAAGCCACCACCTCCGCCTCCGCCGAAACCACCACCAGCTCCTCCACCAACTCCACCACCTACGCCTCCACCTGCACCAAATCCTCCCCCAACTCCGCCTCCGACACCACCACCAACTCCTCCCCCTCCACCAAATCCACCTCCGCCTCCTACGCCACCACCAAGTCCTCCACCGGCACCGGCACCCCCACCAGCACCACCACCTAAGCCTCCGCCACCGCCTCCACCGAGCCCTCCTCCTCCACCAGCTCCACCTCCAAGCCCACCACCAGCACCAATACCGCCGCCATGACCAAGCCCTCCACCTCCACCTAGACCCCCGCCAGCTCCTCCACCTAAACCACCATGATGGCCAAGTCCTCCACCACCACCAAGGCCCCTCCAGCTCCTCCACCGAGCCCACCACCAGCTCCTCCACCAAGACCACCTCCAGCTCCTCCACCTAAACCACCATGATGGCCAAGTCCACCACCACCACCAAGGCCTCCTCCAGCTCCTCCACCGAGCCCACCACCGGCACCACCACCTAAGCCACCTCCAGCTCCTCCACCAAGACCACCACCTGCACCCCCACCTAAACCACCGCCTGCACCCCCACCTAAACCACCACCTGCACCTCCACCGAGCCCACCACCGGCACCGCCACCTAAGCCACCTCCAGCTCCTCCACCAAGACCACCACCTGCACCACCACCTAAACCACCACCAACACCGCCGCCGCCACCGGCTCCAATACCCCCTCCTGCACCGCCCCCTAGACCGCCGCCGCCGCCCAGACCGCCTCCTGCGCCACCACCAAAACCACCTCCAGCACCACCACCTAAGCCGCCGCCTCCACCCAGGCCTCCACCACCGCCAAGACCACCACCACCACCAAACCCTCCATGTCTAAAACCCTTCTTATAAATGCCATGCCCTAAACCCCCACCTCTGAACAAATGCGGATGATGTAAAAACAAATGCTTATTATCTTTAACACCTTTGACGTCATCATGATCAGCTAAAACAAAACCATTCAAAAGAAGAACACAAAAGATAGCAACCGCAACACAATGTGCTACAGAACCCATTGTTCTTATTATATTTTGCTAGCTCACTGTTTAGTGTGGAGAAGCAATGAGAGAGCAGTAAAGTATATATAGTGAAAGAATTTGTGTTAAAAAAACTCAACTGCCAATCTTGCATGAGTAAATGAGGCTCATCTGTCATTGTGAATGAAATTTATTTGTCCAACTGTCCTCTTCAATTCAATCTCGACCAATTCCCTCAAGAATCAAGACACTGTTTTCCCTTTGCACACAGCAACAGAGAGACTTGAGTGTTGACTTGTGGGGTTCCTATTTTGGTTATTTTTGAATCCAAGAAAATAGTCAACTTGATTTAAAGGTTGGCTCAAAATAGAGATCAAGGATTGAAAGGAAAATAATTGAGAGATGGTGAACCCTAATTACGTGATTTCATTTAATGCAGCTTTCCAATGCCATTATTAATGGTGCCCGTCAACAGTAATGCAACAAAATGATTCGCTCTCTCTCTCTCTCTCTTTCTTTGAGCCCATGCCTACATTGTAGACAGAAACGCTAGACACATATTTTTTTAAATCATTTGTTTGCTTCTATTATCCGCGTGAAGATCAACTTGAAGAGAGATGATATCATCATCTGCCATTTGCATGATCAAATGATCCTCCATTCAGCCTTATTTCTCTAATATATTAGAGAAATTTTGAGACTCAAAGATGAAGATCAAGCAAGTGCATGCATAAATTTAGAATATTGGGTAAAATTCACCTTACCTATAATGAAGATTTTGTAGCTTATATATATTTTGATTGCCACCATTGTCGATTTTATATGCATTTATGTTTAACTTATCTTTGTACTTCTTATTTTCACGTAAAATTTATGGATAAGCAATTTATACACAAGAGTGCATATAATAAATTATACAGTTGAAATTAATGGATATTATTGTCAGTAATAAAATAGTCAACTGACGCAGGCAGAATATTATAATTTCCTATACATTGCGTTCAGATTAACCATGCACACTAACAATCCCGTTATTCAAGAATAAATTAATGTGCGCAACTATATCATGAAATGGATATATGAGTAAATAAATACCACATAGAATTGTTTGATGATTTTAGGGAGCATTTGGAGTTTCACACTGGATTGTGCATAGTGGAATGTAATATATTGTACATGAATGTAACATCGTGTATTAAAATTTAATGTAGAACGAAGTGTTTGGTATAATACGAATTGTATTATATATCTAAATATTTTATATATTATCATTATTTATTATTAAAATATTAATATTCTCACCACCAGACCCACCACCGGCTATTGCGATAACGCCAAGTTAAATTTAATATCATTAGAATCCTCATTGTCGAATTTATGCAACATACAAAAAGAGGTGCCATTAGATGTTAAATGGTGGCCAGCACTACTACAAAACTCATCATTTTTTATAGAATTATTTTGTCACAAATCATATTACTGAGAGAAGTATTTTTTGTCACAAAAGCCACCGTGAGAATGTTGTGGCGGAATATTTATTGATTTGTGATAGAAAATAATCGTCGAGAAACGATGTTAAAAGTCTTCTTTCATCTCAACATACAACAACTTGCACGTGGCAGCTTATGTGTACAATAATTTATTGATGTGGCATCCGATTTCACAATTGAGTTGGCACATCTGGTCCCACAATTGGCTGACATGTCAATTATATTTCTTTTCAATATAACTAATGTGGAATCTGACATGGTTGTACATGTAGATTAATTTGCAAATGTGGCATATGATGTGGCTACTACCATTATGATACATGTAACATTTATTTTTGTCACAAGTGTTTGATAGTTCTTTGTCTCAGTAGCAAATCTATTATGTCACATGTAGATGATAGATATTTCTCACTATTTTTTTTAATAAATTTTTATATTTTTCAATTTTAATTATCTTTTTTTATAATTGCTAAATAATAAAATAATAAAATTCTAAAATAAATCCATTACATTTTATTTTATCTTTAAAAAAAGTTTAGTAAATCACATAAACATATATATCCAGTATTCCAAAATATATAATGCATTACACATATATAGATGTATTCTAAAAATATAGAGTAGAAGAGAAATTCAATCTCAGTAACAAACCTATACATTAATCACTTAACTAACAAATTAATTACCGAACATATATAACTCAAAATATTAAACTTAACTCCAAAAAGAAATATCAGTGTATGTTAATCTTAATCCAAGCATGATCACCAGTAGCATATATAACTAATGAACAACATCAACTAGTTGAATCTGCATACATAAAAGAGAAAGAAAATTCAACAACATAATAAAATTTTGAATTGCTTGCATGGCTACAAATATATAAATATAAATATACAACAATCTACAAATTTTATATACAATACACAATATTCAAAAACATCAGCTAACAACAAAGTTATATCATTATACTGCCTATAAATTGTAAAATTCTAATTACTGCAAATAGACTTAAAGAAAAATGAATACCAAGGAATAATTACTTACGAAAACTAATATCATGATTTGATTCCTAATACTTTCTTTTATATACATGTAGTACTACATCATAAACAAGTGCACACTTATATCTTTTCTTAGCACATTGTTATCAGCAATGATATCTTGCATTTAGGACATGACATAAAATCCACATTCAACATTGCCTGGTTGTTTCGGAGCTTATAAATTAGTCAATTAATTACTAGTATTAAGAATATTTATCATTTGGACACTGTGCCTAATAATTAATAATTCAATATTTTTACCTTCACAATAACCCAATTAAGTTTAATGTTTTTACTTGAAGTTGATTCTTTAGTATTAAGTTTTGCCATGGCATTACAAAATATATCATTATCCACAGTAGAAAATGTCAAAACACATCTTTAAAGTCATGAAAATATATGGAAACATATAAAATGTCGCTTACTTGTTCAAAAAAAGCCTTAGATCTATATACATTGGTTGTTGCATTTGATCCAAATAGTATATTGTATTAGAATCCATGTCAATAATAGTAAGGACCCAATGAAATCTATAACAAATCAAACTGTAATTTTAGTAAAGGATTTTTTTTTTAAAAAAAAAATCATGTAATTAAATAAAATCCTAAAACTCTATACTTGAACAAAGTACTTACTTAGAATTGTAAGGCATGAAGCATAGCTGTCCATGTTGGATTCCTTCTAATTGGGATACAATGATGTTTGTTCTATCAATCTCAGATTTGTTGGTATTTGCTCGACCTGCAAGAGAGACAATGGCTAGATTTATGAATTTATACTTCATCATCATCCCAATCCTCTTTAGTTCCTCATACAACCTCCTGTGCATATGAAAATTTGATAAGTTTTACAATGATTCAGACATAACTAATAATAAAAAAATATGCTTGCATGAGATCTCAATCCTCTTTACATTTTCCATATCATGAGACAATTCACTATCAACTCCTCTAAGCCAGTACACTGCAATCCTCTATCGTTATGTATGTACTGATATCATGTTGTCCATAAATCAAATCCTTAAAATTTACTTTCTTTCCTTGAAACCTAAGAAGCTCTTCTCATTTTTAGAATTCTAGAATGCTCTTTTGCAAGAGAGAAGTTGTTCAATATCTCCATTAATCTTCATTCTCATAATTGTTTTATCACCCTAAGTCAGAAAATGTAAATTTATATGAATTTTCAATAATAAATTAAAAGAAAAAACACTAGCTCATTTAAATTATTTAATGTAGCCTACTTACATTGCATAAGACTTTACAATTTAGAGAGGTTTCTTTAATGCCAACAGATGATATAGCCTTATAACCATCGCTTTCTTCGTCCGCTCTGGACCAGGTGGCATGGATAGCTCTTTTTTTACTTTCCTCCTTTTCAATGACATTGTAAGTTCTCTTTTTGAGATGTCTTTCATTTAAATCACCCTTGTGTCTCATAAAATTGAAAAAAAAATATCAGCATAAAGCAAATAATCTATATAACAAATGATAAAGAAATTCAAAATTGCCCCAATTTACATCTAAAAGCACTTAGAACATCAAGCATAAAATAAAATAATTAAAAGAATAGCACATCATATACTTATATCATCATTATCTGACAACATCTATATCCAATTATTGACTAACATTCATACTATTCATCTTTATGTTAGAACTTGCACCTCTAAAATCCTTGCCACTTACATTGATATGTGCAGAAATATATTTTAGTTGGCTATTGATTTCACATAATGTTTCTTAAAAAAAGTTCCCTTCTATACTCATTGAACTACTTGTTGATGCAGTTTTTTCCCGCGTGCCTTCAACAGTTCTTCGAACCTTATGCTCGTGATAAGCTCGAGCTCGAGCAGGATTGTCTCTTTCGTCCTACCCCGCTGTCTTTTCCAGGACAGAGATCTCCCGAACCTGTACTCACAGAAAATAGGGTCAGGAGTAGCCGGGCGTGTTCCGGCGAAAACCCTCCGACGCTTAAGTCAGTAATCGGGTTGTTCTTTTTGGTATCTCCCTTAGTGAGAGAGACCGGAAATATGAAATGGATATTTTTCGCCCTCCCTTTTGGAATGAATATGGTGTTTCAGAGAATCCAGATCAGAGAAAAAGTCAGAATGGAAAGAACCTGTATATGCTTTTATAATCCCTTGTGAGTGAAATTTTCCAACCCTTTGTGAATCAGAATTTCCAACCCTTGTAACGTACCCGTCTCTTTCCTTTTATACTCTATTTTTCCCGCTCTTTCTCTCCAAGAGCATCCATTCCCGCGTCGGTGGTGTCCGAGTCCCTCGGCAGTAGGGATTGGTGTAATATTCCATGGGGATGCGCTGATCGTCTTCTTTAACCCGGTTCACGTGGCCAGATCACCATGTCGGACATGTGCGCTAGGAATGATGACACCGTGGGGGCATGTGCCGGCCATCGGTAATAGTACCACCATCATAGTATATGGGACCCTGGTCAGACATTAAAAGGCGTGCTAAGATCCTGAGAAAACGGGTCGGGCTGCCTAGGGCCGGGTCTTACATTCCATTCGTCCCATGACTGGCGCAACCTGGTTGTGCTCGGGGACTCACCTTCTGCGAGCCGGAAAGGAGTGCTCGGTTCTTGTCCTTAATCAGCTTTGACCGGGGTGAACGACCTCGAGCAGGCAGGAGGGCTCGGAGCTTGGATGGCTCTGGATTCCTCGACCTTGACCAGCTTTGACCGGGGTGGACGACCTCGAGCAGGCAGGAGAACTCGGAGCTCGGATGGCTCTGACTTCCTCAACCTTGACTAGCTTTGACGTCAAATAAGGTCGTCTCTATGCCCGTGGTCGGTCCTCTGCTCGAGCTGGAAGGGCCTCGAGAAGACCTGCCCGATATTACCCAAACACTACTAGCTTTCAAATACATTAAAGCAATAATAAACTTCCCTAGGCCTTGTATATGGCCAGTAAAAAGGGGTTTGCCCAATGCTTTAGCAAGAATATCATCCCTTCCTTCAACTTTCATTACTCCTTCCTTCACTTTACTAGCTAAATTATCCTAAAAACGAATATAAAGGCATGAACAACATCAATAATTCTTACAAGCTTATTAACAACGGATAATGCTTCAGGTTTATACTCTCCAGACTTATTTTTTCGTCCTTCCTTTCATAAAATGCTTCTATCAGTTTGCAATTCAAACAAAGCTGTCTCTTTCATCTATTTATGAAATTATCAATGATAAATTATATGAAACAAAAATGAGGTTAAAAGTTAATTTAGTTATTAATTGCAACTTCACAATTGAGGCAATTAATTTTCAAATCAGTTATCACTTACACTTTTCTTAACTACCCTTTTATAACCACCAGAACCTAAGCTGTGATTATACTTGTTCTGCTTTCGAGCATCTTGTGCTTTTTTCAGTTGCTCCTGTACAATGAAATGATTTTAAAGCAAGGACATTACATAAAGAACATAGCAAAGATATAGTGATAAAAATGCATGCCTGTATCATTACCTTAAAATTATCTGATAGTTTTTTGTCAACAAACTTTTTCCAATGATGATTTTTGATAAACTGCTAGTTCAACGGTGGTTTCTGCAATTCTCTACGACAATGCTTGTTCAGGATAATATAAGTGACATATAAGTTGTGACGAAACTGTCTATGTGCTACTCCCATTTGCATAATAACTTGTTTTTTGGAGCATACATCCACTGTAAATAGTTTCACATTTAAACATGTCAGGAAGATCATTAACTGAATATAGAATGTGATCTCTTTATATTTTTAAATTACAATAATAAAGCATAACAATAAAGCAGTAAATATTCAAACCATAAGTTTTTACCATTTTTATAAAAAAATATATCAACTAAAATAAATATTGCAATCTAAAAAATTACACCTAATATAGAGCTATACAAAGTTTCACACAGATCATATTAAACTGTCCTTTTATTGACTTAAATAATGAACTACAAAAAACTATTCTCCTTTAAATTTTTCAACTACCTTAAATATTACCTGAATATATTTCCACAACTCTTGTTTTTAAACTTGAGGTACCTTGCGTTAATCATTATACACAATAGTTATAAATTGACTTGCTAACTTACCAATAGTCCGGTCCATGTCAGCAGCCTCAACTCCACGAGGAATTCCTCTCTCATTATATTCAACCACAATTTGACCATTATTTGATTGTCTTTTAAATACACCAGCCTTTTTTAGTAATCCCTCTTAAAGGACAACCATCAAGATCCAATAGATCATTATCATTACTATCACTACCATAAGCATTGTTTTCTGATCCACACATTCAAAAATTCAAAAATAAGCATGAAAATAATTAATATTGCTCAAACTTGACAGTAAATTTAAATAAAAAAGAACCATTAATCACAAATAATGAATGCATTAACAATCACTGAATATATTTAATAAAAATAAAACTAACCAAACCACTTACTACTAAAATTAAAAAAAAAAAAAAAAGCTTACTGCAATGTAAATTTAATATGCCTTATTTCGTTGGATTTTTAATTATTAACACTAACACTTGGCCAGCCTGAGTGATGGTAGATTTTAACATCATCATCTTCTTTATCAAACGAATTAACCATTCGGCTTCATTTGAAAAAAAGAGGATGTTCAATGATGTCTCCCTCAACTTTATTTTCCATATATTCATTGACTTTTTGGGTCATTGCACACACAACTGAAAGTCGTTCATCATGTACATAAAATACTTGTTTTGCTTGAGAAGCTAAGATAAACAAATCATTCTTATGACCTGTCCGACCTAGTTCAACATAAGTGAAACCAACATTATCAACATTAATGTGGCTGTCAACCTAATGGACCATAAATACCAAGACTTGGACCATAGTTTAATCAATATCTCATATCTCATTAATAACCCCATAATATGCCATATCACTAAATATGGGATTTTTATCTTTAGCACTTGCAATTTGCATTATGTTTGCCACAACAGTCACACTACTATTTTGAGTCACTCAATTCATATCTCGATCTCGTGCTAGAAAATAAAACCCATTTATAAGGTACCCTGGATACTGGATCACATTTGGACGAGGTCCTCATGATAACCACCAGAATGAATTTGAAATCAATTGACCATTCAATTGTGCATTTGACACTTAGATGTATTAGATTTGTTAGTATTGTATTATTAAAATAGTAAAGATTTTCCTTATTTAAAAAAACCTAGACAGCTTCAAACCTTCTCATCTAACCAGTAAATGAAAGTACGATGGTGCTGGTCTTGCAATTATTTTGTATTTTTTTAATTTTCAAGAATATTGCTTCCTTAACCACCTCATGTGTTCACTGAAAAATATAAAATTGACATTAATTTTTATAATTATAAGTGTTAAATGACAAAGCATATAAAAAAGTTAATAGATTCTTACTCAATATAAGTTTGAACCTCTGCTGTGTTTTACAATACGTAACAATGTGCTTGCTCTAATAGTTCATGGCAAACTTCCACCATTACTCTACTTGTTAAAGACTTTTCAATTGACATCGTGTCCTTTTGTCCATATGGATTTCCAATTGCATTTAAAACTGATAAGAAATCAGTACAAAATTCCATTACTTCTTCAACTATGTAACACTCAGCTATGATTGGGGACATAACCTTTCAAAGGTTTCTTTTCCCTTTCAAGTGGGTACATCCACCTAAGATACACCAGAGCACAAAGCCTAACTTCTACTACTAAATGAACAATCAAATAAATCATGATGTCCAAGAAACGCGGCATAAATGTTATTTCCAACATGTACACAATTTCAAAAATGTTATATTGTAATTGATCAAGCTTACTTTGATCAACAACAGGGGTGCATAAAGCATTAAAGAAAAAGCAAAGTCTTATGATGACATAGCTAAAATTTTCCTGTAAAATTGCATCCTTCAGGACGGTTATGATTGCTGACATAATCTTTTAAAGGTTTCATTCCCCTTTCAAATAGGTACATCTACCTAAAATATACTGGATCACAAAGCCTAACTTCTTCTACTAAATGAACAGTTAAATAAATCATGATGTCGAAGAAACACGACATAAATATTATTTCCAACATGTACACAGTTTCAACAACTTCATATTGTAATTGATCAAGCTTACTTGGATCAACAACAGGGGTGCATAAAGCATTAAAGAAAAAGCAAAGTATTATGATGACATATCTAATATGTTCCGGTAAAATTGACCTTATTACTAAGGATAAGATTTGCTGCATTAGAACATGACAGTCATGAAACTTTAAACTATGAAGCTTCAAATCTGACCTTGACACAAGATTCTTAAAGTTTAAACAGTATTCTTCAAGGACCTTAATATCTGTTAAAGTTTGGTAAAACTTTATTTTCTCCTCTCTACTTAATATAAAACAAGTTGTTGGTAAAACTGTACTATTTCTCTCATGTTTTGGAATTAACTCAGGCCTTATCTTCAACTCCACAAGATCTAACCTTATCTTGAGACCATCTTTAGTCTTACCTAGATTATTTAATAGAGTGCCATAAATGCTCTCACGTATATTTTTTTTCAATATGCTTCACATTTAATTGGTGTCGAATAAGTAAATATTTCTGATACACAAGCTCAAAAAGAAATTGATTTCTTCTTATAACACACCTTTACATCACCTTTTACACTACTTACTCCTTTTTTACTTACTCCTTTTTTTCGTTTCATTTTTTTCTTGTTCTTCTCATATGTGTAGTTAATGCCATTAACCATTTTTAAAATTTGCCCACAGTCAATGGTTCATGAGATATCTCAGCCTTTACCTCATTGTTAAAAGTTGTTGTTTTGTCTCTAAAATAATGACCGCGTGGAAGAAATCGCCAATGGCCCATATATACCATTTTATTACTATCAGACAGCCACTGTGCATCAGTTCCTTGCAAATTGGACAAGCAAAATATTCCTTTGTAACACAACCAGATAAATTACCATACGCTAGGAAGTTGATTGCTTATAGTCCATATTAACATGGCACGTAAAGTGAAAGACTCTTGCTTACTAGCATCATGGGCTTCAATGCCGACATCCCATAAAATTTTTAAATCATCAATCAATGGCGCTAAGCACACATTAATATCATTCCCAGGTTGTCACGACCCAGATATCAATAAAGACAACATCAAAAACTTTCTTTTAATGCACAACCAAGGTGGAATGTTATAATTAACAAATATAACTGACCAACAATAGTGGATACTAAGGGTACTACATGGATTGATCCCATCAAAATAAAAAGCAAACCTTACATTTCTAATCTCAGAGGAAAAATCAGGCCACAATTTGTCAACTAATTTGCACGAAAGAGAGTCCGCTGAATGACGAAGCATCCCATCATTTTCTCTACCATGTTCATGCCAAGTCAAATCCTTTACAGTTTTAGGAGATTAAAACAAGCGTCTTAACCTAAGAATGATAGGAAAATACCATATGACTTTTACATGAACCTTCAAATTTTTCTTACCCATGTACTTACTATTATTCTTCCATCTTGATTGCCCATTAGAAGGGTATTCAACAAATTCTCGCAGTCTTTCCAATAGAGAATACAATAATTGGGACATGCATGTATTTTCTCATATTGTACACCCAATATGCTCATTGTCTTTTTAGCCTCAAAAATAGATAAAGGTAATAGATTCTCTTCTGGAAAAATATCTTAAAGGTAAATGAGCAATTCTAAAAAGCTTTTATCTAACCACCCATATCTCCCTTTTATATTGTGAAGTTTTAATAAACCATATAATTTTGTATATTTCATGCAACCAGAATATAAAGGCTTCTCAGTTTCTTCTAATAACTCCCTAAATGACTCAACATCATTATTACAATATCTAAAGGCATCATGCACTATTTTAACTGTGGCAGCAAATTCACTGTTGGTATTTTGGTCATTATAGTGGTCGTCACATGAGAATATTGTCTTCTCTCTATAAGAAGACCAATTCATGTAACTTCCATCAATACCATTCACAAATAGATGATCTACTACCTCTCGAGTGTTTGATTTATCATATTCACACATTTTTCACATGGACATCTTATCAAGTTAGGGTTATCTAAGTTTTTAATGGCATGTTTAATTAAGCTAGCAGTCCCTTTTTCATAAGCAATGGACTTTCTATTAGATGACATCCATGATTTATCCATTGTATGAAGTACAAAATATCTCCCTAAAAAAGCATGGTATATTTGAGTATTTTAATTAATTGAATGAATAGTAATTATATAATAGTTGTAGAAAGATGAAGAAAATTAAGTAATAGTAATAAATCACAAAAACACCAATTTTAGATATTTGATTATAAGAAAGAATTGTCTAAGAATATATTTTATATAGCAAATTAATACTCATAACTTTTACCAATAAAAAGAAAATTAAGAAATATTAATAATAGTGGGTGCCATTCAGATGAAATGATAAAATTTCTTATGTTAGAAACAAAAAATCTAAGGTTCGCTCACATAGGTGGAGAGGGAATAATTGGGTTCTCATTATGTTAAATTAAAAAAATAATAGTAATATTAGGTAGTAGTAATAATAATGATGATAATAATAATTAAAACATTATAACCTCCTTACTGTTTATTAGTCATTAATCATTATTTTTCTAAATAAACCATGAAAACAACAATTTAGGACATTTGAAAATAAAAAATAATTGTCTAAGAACAAAGTCTATATAATAGGCGCTTATACTTTTATCAATAAAACATATTCTTTTATAAATTAGTCCTGTCACTTTAATATGTTGATACTTGTTAACCCATATTTTACTATACTTTCTTTTGGTTTTGGTCATATTTTTAATATGAACAATTTTTATATAACTGTTTTCCTTTCTTTTACTATTAATTTCAGTCCAAAAAACTTTTGCTCTATACTTGTGTACATTTTATTTTTCCAATTTTTTTAAGGGATGGAGAAGGTGGCTATAATTTGTCGTGCAAAATGTTAAGAATAAGGATGTTATTTAGTTCTACATCTTTAACAGTTACTTGATTTCCGAATAAATAAAAACATATGAATGGTCAACTAAAAAGTAAGAATTATTAATTGAAATCATTTGTAAGAACTTTACTTTGTACTAAAAGCACAGAGATAAATTATTCATCATTGTTGTATAAGTAAACGGGTCATCTAGCACATGCTATATTCCAAACACAAAGGCTAACCTATAGCTAACATATAAACAAACAATATTATTGAAAATCAACATCAAATAATCCAAATAAAAAGAAATACCTCAATGCAAGGGAAAAAATTTAAATTAAATCAACTCAATTCATATAAAATAACTTACAATGAAGAAATTACCTTATTTAAAACTAAAAGCACTGTAAAAAAAAAAAAAGATCTACAACTCTACAAAACAGTAGTAACCGAAGACAAGCCTGAAGCCAAAAACAAAAAGACATATCATGAAACAAAACAAATATTTAACGTGAAGGAGCTCAAATTTAATTGTCATGGCAAGAGAATTTTAGAAAATATAAAAAGCTATATCTACCCAAAAAAATTCCCTAAAATGTAGCAAACAAACTTTAAAAAATAATTCCTCTCTTTTAACTTATTCTTCTACTTCTAGAAGTTAAACCATAATCTGTAATGAATTAACATTCTCCTTAATTTGTGCATCTTTTGATTTCTTTTGTTTCTTCTAATTGAAATACAAACGAATTAGAATATCAAATAATATTTCATTTTTGTTTTCTATATGTACATATTTTTTCTTCTTCTAGTTAAAAAAGAGAAAGGGGCCACAATTTCATTAGCCAACAAGAAGTCAAAGTCTCAAAGATAGGTTTTGGAATAAACCGAAAAAAAGATAACCAACACTAGTATAGAAAAACAATTCAGTATAAATGGGGCTTTAAGGGACTACTGTCATTGTACAAAATTACTGTAATTTTACCATAGCTTATGAACACAAAAGCACAAATATGCAATCTTTTGTCTATTAAAAACCTTAACACGTGCAAATTTTCAAATACCCAGGATTAAAAAAAGAACCACACTCCATTTTTAATTCAATGTATGTCCCATAAATGTTTCCCATAGCAACAAAGACAAACAGTTTTGCATAAAGAGACAAAAAGATTGCAAGTCATAGGTCAAAAAATCATCAGCACCACTAAATTTAGTCATTATCAACACAAATATTAAAATAAAAAAACTAGAAAAATAGTGCAGTTTTTACCTAAAATGATAGGATAAACTTTAAAAGCTTCAGTCTGTCATGCAATGATTCTTCAAACCATTAATTTTCTTCAACCATAATAGAAGCTTGTAAAACCATTCCCAAATTCCATCTTTCAAGTGCTGAGAATTGATTTTTTCTTTAAAAATACTATAATTATGAATTAGAGGATGAAGTAAATTTTTTTATGAGAGTGAGGGTTGGCGAGAAGAGAGAATGAGAGGTGAAAAATTTTACTAACGTCAAAATAATTGCAGCCTTTCCCCGCTATTTAATAAAACCACATAGTTTAATCTTAATAAAACTATGCCGTTTTAATTCAAGATAATCTTTTAACAATAATTATTGATAAAAAAAAATTAAGAAAAAATAAGCGCCTAAAATCTTGGTGTGATATAAAGGCGGGAAATTAATTTATGATATAAGATTAATTTTTTCTGCATATGTGATAAAATAGATTTTATATAATTAACTTATTTGACAGAATTCTATCAAGTTTTACTTCTTCTTTATTACTGACATAGAAAAAAATAAAAGAATAAATAAATACATCATTGTTTATGTCCATGTCGCAAAAAGATTTAATTTCATGATAAAAATTATGTCAAGAAACACTTTAGTTATCGTTCTGTGATATAGTTCTGTCACTAACTTTTATAAGAGTAATCAAAATTTTCAAACCTCAAGCTTGTTTCTGTCAAAAAATTTTAATGCATGTGTATCTGTCACAAGACTCTGTCAATTCCAAACTTCTAATAGCAAAATTCTATAACGAAAGCCTCATTTTGTAGTAGTGCAGTTCGGTGGTACCACCACCACCATCGACTTAAGATCTTGTGCCTGCTGTGATGATAATTCTCAAATTGCTGTCATTTAACTAAAGGAAATAAAATTAAGTTTTTCAATTTTTAATTAAAATATTTTAGGACCGATCTCATACAACATATAAGAATTAAGTAATATATAATTAATTTTTCAATTAAAACATTTTAGGACCGATCTCATACAACATATAAGAATTAAGTAATTTAGAAATTCATAACTTGATGTTTTGAGAAGATGAACAATTGAGAGTTGTAGATCACAGGCTATAACTCAAGTTTGATCAACACTGGACGTGTGGGCGTCTGTTTCACCACTCCCCAATTGTAATTGGCTCCTCTTAGATGTCTTCTTTATTTTTCTTAAAATCATTGGGATTCTCGCTTTTTTTTTCAAGAGAATAATGTCCTTTTATAATATCTTATGAAAAGCCCTTATATATTAGGATTAGGATTCCTATTTAAAATAGAATTTCTTTTTTAACTATCTCTACACTTACGTAAAAGTGGAAAGAATGTGTAACTAACTATGAGACCACCTTGTAAAATATCACAAGCCCCATTTTACACTTGAATATAACATACTAGGTCTTAACAAATATTATAATTATGATTTTTATCTAATATGCTAGTTTTTCTTACTTTTGGGTCCAGTGATGGTGTTGTCAATTAAATGAGCTAACCCGGGAATCATTTTGGAGCATACAATAGTGGCTACAATAATTAAATTTGTAATTAAACAAATATAATTATTTAATTCCAATTTTACTCCACTATAAGATTGAAACTGACCTCCATAATTGTATGCTCAAATATAACTCGTCCAAGCCACATTGATTTCTTTACTGCACAATCCTTTGTACCACATCATTAATTTAAATTGATATCTCAACTATCCAATCAATTTAATTACATATTTTCCTTTGATACTTACTGATTTTCTCTAATGATCATTTTCAACATACTTATTTATGTTGAAACACTCTGTCCAGATAATTCTATGATCAAGTACTGAAAACCCATTAAGAGATGTGTCGTACAAATTCTATATTGTTAATTTATAATTTCAATACTTGTAATTGCTCCCACCAAGATACCGGATAATCTAGACTACATGTGTATGTCATGCCCATTGGTAACTCAAATAAAATAACAACTACAATCATGAAATCATAACTAACTCAAGATTAAGATTACAGTAAATCAATGCCTATTGGATTTAATAAGTCTGACAGTTATTACTAGGTTAATTAAATTTCATATGTGATCCAGTTCAATGTAGACATACTACATCAATAAATTCATACATGATTAAGACAAATCATTCAATGAATTTATTACAGTCTATACCTAAATAAAGTGCCCAACTTTATTTATCAACTGCGAACTTATTTTATTTAATCATAAGATAACTTGTATTTATGTCTTCTGCGAATCCACATAGTGATCGTATAAATACATATAATATAATTAAATGGACATTACTCAAAATATTAATGCAATTCAAGATATTTGAATAAATACTTGAAATATTTTATTAATCAGAAAATCAATATGCTTTAAAGAGCACATAATCCCAACAATCTCCCATTACCTCTCAAAGCATATCTGGCAAATTGCACATGCTTGTAAGACTCTAAGTGTAGGTTATAACCTTTCTACACTATTTCCATATGAGATGATACTTCCTCTCAATGTGTTTTTGTTTCTCGTGATTTCTTGATTCTTTTGATTAAGCCACTGCACCATCATTATCGAAAAATAATTTAAGTGGTACACTTACAGCGGATACCACCTTAAGATCTCGAAGGAACTTGTGGAGCCATACCGCTTCTTTTGCAGCCTAAGATGTAGCCACATATTAAGCTTCTGTTGTGGAGTCTGTGATACATAATTGTTTCACACTTCTCCAACTAATGGCTTCACTTCCTAATGTAAACACATAGCCAGAAGTAGACTTTCCAGGATCCTTATCTGATATAAAGTCAGAATCAGTATAACCCACTAGAGTAAGTTCAACACCATAATACACAAGCATATAATCCTTAGCTTCTTTTCAGATGCTTTTTTATATGCTTGACAGCAGTCTAGTGTTTAGGTCTATGATTAAATTGATATCTACTAACCATCCCAATCGCAAAACATGTTCTGATCTAGTGCAAAGCATGGCATACATAAGACTTCCCACAGCTTCCGCGTAGGGAACTCGTCTCATTTTCTCTATCTCCTTAGAAATTTTAGGTAATTGATCCTTAGAGGATAAAAATTCCATGTATGAATGGTAAAAAACCAATCTTAGAATTTACCATGCTAAATCTAGCTAATATCTTATCGATATAGACCACTTGAGACAAAGCTATCGTTTTATTCTTCCGATCTCGTAGCAATTTGATACCAATAATATAACTAGCTTCTCCCAGATCTTTCATATCAAATTGTTTTGCTAGATAACTCTTTATAGTAGTCAATCCTCCTACATCGTTTCCGATAAAGAGAATATCATCTACATAAAGAATTAGGAAGACTACAGATTTTCCCTGAATTTTTTTGTACACACATGGTTCATCAATATTCTGAATGAATCCAAACAATTTCATCGCTTTATCAAATTTGATGTTCCACAACTGGGATACTTGCTTCAATCCATAGATGGATCTCTATAACTTGCATACCAAGTGTTCTTGACCTTTTTATATGAATCCATCTGGTTGCTGCAAAAAAATGTCTTCTTTAAGATGCCCATTAAGAGAGGCAGTCTTGACATCCATTTGCCAAATTTCATAATTTAGCACTGCAGCAGTAGAGAGCATAATTCTGATGAATTTAAGTGAACCATTTGGCTACTAATCTTGCTTTAAATGTTTCCATCCTTATATTTACTCCTCTTTTCCTCTTATAGATCCACTTGCATCCAATGGGTTTTACCTTATTTGGTGTCTCTACAAGTTCCCAGATTTTATTAGAATACATAGATTCCATTTCTTGATTCATAACCCTTTTCCAATGTTCAACATCACTATCTATTAGAGCTTCATTGTATCCAGTGAGATTTTATATGTGTTCATATGAGATAGCTGTATAGGCTTCTCTCAATAATATGTATCTTATTTGGTAATCTAGTTATCCTCCCACTACGATGAGGTTCTAAAAGTGATAATTTGTTCAGGGATAATCCTTTTGTTAATCATTCTTGCTCTTTTCTATGCTTACATAAATAGAAAACTGAGTATCAATATGATCTCCTTATGATTTCTCTAGTTTTACCTTATTCATAGGTTAGAAGTCATTTATATAGTCTTACTCAAGGAAAGTATAATGTATGTTTACAAATACATTCCTATCTTGAGGTCTATAAATTAGACTTTCCTTTATTCCTTTAGAATACCTAAAATATGCATACTTTTGAACATGAATCCATCTTTTCTGCCTATAATTTTAGTATAAATACTAATGAATCTCCAACTATAGATGTGTCACAAATTAAGTTTGTGACATATCTATAATACCATGGAGTAATAGGCACTGATATAGATAAAACTAAGTTCAATAGTCTATGCAGTTTTAAATATTGGTATCTAGAAAAAAAGATAAATAATAAATCACTAAGCATATATCTTGTTTTATCCAAAAGAATCTTGTTTCTCCATATAATGACACTATTATGTGACAATGTTCATTATAAATTGGAGTTTATCCCATTTTACAACCAAATGGACTTTGAATTCTCTAGAGAGATATTCTTTACTTCGATCAGATCAAAGCTCTTTTATGTTCTTGTCCAATTGCTTCTTTGTCTTATCCATGTACTCTTTCGAATTTCAAAAGCCATGGAATCATGATGCATTTAGACAAACATAAATGCGATGAATATTTATCAATTAGTTTGATAAAATACTTATAACCTCTACTTACATGTAAACTAATTAGTCCGCATACATTTGTATGCACTAATTCTATGTAATATAATATTACGCTTTTTTTTAGCTCAAAAGGAGCTACCTTGTCATATTACTCTTCTAAATAAAATTCGTAGAGTATCAATGATCAACCTTAATAGGTCAGGAAAGACCTGTTATTAATCATTCTCATGAAATCTTATTATAGTTTATATGATTTAAGCATAAATATTAGAGGTGTCATTGGTTTTGGATAAACATTTCTTTTCTTAGATAAGTAATATATTTTTTATCATTATATCGTGATTTGAACAGATCAATAGATTATATGATATTAATTGTCTTTGTAAAGTATAAAAATGAGTTATTAACAGCGGATCAAAAAATAACAGTGTGCTTCTGTTTATTAAAAACAAGCCACCGAAATTAAATTCCTCTAATGTTTGGAATACAAAGACAAATATCAAAACTTACAGTCTCATAAAATTGATCTAGTCCTCTCAGCTGATATAAACTAGTATCTTTCTCTACTGCTACTTAAAGCTTTCTTCACTTAATCTCTTGGTTTCCTGAAAACCAAATAAATGAATTTACAAATAAAATTAGTTATCTCAGAATTTACTATTGCATTTAATCAATAGAAACTGAACTAATTATGAAGCTTAAAGATTTCTTATACGTGATTTTAATAATCTTAGGACAATCTTTCTTCCGATAACCCTTCTGTCCACACTTGAAGCACTTGTCCTTCGACTTGCCATCTTTTCTGGTAGACAAGTTCCTTGTATCAATTCTCTTTCTCCTACCCTTGTCTTTCGATTTAGGCTTTAAAGAGAATTCTTGTTTAGGAAGTTCTTTGCTATGATAATATTCTTCTATAGCATGTAGTTTGTACATCAATTGAACTAAGGTCATATCTCTATTGCTTAAGATATAACTGACCTTAAACTCTCTGAATGCTTCAGGTAAAGATTCAATCACCATGTTGATATTTGTTTTATCATCGATCTCAACACCATGAATCTCAACTTCATTCAAATAGTCCATCATTTTGAGGACATGATCGCGAACTCTTGTACCCTCTTCCATCTTGGTGTTAGTGACATGTTTTAACGCTACTTCTCTGGCAGAATCAGTATTCTGCCCAAACATCTGATGGAAGACATTTTTTGAAAAATAAAACATACATACATAAATACATTGATATAAAATTTATAATAAAATTCTAAAATGCAAAAAATCATAAATGCATTTTATTTTATTGTAACGATAATCTAGTACCGTTTTAGTAAGCTATCTATTGGGAAAGTCATACCGCCACTTACCAGACCCAATTAACCATTAGATTATTTACTTTCATGTCGTAACATGATAAATAACTATCGTTATCTTTTAGGGCCAAAATTTTGTTAACAGAGCTTTGTTGGGAAGGTTAATAACAAATTTTGTTGAGAGTATAACCATCGTTTTAATCTACGTATTTCTCATATCATGTACTCACTGTTAAGGTGATCAACAGATTGAAAAATATTTCGATTTTATCTTTAAAGAAGTTCATCAAATAAAATGTCTAATATATATACCCTCCGTTGGAAGCATCACCGTATCATGAAGTCGAGGTATATATATAATTTTATTATTGAACTAACAATGGAGCCTGTGGGAAAATTATCTTGAATCTTCCCTCTCCCACTCAATATTTTAAAGTTAGTTTTTCCTTTTAAAACATACATATATTGTTAATTGCATGCTTCATATAATATTATCTAAGTGATATCTTATATTATTAAGCATTTGCAAATTTCAAACAATATATATGAATTCATGTTATATGAATAACATATATTATTATGCATAGAGTGGCACTACTTATTCTATATGACATGTTATCATGGCATGTTGACATCCAAAACACAACATATAGAAAATTAAATAATCTCAATTCATGGTTTTCCTAAAAAAAAATATTAACCCTAAGCCTAATCTTCATTGGGCTTCATGTCAATATCTTCTTCTATTGGATTATCTTTGTTGATAGCCTTGATAAATATGAGCTTTAAATTTATTATTGGTCCAAATTTTTAATTTTAAAAAATAAAATAAAATTTTAAGTAAAAAATTTTGGATCAAAAATAAACTTAATTTGTTTAAACTATATCCATGCATTTCAATCCATTAAGTCCAAATTTTATTGGAGTTAAAACTAGGATTTACTAAGCCCAAAATTATTTTTGGACTTTAATGCATAATAGCATATTAGTTTTACCCAAGCAGAATTATACAGAATTATAGGGATCTGAGTGATATTTAACATGCAAAAACCCTTCTTCTCTTCTCTGTCGCCATCAACAAATGCAGCAGCTGCCGTTCACTAACTTCTCCAGTCGCTGTCGGGCCAGAAATACGCCATATGCCAGCACTGGGCTGTCGATGCCGCAGCTGCTCCAGCTATTGCCGCTGCCGCACGAGGCCTGCTGCAGCGTGCTGCCTGCTGCTCGTTGCTCCAGCTGCTGCTCGAGCAGCGCGCGTAGGCAGTGCGAGTCTTGCTGCTCGAGCAACGCGCGAGGGCGTGTTGCGAGCGCTGCAGCACACGCGTACTACTGCGCGGGCGTGCTGCGAGCGCGCGCATCCTGCTATCCTCGTGCGCTGTGGTTCTTGCTCGGGAAAATCCTTTTTTTTATTATTACAGATTACAGCCCTAATAATTAAAAAAAATTAAAAATATAAAATTAAATCAAAAAGAAACATGATGATAATAAACCATCTTTTTATTATAAATCTAAAATGAAAATACAATTAAATTTTTAATCATGAATTAAGATAATCTAAGCATACTTTATTCATATATTAATAAATAATATATATCTAAATAAATTATGCCACTCTAATACATAATTAACAAGATAGATTTCTTACGAAATTCTTATATATTATTATGAGATGGCTCTGATACCAATTGAATGGAATAAAATTATGCCGTTTTAATTCAAGAGAATCTTTTAACAATAATTATTGATAAAAAAAAATAAAGTAGAAAAATATAAGTTATTTTC
Source organism: Murraya koenigii (assembly GCA_025617385.1). Classification (NCBI taxonomy): domain Eukaryota; kingdom Viridiplantae; phylum Streptophyta; class Magnoliopsida; order Sapindales; family Rutaceae; genus Murraya; species Murraya koenigii. The sequence goes on from CM046818.1 coordinate 12,296,232, forward strand.
TCTTGTAACTTTGTATTTGACATGTGAATTCTATCAAGTTTTACTTCTTCTTTATTACTGACATAGAAAAAAATAAAAGAATTAATAAATACATCATTGTTTATGTCCATGTCGCAAAAAGATTTAATTTCATGATAAAAATTATGTCAAGAAACACTTTAGTTATCGTTCTGTGATATAGTTCTGTCACTAACTTTTATAAGAGTAATCAAAATTTTCAAACCTCAAGCTTGTTTCTGTCAAAAAATTTAATGCAAGTGTATCTGTCACAAGACTCTGTCAATTCCAAACTTCTAATAGCAAAATTCTATAATGAAAGCCTCATTTTGTAGTAGTGCAGTTCGGTGGTACCACCACCACCATCGGCTTAAGATCTTGTGCCTGCTGTGATGATAATTCTCAAATTGTTGTCATTTAACTGAAGAGAATAAAACTAAGTTTTTCAATTTTTCAATTAAAACATTTTAGGACCGATCTTATACAACATATAATAATTAAGTAATCTAGAAATTTATACCTTGATGTTTTGAGAAAGTGAACAATTGAGAGTTGTAAATCCGTTTCCAAACGATCTTCCAGGTTATGACTCAAGTTTGATCAACACTGGACGTGTGGGCGTCTGTTTCACCACTCCCCAATTGTAACTAGCTTCTCTTACATGTCTTCTTTATTTTTATTAAAATCCTTCGAATTCTCACTTTTTTTTTCAAAAGAATAATGCTCATTTTATAATATTTTATGAAAAGCGCTTATATGTTAGGATTAGAATTCCTATTTAAAATAGAATTCATTTTTTAACTATCTCTCGACTTATGTAAAAGTAGAAAGAATGTGTAACTAACTATGAGACCACATTGTAAAATATCACAAGCCCCCTTTTACACTTGAATATAACATACTAGACCTTAACAAATATTATAATTATGATTTTCATCTAATATGCCAGTTTTTCTTGCTTTTGGGTCCAGTGATGGTGTTGTAAATTAAATGAGCTAACCCAGTGATCATTTGGGAACATACAATAGTGGCTACAATAATTAAATTTGTAATTAAACAAATATAATTATTTAATTACAATTCTACTCTACTATAAGATTGGAACTGACCTCCATAATTGTATGCTCGAATATAATTCACCCAAGCCACATTGATTTCTTTATTGCACAATCCTTTGTACCACATCTTTAATAAAAATTTATATCTCAACTGTCCAATCAATTTAATTACATTTTTTTCCTTGATACTTACTAGTTTTCTCTAATGATTATTTTCAACATACTTATTTATGTTGAGACACTCTGGTCAGAGAATTGTATGATCAAGTACTGAAAACCCATCAAGAGATGTGTCGTACAAATTCTATATTGTTAATCTATAATTTCAATACTTGTAATTGCTCCCACTAAGATACCGGGTAATCTAGACTACATGTGTATGTCATGCTCATTGGTCACTCAAATGAAATTACAACTACAATCATGAAATCATAACTAACTCAAGATTAAGATTACAGCAAATCAATGCCTATGAGATTTAATAAGTCTGACAGTTATTACTAGGTTAATTAAATCTCATATGTGATCCAGTTAAATGTAGACATACTACATCAATAAATTCATACATGATTAAGACAAATCACTGAATGAATTTATTACAGTCTATACCTAAATAAAGTGCCCAACTTTATTTATCAACTGCGAACTTATTTTATTTAATCATAAGATAACTTGTATTTATGTCTTCTGCGAATCCACATAGTGATCGCATAAATACATATAATATGATTAAATAGACATTACTCAAAATATTAATGCAATTCAAGATATCTGAATAAATACTTGAAATATTTTATTAATCAGAAAATCAATATGCTTTAAAGAGCATATAATCCCAACATTAACTACAATGAGTCAAGGAAGCCAGCAATTTCCAAGCCGTTTTCTTTTTAATGGCAAACAAGAACTCTTTTGTCAATGTTCTTTTTCTGGGTGTAGAGAACTTGCGATATGTGAGAATTCCGTCAATACTAAATTTGATTAGAAGTCTAGAACTAACTCTGGCAAGCAATGGATTGCGGCTGCAGCAATAGTCTACAACATCTTATGGTTTTAAGTGGTGGCTAATCTAAGTTTTTAAGAAAAACAATATTTTATAACAAAAAATTTGGTCATTAAAAATAAAAAATTAATCCCTTTTTATTTTTTATGACGAAAAATAAATCTGTCATACGTTAGTCATGCAAAGACTTTCTTAAAAGTTTCTAGCAATCAAAATTATTTGTCATATTAAAAATATTTTTTTGTGACATAAATGATTGTAGTAAAATTAAGTTAAAATTGTCAAATTTACCTATATTGATAATAATTTATTAATTAATTATAAATAAATTAAATAAGATTAAAAATAATTTATTATATATATATATATATAAAAGTACTTAATGCAAACATGCATATATACTTGGGGCTGTCAGTCAAATTTATCTAGATTTGTTGTTGATAAATTGGTACACCAGAACAATGCAACAACTTTAATTTTACCCTTTTTTTTACAATGCAAACCCATTATGTTGAATTCATCGAGTGTAATTTGCAATTGTGGTGTCAAATTATTTGGGAATTTATTCCTTAATTATATTTGAATTGTTAAATTATTTTATTTTTTAATGAAAAATAGTTTATATAAGTTATTCTTTTAGGTCATATTTAGTATTAAAATTGAGCAGTTGTAACTTAAAAATTACAAAATTAAAGTATAGTAAATACTAGTGGTTGTGGCTTCTAAGCTAAGTAGATTTATGATGAAAAATTTATATATATTTATTATTTTTATTAAAATTATTATTGTAACTACAATATCTCAATATCAAATATGACCTTAAGCTTAATACACTAATAATCACTAAATAATTATTATCAAACATATTTTGGAACGAAATTTTCAATTAAGCAATTGAACAATCCAACATTATTTTAATTATTGATAATAAAGGAAGTATAAGATAAATATTAATTGAATTAACGTAAAGGGAGCTTAAGGAAAATTAATGGTTGTAGGATTTATGCTTCTCTTACTCAGATTGTATATTTGTTACAAGCTAAGCACAATTGTTTTCAATGCAATTTAGGGCTTGTTATGATTGCTTTTGGGAAGCTTAAAATTGATTTTAAGAATCTAAAATTTAATTTTAGTGTTTGGTAAAAATAAATTCAAAATTACTTTTATCAAATCAGTCCTTCCTACAATTGATTTTGAAAAGTAGGAAATGAGTAGATTTTGATTTTGATTTTGAGAATCAATTTTATTCTTTAGTACAATTCCATAAATATCTTTATCATTATTACATAAACCCAAAATTATCATTATTCAAATTAGAAACAAAATTAATATTTCAATAAATTTTTATTATAAAAAATAAAAGAAATAAAATCAATATTGTATAAAATTTATTTTTAATTAAATTATTATAATACACGATTAAAAATATTGTAATATATGCTTTTATATGTATAAATAAATTTCATCATATATTATGTCAATTTTAGCCATTTACTTTTTATAGCAGTTTAACAGAAAAATTTACCAAACACCTACAATTACTTTCAAAACTTACAGTACTTATTAAAATAAAATTTACCAAACATTTAACTGATTCTCTTCACAGTTGATTATTTCTACAGCACAGCTAACATCAATTGTTTTAAAAGGTATAACATTACTAAACTAATCCTTAACTAATCACAAATTGCCAAGCTTAATGTTACGGGCCGCCCAAATTGAGCCCAAGAATGGCCCAAAGTCATAAGCCAAGATATGCTAGCTTGGTCCGATTCCAGAAACTTCCACAAAACTCTAGCCACTCTAGCACACTTGTACATACACTAGAATTCTCTAAAATTTAGCACATGTGTATAGAATTCTCTAAGCACAGAATTCTCTAGACCTAGGCAAGCCTCCTTATAAATATGGGTTGATATTAGGCATTTGAGTATCCAAGCATTGAGCAAGCACTCTTATAAGCTCTCTTGTAATCTTTCTCTCAAGCAATACAATTTTCGCATTTAGCTCAATTGCTCTCTAGCTCTCTTCTCTTTAACACTTTCAAAAAACCTCTTGACTTAACTATCAAGAAGTTCAAAGGGTTACTTAACAACTTTCAACAAGCATTGTCTAAGTGTCGTACGGGTTTGCTACGTAAAACACTGATCCCGTGACATTAAGGACACTTGGCAGAATAACATAGCTCATGCTATGAAGTATATATATCTTAGCTAAATTTCCTAGCCAACTTATCAAGCTTGGAAGGGTAAGTCACGGCCTTAGCTAATTAACCATGTGTATGCCAAATCTTAAGCAAAAGTCACATAGACCCTTGTAGAGACGTGATCAATCTTGACTAAATGGGCTAGTTAGCCTCGTAAAGTGGATAGACATCCATTATATACGTTCCCCTTAAGTGCTTCTTTATGATAACCGTAATTGACCATTACTAAGGAAAAACTTAATGGAATAAAAACCAAAGCAAAAGAAATATAATTTAGTGAATATTGTCTCATTAAAAATTTTTGTCAGTAAAAATTCAATGGTAAAATTTGCCTAAAGGTAAAAATAGTATAGTACAGATATGTCCAGTTTAGTTATAGAATTTCTTCTCTTATCAGATTGTTCTCTCACTGATAAATGCTTCTCTTGATAATTAACTCTTGACAGTTTATTTAAATGGCGCATACTAATACCACTGCTATCTTCTCAATATCTGTATTTGTGAAGCGTATTTACTTAATATCTATTTTCTTATTTTGTTGTAATTCATGAGTGCAGAAGACCATCAGCAAGATCTAGATCTGCTTTGTTCAATCTCCTTTAATATATCATTCCCTTGTTAGAACAATAAATCTTTGGTGAAATTCATCACCCAAAATTCAGGAATATTTATATGGTATCACCAAGAATTAATAATAAAATATGTGAGAGCTTACTTGAATCTATAATGCTGAATTACTCTAGAGAGTCATATAGTATGTCTTCCAAATTAATATATTATCTCAAAAAATCCTTTAAACTTCTCTTTGTACTTTATTTTATGATAGGATATCAGAAGAGAATAGAATAATGCTACGTGTGATTTGAGAACAATAACCACTTATATAGACAACTTTTCCTATTACCTTTAAGTATTCAAATTTCAGCCTAATCATAGAAATAGTAATTACTTTTTTAGTCTATATACATTAAAGGCCCACACTTTATTAAATACATTAATGCCCAAATTACTGAAAATCTTGTTAGATTACTTTTAATTGAGCTTAGTCTTATATGACAGTCTGCAACACATAATTATTTACATATAAACCCAAAGTTGGATTAAGAATATAACAACGTTGGACTAAAAATCCAGCAATCTCCCACTTGGACTATATTCGTAATCTTATAATTATACTTTGCAAAAATAACTATATGAACTCAACCTTAATTTCATTAACAAAATGTATGTGTAACAAATATGGTCCATCAATCATATCGACATAAGATCAAAGAGACATTCGTTACAACTGTTGTAACTCGACCTATCAATAGTTACTATGCCAATGCAATTGAATTACATAGATCATGATATGGATGTGTAGCATGAAAATTTCATGCAATGTGATATTAACATGCCTATTTCTAATTGATTCTCCTTAAACCTTAGTGAGATCAAACCATACCAAAATTAGAGTATGAATAAATCAAAACTTTACTTTTGGAGAAAATAATCTTAAACATCCATAAACTAAAATAAAAAAAAAAACTGTTTATATCATAAGAGCATATAAAAGTTACAAATTCCCACTAAAACTGAATATTCTCCAATGAAATGACACTCATATATGCAGTGTGCTCATTAAACATTTTGGGTGACAATCCCTTTATAAACGGATCTGCAATCATGGAATTTTTGCTAATGAACACTTTGACTTTATTGATCTCTTATTATTATTGGAATACCGCACCACCGACTTATTGTCACAAAATAACTTGAGTGGTCTGTCTATGTCATCTATTATGCACAGCTTCATGACAAAATACTACAGCTATATTCTATGATTAGATGCTTGATAACATGCTATGAACCCTGCTGCCATCGTAGAAAAGGTTATAAAACACTGTTTAGCATTTTTACAGGAAACAACACTACTAGTTAGCATATAGATGTGGCCCGTTATAGACTTCATACTATCTTGGCATTCAAAAAAATCAGAGTTAGTATACCTAATGATCTCAAGTTACTCCGACCTTCGATACATGAGCATATAATCTTTTATTCTTTGTAAGTACAGCAAAATTTATTTGATTGTTTTTCAATAGTCTACTCTTAGATTATTTAAATATCTACTTAATATCTCATAAATACGTAATATCCGGTCGTACAAACCTGAGCATACATCAAGCTTCTTACTGTCTACTCAAAAAGAATCTTCTGCATATCTTTTTCCTCAAACTTATTCTTAGAGCACTAATTGACACTTAACTTGTCTCCTTTAGCCATAGGGGTATCACCTAGTTTATAATTTTGCATGTCATATCTCTTAAGAACCTTTTCGGTATAGCTTTTTTATAATAATCCAAGAATACCCAAAAGCAATCCCAATGTATCTATATGCCTAACACAAAAGAGGCATCCCAAGATTTTTTATCTTAAAATTCTTAGCTATAAAACTTTTAGTTTCATTCAATAAACTGATATTGTTGCAGGCAAGCAAAACGCCATCGACATATATAATCAGAAAAATATATTTGGTCCCACCAAACTTATGGTATATACAAGCATTCACTAAATTTACCTTAAAATTGAATGAGATAATCACTTGATGAAACTTGAAATACCTTTGTTAAGATGTCTGCTTGAACCCATAAATGTATTTCTTAAGTTTGCAAATCATATTCTTTAGGTCTCCTGACATAAAATTTTCTAACTCCATCATATAATCGCCTCATCAATGTTACTATTGAGAGACATTATCTTCACATCTATCTAATAATGCAAGATTGAAATGCACCACCAATACTATTATAATCCTAAAAGAGTTTTTTGAAAAAAAAAACTATAGAAAAATTCTATTTACAATCAATGTCATCTTTCTGTGTATAGCCATTTGTGATAAGACGCACTTTGTATATCTCCACATCATCTTTCAAATCTTTCATATATCATTATCCTTCATATAGTTTATTTTCTCATTCATGGTATCAATCTACTTATGAGAGTTAGAACTTTTCATAGCTTGACAAAAATTGATTAGATCATTTTCTACTACTCCAATGTCTACCTTATGTTCTTAGAGAAATACAATGTAATCATTTAGCATTGTACTTCTCCTTTTTCTAGTAAATCTTTTTAATGACATAAGTTTTTTATGTGGCAGAGTTTGTTCTTCTGGAACAATTTTTAGCATGAAGGTTTTCCAACATTGTCTTGATTTGGACAAAGCCAGAAATGATCAGACCTTGATTAATGTCAATAACTCCTGTAGAAATATCAACATATTCCTCTTCAAAAACAAACTCCCTAATTGTATCTCCTCCCGTAAACTAGACATCCTCAAAGAACCGCGCATTTCTAGACTCAAAAATTAACTTAGTTGTGTATTCATAAAACTTTTACCCTTTATATCTTTCAAAATATCCAATAAAATAACAACTTGTTGTCCTTTAGTCCAGTTTCTTATCATTAAGCCTATAAAGTCATACCTCAGTTGGATATCCCCAAACATGCAAGTGCTTTAGACTATACTTTTTGTCTGTTTAAAGTTCATAACAGGTTTTAGCAATTGCTTCAGTTAGAACCTTATTAAAGATATATGCTACAGTCTTAAGTACTTCTTCCCAGAATGATTCTGTTAAAATAGAATGATAAATCATATTCATTCTTATGTCTTTAAGTATTATGTTTCATTTTTCAACAACATCATTCATAGTAGCCAAACTCAACATAATGTCTTATAAGACGATACTGTATTCCTCTAAGAACTTAGCAAAGGACCCTAGACGTTGTTCACTTGAGCTGTCACATATATCATAGTACTTACCACAACGGTTAAATCTGATGCTTTTGATGTTTTTGCTGAGTTGATTCTCAACTTCAAGGTTAAAATTTTTAAACATATCTAAGGACTATAACTTTCCATGGAAGAGATATATGTAGCCATATTTAGAAAAATTATCTATAAACCTCACAAAATATTATTGAGAATTCCAAAAAACCATAGGGAATGGCCCACAAATATATGTATATATGAGTTCTAAGGTGTTCAAAGTCCTGTTGACTTCAAATCTTGTTGCAGAAAATGGCTCACAAATATATGTATATATGAGTTATAAGGTGTTCAAAGTCCTGTTGACTTCAAATATCCTTTTATTAGAATGTTTTCCCTTTATATAGTTAACACAAACATCAAAATCTCTAAATCTAAAGGAAATGATCCAATTCTCTCTATTCTCTGTCTAGAGATAGATCCAATCTTTTATGTCATAGTGCAGTCGAATTCTCAGCAGTTAATTATCTCTTTACAGCTCATGTACTCAATTATAGAGATTTATTAAATAAAACAATTGTATCAATTAAGAAAAAGATTATCATTGTCTGACAAACAACCAAAACCAACCAATTTTAAGTCATGAAACAAGCAAAATTTTCTGTTTCTAAATGAACAAGAATAACTATATTTGTCCAAAGTAAAAATAGAAATCAAATTTCTTCTAAAAGATAGAACAATAAATACTTTATTAAGTTCTAAATAAAATTCAATCTTTAATAATAATTTATATTTTATAATTGCTTCAACTTTTATGGTTTTGTCATTACTTATATAGACGTATCTTTCACCATTACTGGGTTTATTGTAATTCAAGCAACCCTACATGGACATACTGATGTGAGTTATTGTACCTGAATCTATCTACCACGTGTACCTAGGTATTAAAGTTAAATTAACCTTAGAACAAATCAAATTATGTACCTTAACTCTATAAAAGAAACAACAAATGCTTTTTAGATCACTTAGTTTCTTTTGTTATTTCAAGTGGTGTATCCACAACTTTCCTATTCTTGTTCCACTTTTTACTCTTATCCTTGTCCAAGGTTAGGTGAACATTTTCTACCTTATCTTTCTTTAACCTATTCTCTTCTTAAATACTGTGTAATATGAGGTCATTCAGAAACCAAGTCTCTTTTTGAAAATTATAGCTCACCTTAAACTGGTTAAACTATGGTGGTAAGGATATCAAAACCAGATACACTAGTAAGCCTTCAGAGAGTTCAGGCTTAAGTGCTCCAACTTAGAAGTAAAATGAGACATCTTGATAAACCTCTTTTCAATGTCCGCAAGAAACTCCTTAGCAGTAGTTATCTTATCAGATATTGAGCTCCTTAATGCTTCTATAATGGCCTTCTTCATGATCATTATACACATGTGATTAGATTTCTCCCCCCTTTCTAAACCCTTCTTGTCATTAGAAGTACTTGCATCTGTAAGAACTGTGGGAAAATCACCCTTAACGCAAGGTCAAAATCTATGATTGCAAGAACTATTAAAAGGTTCACTTAACATGACTTGAAATTAGAGCCATTTAACATAGGAATTGAATTGATCTTGGTAATAATATTAATAGAAATCATAACTGAATTTAGAGAATAACAAACAAAACAAGCTCATATTAGTCTCAAAACAGTAATAAATTCAAATAAAGATAAACCTCATCTCATGATATCGAACACTCCATTAATATTTTATTTTTACACAAAATATTAACTTACAAGTGATATTTGAATGCAATAATCAAACACTGAGAATAAGAACATATCAAACAACAAATCTTTCTTTAGGTTGATTAATTGCTCACATATAAAATCGAATAATCAAACAACAAATCTTTCTTTGGGCTGATTAATTGCTCACATATAAAATCGAATAATCATCACTTGTTTATTATCACATATGCATATGCAACTCTGTCAAATATAGACCTTCCTTTAAGCCAGTAATACTTAAAGGAAAATAAATACATGCAATTGTTTATATTTCAAAACAATTTAATTTACAAAAGAGAGGTCACTTTGGTGACATATTGCTTCAATTAATTTATCTCAAAATATATATTACCATATCAATTATTGACCGTTGACCGAGTCACAACTTAATCGAGTTGGTTAAACTGACTTGTATCCATATCATTCCAAAATTTTCAATCAAGTCGAGTTAGAACAGTTTGAATTCTTCTTCTTCTTCTTCTTCTTCTTCATAGCCACCACTTCTACTTTCCTCATGCAGTAGTAAAGGCCATTACTTCACTTAATCTACCATGGTCTAATGACTGCACCTTCCTCCTGAGCAGCAAAATAACCGTGCCTCTCCCTCAATTTCCTTTTTTTTTTCTTCGATGGCAATAGCCTTTTGGAAGATACATGAGCTAGATAATTAACCAATTGATATTAAAAGACCCAAAAGATTCTTTTAATGTATCAATTCTAGGTCCAACAGAATTCATATGTATAGGAAAAAGCCCTATCAAATAGAGATTTTTTCTTTCAACCATATTTCAATTATTAATACAAAATATAAATATCGCTACTACAAACAGTACTATTACCACTTCATCTTGAAATATTGATTGTTTGTTAAGCCCTATGAATTGTGTGAAAATAAGATAATCCAAATTCATGGGTCCAAGAGTTTAATAAAATGTTTAACCTTCCATTATTAGCTATTCATAAAGAATCAAATAGAAAAGCGAATTTCAAATAAATAATGAATACAATAACAGTAGATATAAAACATAACGATTAATCTAACAATTACAAGAATCTAGCGATGATATATATTAGCATATTTGGATTTTTTTTTATCAATTCTATATTGATCAATAATAAATATCTTACTCTTAATTAGATAGTCAAATAAGATTTTTTTTAATTTTTAAATTTAAGACATTTAAAATTCTTTTTTTTTAACTTGAGATCCATAATATATTCTATTTAATTATTTTATATTATAGAATATACATAATATTATATTATTATTCTATATATATTCAAAGCAAAGATAAAGTATCATGGAATAGGCTGATTTAAAGAATGCCACGGCTTTTCCTACCCATCATAGCCTGGAAACCCAAGCTGATGATAGTACTGCCGGTGATGGCTTATTCTATCACCAGTCTTAAATCCTTAAAAAAAATGAATTTCCTTTTTTGTTTATGCCTAATTTCTAAATTGTATTTTCTTTAATATTATTCTTGATGCGACGACCATGGCCGCCGCTCTATCTTCAACCACTGCGTTTCTTCATAATTGACAGGCTAGTGATGTTGCCTAGCCCTTAATTTCTAAAAAAATGGAATGTCATGTTTCCAAATTTCATGAAATTTAAATTTTCTTTAATTCGAATTTATTTTCCCTTGGTTCCTAATTTTGTTTTAATTGAGAATTTTGAAATTCATAATAATTTTAATATAGAAAACAAGATAAATTATTCTCAATGATTCAACATGAAAAGGTTCTGATACTAATTATTAGAATAATAAAATTTTGGTGAAATTCATCTCCCACAATTCAGGAACATTCATATTGTATTACCAAGAATCAATAATAAAATATGCAGAAACATACCAGAATACATAATACTGAATTACTCTCTAGAGTCATGTGGTATATCTTCCAGATCAATACGTTTTCCTAGAGAATCCTTTAAACTTCTATTTACACTCTCTAATGATGAGATGTCATAAAATAATAGAATAATGATATGTGTGATCTAGAGACCATAACTACATATATAGACAACTTTTCATATTGTCTTTAAATATTCATATTTCAAACCATCATAGAAATAGTAATTACCCTAGTCTCTACATATTAAAGGCTCATACCTTATTAGATATATTTAAACTCAAATTACCAAAAACCTTGTTAGATCACTTTTAATTGAGTTTAACCTTATATGATAGTCCGCAATACATAATTATTCACATATAAGTCCAACATTAGATATGTTGGATTAAGGTTATAACAACGTTGGATTAAATATCCAACATCCTTAAGTTGATCTATACAAGCAGTTTTATCTTCATATATCTCTATTGGGACATCTGCACTTAAAGATAATTTACAAGCACACTAGATATGATGGTTGACAAACAACAACTATATACATTCTCAACTTACTTCATGTAATATAAGAATATTATAGTGATTGGCGGATGTAGCCACAAGAGTTTGCTTCGTAGATTTCCATCATTGTGCCATTATATATAAAAAGAATATCCCATCTGTAAGTGATGTTGTGCAAATTTTAATGTGTTTGCAAGCTCACGAGTCTACTAAAATATAGACTAGGAATAACGAAGTTGAACCCACAAATATTATCAATTTTTAGGAAAGTTAACTCTAATTTAATCTAATTAAAATTCTACCCTAGTTAGAAAAGAAAATATATTGTTTGGAAATATTTAAACTAAAGATGAAATTAAAATTAAAATGAGTAAATTAACACATGAATTTAAGAGATTAACGCTACCAGGACTTCAAAATCCACTATAGTTCAACTTAACAATTATCTATTTACAATAATTCCTAATTTTAGAGTGACAACTCGAAATCAATCTTGTCTACTTATAAATATAACAATTAAACCCAATTAAAATTAATTTTATGTAGGTTTTTTTTCTGCTTAATAGCATGATATCTAAGCATCTCATGTAAATAATATTGAACAATAAAGAGTTAAAGTTTTCTTAAGTACTCTGTATAAAAAATCTAATAAAAGACATAGAATCAAAGACGATCATATATAAACTTACACATCCAAGCATAGATTTAGTCAAATATTGATCCTAACAATCAATAATGCATGATAAAATTGGTGAAAATATTTAACAACGTCCAATTAATCATGTGAAACAAGAAACATAAACATTAAAGCACATATAGAAAATTAATTGAATAAAAAAATAATTTATTTAGTTTAATAGAGTTTCATCCTTAACCCTAGTATAGAAAATTAGAAAGACATAAAAAGATTGAAGACAATAGAATTGATGGAAGCCATTGCCAATCTGTGGCCTTTAATGGACTATGAATAACAAAGCTTATGACCACCAAAGCTTCCAAATTTCCTTATGCTCTTCATGTTACTTCCCAATCCATGTTCATTAATTTGATTTGCTTCAATTTAATCTTTCTTTTCGGCTGTAATTCTCTATGCATATTTATATCCTAAACTTTAATTTGTACCCTGACCAATAAAATTATTCAATTAACAAAAAAAATATAAATAAAATAGACTAAAAAATATATAATTAGAGTATAAATATATAAATAAATTATGCCCATCAAACTAGTTTTGTGATAATCAAATAACAATCTGCAACTGCATAACTAACAAGACATGAATTTTTTATTAGTTCATTAGAATAGTTCCATAAAGTAACCAAAAATATTGAATAGCATTCCAATGTATCTAGTTGGTTTAGAACAAAACCTTGCTAATAGGCTTTCTGCAAAAGTTATGTTCAGTCTAATACATTAGGCTAAATACATTAGAGTATCAATGACATTCATATATGCTACTTCTACATCAAGTACTTGTTCACCATCCTCTTTAGAATAAAATGGTTCTTTTTTAGGATCAAAAGACCGGACTAACATTAGGATACTGAATGAGTAAGATTTATCCATACTGAAACATTTTAATATCTTTTTAATATAATTCAACTAATGAATAAAGATATCATTAGATCTATGTTTGATTAGCAGTCTGAAATAACATCTAGTTTTTCCTAAATATTTCATTTTAAACTCTCTTTTTAAATAACAAATAGTCTTTTGAGGATTTTTATGAGTGATAATAAAATTTATATCATCAACGTAGATTGCTACAATAGCAAATCTAGTTTTGTCATCTTTATAAATACTGAGGACAAACAAGATTATTTACATATTCTTTTTACATCAATTATCCACTGAGACAATTATACCACATGGATCTAGATTATTTCAATCCATACAAAGATTTTCGTAGCTTTATAAAACATAAGCTACAATGTAATGACTTAGATACTTCAGGCATTTTAAATCCTTTAGGGATTGCTATATATATCAACATCTAATAATCCATACAAATAAGTTATTACCATATCCATCAGACACATATTAAGTCTCTTAGATACAACCAAATTAATCGAGATTTGGAACATAATTACACATATTACTAGTGAATATATCTCCACATAATCAATACCTGACCCTGTGAGAAACTTTGTGCAACAAGTCATGCTTTATATTTAATAACCTCATACTTTTCCTTACATTTCTAAATAAATACCTATTTATATCTAGTGAGTTTAACAATAATAGGCGTTTGGACTACAGGTAGAAAAAATCATATTTGGCTAAAGAAGTCAACTCTGCATAGATTGTTTAGTTCCATTTGGGCCAATCATATCTCAATTAACATTCATCAATAAATTAATGTTCAAAATTATCATTTATTTAATTAGTAGCTACTATAAAAACAAAAACGTCGTCGATGACTGTTTCTTTATAACACCACACTTTCTGTGTTTGAGCAAAATTTGTAATTTTTTTCATTCTAAGCCACATCATGGGCTTCGCCCATATAAGGGGTATTTTTCTCTTTAGAAGATAGTGTCATTATATGGTGAGTGAGCACTTTCACTTATTATCTAATCATTAATAATAGGATCCTAACTTTTTTTTTATCATAGGATACTATCTTTTGAACTAAGTGGTCTACCACGCTTCAAGCATGCCGTAGACAAATCATTAATTACCTTTTTATCTAAATGTTGAGTAGGAATAACTACCCTACTGGCCAATTACATTTGCAACTATTATATATAACTTAGTTATTTGGATGCATTTATAAATGCATCTAGCAAGTGATTTAGAATCTATTGTAAGTGAATTATCCTTTGCACTTCATTCTTTCTCTGACTAGTTGAGAATCTAGATGAGATAATTTTATCACATGCTACGAAAGCTCACGCATATCTTTATTTGGCTACTTTTTCTCTCCCAATAGAGGAAGTTTTATCTTCCAACAAAATGTGATGTACATAAATTATCAGTAATAGTCTTAAGATATCCAATAATAAATGGTGATTCAAAACCGACATAAATCCTTAAATATCTTTAGAGTCATATTTTAATGCACTAGGGATGTGCAACATGTACTTGTATAGTACAACCAAAAGTGCTCAAATTAGATACATCAGGTGGATGCCCAAGTACTAAATGCAATTGGGAATACTAGTGATAAGTAGTAGGCCCCAAGTGGATCAATGCCATAGCATACAAAATAGCATGTTCCTCCCATACAGAGGTAGGTAATTGAGTACATAATAATAAAGTTCTTGCAATCACTTAAAGATTGTTTTTATAAAGAATTCTATTAATCCATTCTAAATTTAAATATATGGTACTGGGTGATCCACATCAATCTTTACTGACATACATTAATCATTAAAAGTTTTGTAAGTGAACTCACCAGCATTATCTAGTCGTATAATTTTAACTAAATAATTTAGAAATTGTGCACAACTTAATTACCTGTGCAAGCAATCTAGCAATTGCAATATTATGTGTAGATGATAAGAGTACCAATTTGAGTTATTATTTTTTTATTCAATTCGATTTAATGCAAATTAAACCGGCTTGAATTTGAAAAAATTGATTTATTTAATATATAGGTAAATTCGATTTGATTCACTAATTAAACAAATTGAATCCGAGATTGAGAACATTGATTCGTTTATGATTCGTTTATGATTCGTTTAATAAATTGGTCATAAGCTAATCGAATACGATACATTTGTTTGAAATTCATTTATTATTCATTTAATTAAATTACTTATCTATCCTTAAATATGTATGAAATTTTTTTTAAGTTTGAAAACTAATATAGTAATTGTAAATGATAATAAGAAAAAATATATAAATGAAATAAAAAAATTAGGGCACCCAACCCTAATTTCTTTATCTTCAAGTTCTTTCAGCCTCAACCCTCTATTATAAATTCTCATGTCAATTTCTCTTGATCCCAAGCTATTGTTAGTTCAACTGTTCTAAGCCTACTGTTACCACCAAATCCCTTCATCACCGACATCAAGTCTTTTACCATAAAATCCATTGCAGTCCCGCCATCATTACTATTGAACTAATCCACAAAAATAGGAAGTTCCATCCTGTTGTCCAAGCCTAGTCATCATCTGCCACCACCATTAGATCGAAGATCAAAGTGCTGAAGTTGGACCACAACAACAGCCACCGAGAAGAAGATATATGGCTATAGCGATAGTAGCGATTACAATCGCTCAATTCCAATTACGAACAGATACCAATATCGATGCTGATATTCGCACTCTACTTTACCCTCATCATCTCGCTACTGCTATATCTCCATTTCTATTTGATTCTGTCATCTAATTGTCAATCATCTTCTTTAATTTAACTTTAACTGCCAAATTTTCCCATTTCACTTCATTTTTCTCTTTTTTTTAAATAAAAATTACTTTGATTTATAATTTGAATTTGAATTATTGTTGTTTGTATTATTAAGAATTTGTAATTTTGTGTTTGGATGATTGTATATTTTAATCTTATAATTTGGATTATTTACTTAGTTTTTATAAACAAATTCATATTCAATGCAATTTTTATGAATTCGTTTATAGTAGGATAAATGAATAGTAAATGAATACATATTCAATTTGATTTGTTTATTAATTTTACTACACGAATTGAATCGAATATTCGTTCAATAAAGGAATCGAATTTGAATCCTGAGATTTTAATTTGTTTAATAAATTAATCGAATCCAAATTAGTAGAATTTTAACCGAATTCATTTAAAATTTGATTTGATTATTTGTTTTGTCTCCCCTTAAATAATGAACAAACATGTAATCATCGTATAGATGCATCAATCAAGACTATAAAATAACGAAATAAACTACTATATAAGTTAATAGGTCCATAAATATCTTTCTAAATTCTCTATAAAATTAATAAAGATGCAAGATCATTCTTAGAAAGAGATGGTCTGATTATCAATTTACCTTGTGAATAAGCAGTACAACTATTCTCATTGGATAAAAGAATACTCAAATTCTTTAAAGGTTGTTCATGAGGATTCTCAATAGTTCTACACATCATAGCTAATCTACGGCGACAAGTAGGTCATGCCAAAGTCTAAAAGGTTTTGGATAATAAAATCTCTATTTCTTAACTATGTAGCTCTCAACTACTTTCATTGTTTTATAATATAAGCCTTATGAAAAATTTGGAAGCTTCTGCAATATATGTTTTTGGCCCAAGACACCAAAAGTAATATAGAGATATTTTGTATTATTCTCACATATTGTCTTTATATGAAACTCATTATAACAAATATATTTCAAGTTCATAAGATTTCTTTTGGACTTAGGTGAATACAAAGAGTTATAGATGCATCATTATGTACCACTTGCTGATATAAACGTGGCTATATAGATATGCAGGACCTAAGATGGTATTTATTTTATCTTTAAATAATGTTAAATTTATGAAATATTTCTTATTTCAAATAATAGTATGTGTAGTTACACCGTCACCTTTAAATCATACAATCGACTTTGAAGATCTATATCCTTTCAAGAGAAAAATACCTTAGATATCATTATATATATAATGAAATAAACATGAATATAATACCTCAGAAAATTTAGTAGTAATTTTAATTCGTATGGATATTTCCATCAAACTGTGAAACATTACCCTACCATAACATGATGTGTTTCCAATGCCAATAAAAAAGTAACCCACCCAATGGTATTTAACATCCAGAAAACTGCCAAATAAAATGCGTCCCAAGCCGAAATATCACATGTACCGCCTCGTCCCGGACCGTCACAAGGAAAACTATAACCGAAATCCTTTTTATCTAGCATTAACTTGGAACCTCATGCATCTAAAGCCCCCTTTACCAAGATCAATGTAGTTGTATGTAAATCTAGAGCCATAGCATGATGAACTAAAAATCTCCAGGGTCTATTGTTAAGAATAGAGAATTACTATTCTCATTAACAGCACTTAATTCCTCCAAGCTATCAATAAAAAAGAACTATACCATTTGATCCCTCTATCAGCCAAAAAATTTGAATAAAATGCATCATAGGAGGATTTTACCGTGAATCCATTGATTCTATATGACGTATTTCCAACCCTTTACCACTTTGGTTCGGACATAGAGTCGAGAGTACTTTTTTTTTACTTCAAAAATGGAGTGATGGATCATACATCTATCTATTTTCTATGTATATACAAATAGATTGACCTATAACCTATAGAGTTATGCTTAATATCTTTCTATACATAGTAATGGGATCAACTAACTCATATAGCCATGTTCTATTCAGTAAAAGTAAAATAGAAATTATCTTTCGGAGAGGTAGCCGAGTGGTTGATAGCTCTGGTCTTGAAAACCGATATAGTTCGAAACAAAGAACTATCGAGGGTTTGAATCCCTCTCTCTCCTTGTGCTCGATGAATCGCTTTTTTTCTTTATTGGGTTTGCCAGGATTTTTCTTTTTCATCTCATAAAAGGGAATGGCTCGGCTAGGGAAGATAGCCAAGCCGAAAAAAAAATAGAAAATAGATTAGATATAACTGAGTTGAAAAGAAAGAAAAAAGGAATATTTTTTTTTTTAAGTATAACCCGCTTCCTTCAATATGCAGGGTGCAATCAAACCAATTTCTATTTTAAGTAAACGCCTTGGATCCCCTGTCTCAGTTAAGAGGAGTCATCTAAAGAATAGGTTCAAAATCACGATCAATTCCTTTTTCAAACCCTACTGTAGCTGCACGAGCTCTTCCCGCGTGCCATAAGTGACCTACGAAGAAGAAGAAGCCTAGAACAAAATGAGAAGTAGATAACCAACTTCTCGGAGAGACATAATTAACTGCATTGATCTCAATAGCTACACCACCCACAGAATTTAAAGAACCTAAAGGAGCATGAGTCATATATTCTGCATAACGTTGTTCTTGCCAAGGTTGTATGTCATTTTTAACCTACTCAAGTCTAAACCGTTGGGACCCCTTAGAAGTTCTAACCATGAAGCACGCAGATCCCAAAAACGCATAGTTTCTCCCCCAAAAATAACTTCTCCAGTAAGGGAACGATATTTACCTAAACCAGTAGGCCCTTGAGCAGATCCTACATTAGCCCCAAGACGTTGGGCTCTAACCAGAAAAGTAAATGCTTGAGCTTGAGAAGCTTCTAGCCCAGTGGACCCATAAAACTCACTAGGATAAGCGGTATTATTAAACCAGACAAAGCAACAAGTAATGAAACCAAAAATAGATAAAGCACCTAAACTATAAGACAAGTAAGCCTCCCCAGACCATACAAGTGCACAGCGAGCCCATGCAAAAGGAGGTTAAGATATGCTAGATTCCACCAAATATACAAATGGAACCTAACCATACATGACCTCCAATTATATCTTCCAAATCATTCACACTAACAATCCACCCCTCTCCTCCAAAGAAGGATTTTAGTAAATAACCAAAAATAACACTTGGGTTAAGGGTCAAGTTGGTAATTTTTCTTACATCTCCCCCCCCCTCCCCCGGGAGCCTAGGTATCATACACGCCCCCAAAATAAAGAGCCTTGAATACTAGAAGAAAAGCACCTATACCTAACAAGATTAGGTAAATACCCAAAATTGTGGTCATTTTATTTCTATCTTTTCATACATAACCAAAGAATGGAAAAGATTCTTCAAGAGTCTCAGGTCCCAGAAGAGCATGAATCAATGAAATGTTGCTTGGTCTTTTCTGGGAACTTGAGTAAGGAGTAGTTTTTTGGGGTATGGGGTTTTTAATAGAATTTGAAAGCGAGAATCCCTTTCTTTATCCTTATTTGGCGTAACTACTTGAGCCCTCGTAAGAACGTCCACGAATCTGATCAATTACCTTTCGGGCTTTGTGAGCAGACATACATATATGTTGACTGCCTCTCTGTGGGTGTCTGATAACCACGTATGGAAGGGTATAATCGGTAATTTGACAGCAAAAGCAATAAAAAATCCAATATAGAATAATATTTTCAATGCCACAGGATACGACTGATTAACTAAGTGTCGATTGATGAGAAAGAGACATGTGCAAATTGCTACAATTATTGGTATTGGTAGCATCATATTCAGGATTCCAAGAGCTATCGTAAGGGATCTGGTTTTTTTTACTGCTCCCCATCTGTGTATAGAATGGAATCGAGTATCATATCGTTCCCAAGAGCGCATACACAATTGAATTAAAGATCATTACTTTGATAGAATACTTTTAAGATTCAAAGTATCTTCTTTTTTGGTTTCTAGTTTGGCTAACTTAAATTACTAGTTTGAATTTGAAAGAATATATATATAATGAAATAGATATGAATATCATACCTTAGAAAATTTAATAGTAATTTTAATTGGTATGGATATTTCTATCACTAATTAAGTCAATTACGCTTCATGTGTATGAGATATCCATATATGTACTATCACCATAAGATTAATAATAATTTCTTCAGGAGCGTGACTGCAATCATGATTGTAACCATAATTTTTAGATTAATTGTGACCTTGTCATATCAAAGATTTTCACCATGCTTTTCTGTGTGATAGCATTTTACTTCAGAAACCGGCTTCGTGCCTATCAAGTTAGCAAGCTCGATATTATTGCTGCAGAATCATTTTTGAAGCATGAAATATTAAGCATGCCTTCTTCATCTATAATTTTCTTTCCATATATCTTTAACTATGATGTGATTTTGTGAAGTGCAGAGTTGTAATCATGGATTAACTTGAAATCTTACAACTGAAACTGATTCCACTTGGGTGAGATATTTTATCTTCATGCAATGGCTTCGTGTCAATTGGATGAACTTGATAGCTTTACTGAGTCCTATGGCTTCCAGATGAATTACCAAGGCATATGGCTTCTAGTAAATTAGTAAAGCAGAATTCAAGATATATAATTTTCACTGAAAATATTGTGGGCTTAAAATTCAGGGTTGATGGGATTCGTCATCTTCAATTAATCTTCACGGGCCTCAGAACTTCAAATACAAAGCTTCATATGCGTGTAAGAATATTCAAATTGTGACTCCAAACTGAAAAGCTTCAATCTTGATACTGTATGGCTTCAAACTGAATTTTATATTACTTTAATCTTGATTAACGCTTCAATAGTACGCTTCAATCTTTGTTTGTAATATTAGTAATATAAAATAAACAAGAAAAACAGAATAACTAGCCTTATTTTCTGATATAGGAAATCCAAATTAATGGCGACCATAAAAGTATATATATATGGATAGTTTTATTAAATAAACAAATAAAATAAAATAATAAGGGATGAGATACTTCATGTACAAGTGCGATCTCGTGTTAATATCGAGTTGTAATTATTGAGAGTATAGGAAGTATAAAATAAATAATAATTGAGTTAAAGTTAAGGGGGCTTAGGAAAGTTAATGGTTGCAGGATTTATGCTTTTCTTACTCGAGTTTTTATCTATTAAAAGCAAAGCACTCCCGAAATACTAAAAGAAATAAAGAATTAGTGAGTAATATAGTTAAATACAAAAATTATATTAATTGAAAGAAAATTTATAAGAGAATTTATAAGAGTGCTTGATGCTTTGCTTGAGTTTGTGTTGATATAGATGATACCAATGCCTAGAGCTCACTTATATTTATAAAAAAATTTTGTAGAATATTCTAGAATCAAACCAAGTTAATATATTTTGATTTATTCTTTAGATTATTTTTGAGTTGAAATCACGCGGGACCGTAACAGTAAGGACTCTTGGCAGAATAAAATAGCTCAGTACATTTATAAATTGAAACGATAATATCTATTCACGTATTAAAAAAAAATCGAAGAAATTGATAATTAATACCAAAATTCAGGCAATTACGCTCTGCCACGTTATCCTCCCATTCGGCATGATTGTACGCCATTGGGCTCCATAAAAAAAAAAAATCAAGCCTGCAGTACACCGTACGTACACCGAATCCAGTCCTTTGGGCTTAACTGGACCTAAATCTCGAACTCCCAACCTCAGCCTCGAATTTCAAGCCTCAGCTTACTTCTCCGAACCTTCGCTTCCGACACGGACCGGCTTAAGCTGAGTATGCATTCAAACACTCCTTTGGGCTTAACTGGGCCTAAATCTCGAACTCCCAACCTCAACCGCGAATTTCAAGCCTCAGCTAACTTCTCCGAACCTTTGCTTCCGACACGAACCGGCTTAAACTGAGTATCCATTCAAACACTCCTTTTCTCTTCTGTTAAAAAAAAGAAAAAACTTCCAGCTGTTATTCAGTTCATAGTTGATTAACTCAACGCAGGTCCTAGTCCCCATTTTCTTTTATTTATATTTGAATAAATTAAATTAATTTCGGAGGTAAGCAATTTTAATTTTCACTTTTATTTCTTCAATTCTTCTGAATTTTTATCATTTGAATTAGTTCTGTTTAATGCAGGGCCAATGCTTGATCAGTTGAGATCGTTGTAGAATAAAACTTAAGATTGCTAATATTTGCTTTGATCCATCTAAATTTTTGAATTTGAGGTTAGTTTTTATTAATTAATGTTTCTTCGTTTCAATTTCCTTTTCAATTTTGGTTCTATAATCTTTTTTTTTCTTTAATTTTCTTTTTTTGCCTCTATAGATAAGACTTCCTGTAATTAAGTTTGAAAATGAAAATTTGATCTGTGATTGGTCAATTTTTGAATTCTGTTGGCGGAATTATGACTTTCCGATTCTTGAGCAGCTGGTTTGCTTCTGAATGAATTTTGTTTTTATTTTTTGAATTAGAATTTTGTAAAGTTTGAAATTGACTCGCAATTATGCTATTTCTGATTGCTGAGCAGTTGTTTTCAGATGGGGATTCCTGAATTTTTTAAATTTGAACTTTGTTGGCAAATTGAATGTAGCTATTTAGCTCGCATTTGCATTTGAATGCGAAATTGATTTGTAATTACTTCGTTCTTTGAGCAGGTAATTAGTTTGATTGAGCGGAAACGATGGCGCAGCAAAGCAGTAACTGGGAAGCAGATAAGATGTAAATTTACCGTTATTAACGATATTTGTTTGTTACATGGTTTATAAGTTCTTTGATTCCTTTTAATATATTGGGTCTTACTTCTTTTATTTGCTATATTCTTAGGCTTGATGTGTACATTTATGATTATTTGGTGAAGAAAAAATTGCATAACACTGCAAAGTCCTTCATGACTGAAGGAAAAGTCGCCCCAGATCCCGTAGGTAATGTATTCTCCAACAGAATCTTAACTTGGCTTGTCATGTGACGTAAATTATTTAGCAAAAAGCAAAAAACACATCTTGCAATTTTTCAATGTTTGAAATTGAATTAGAGTTTTCAGAGTTACTGACAATTCTGACAAATTTGGTGCAGTTTTGTTACTATCATGCCGTTAAACTTGCTTAATTTAAAATTTTATCATTTCCATCCCATTTTAATCTGTTTGATGCCTATTTGATACCCCACAGTGGTTGCTACACCGTAGTGTTTAATTTGGTTGGAGTATGTTGAAGGAGTGTTTAGAAGGTGTGCATGTCTGAAACAGCTAATTTACTTTTGCAGCAATTGATGCCCCTGGAGGGTTTCTTTTTGAATGGTGGTCTGTATTTTGGGACATATTTATTGCAAGGACAAATGAGAAGCATTCTGAGCCTGCTGCCTCATATATTGAGGTAACTCCTTTAAACAGCTATTGATGCTACTACCTACAAAATAGCAGCTTATGTTGACTTAAACTATCTTCTGCTTTTCCTACTATGATTTTGGCATTTAGGCGCAACAAATCAAAACAAAAGAGCAGCAGCAGTTGCAAATGCAGCAGTTACATCTAATGCGAGCTCAGATGCAACAAAGGAACCCAAATCATCCTTCCCTAGGTGGAGCAGTAAATTCGGTGAATTCTGAAGGAATGGTTGGGCAATCAAATGCTAGTGCATTGGCGGCAAAAATGTACGAAGAACGCATGAAGCATAACAACTCAATGGGGAATTCAATGGGCTCAGAGACATCCCAGCCACTTCTTGATGCTAGGATGGCCCTTCTCAAATCAGCAACTAATCATCCTGGGTAAATTTGCTCGTGAACTTTTCTGAAAAGCTTCAATTTTGTTCTTCTTATTTTGTTATTTAGTTTGCTCATTATCTTTTTCTCTCATTGACAGTCAGTTGGTCCAAGGAAATCATGGAAGTGTAAATGCAGCACTACAGCAAATTCAGGCACGGTCCCAACAGACTCCCGTAACTACTTCGAAAACATGTTGCTATGTTTGGTGCTACTTTTGGTCTTCATATATTTTTCTGCGTCAGTTTTGTTAATCTGTCAATCTTGTATTCCAGGACATCAAAGGTGAAATGAACCTGGGTACCAGTCAGAGATCTATGCCTATGGATCCCTCTTCACTTTATAGTCAGGGAATCATGCAATCAAAACCCGGATTAGGAAATGCAGGTAAATATAACCTATCCACATGAGATATTTCTTATGCATTTTTGAAAACATTGATGGAACACTAAGGAGGCAATTCGATGAACATTTGCTATAAAAGGCAATAGACAGTTGGAAGCCTCCATAGTCTATAGCATAAATAGGAAATAAAATTAGCCAAAATTTCGCTGGAATTATGTATTCTTGAAATGTAGTGGTTTATACAAATATCATGTCTAATTGAATTTTGGTCTGACTCAATATGTCTGACAGTGTCACTGCCTGAAAATTCAGTAGCTCTCTTCTCTATCTTTCTCTGCTGGAGAAGTAACAGCCAAAATGTAAACATGGTGAAGCTGATAAGTATTAAGAAAAATAGAAGGAAGTAGAGGAGTCGTATGGAAGACAGTAGAGAAAATGTGGCGGTCATATAAAAAGGAACACAACTGGATGGATTTTCTTTAAAAAAAATATATGTATATTATCTCCAAATAACTTGTTTAAATCTCTTTATGTGGATTTCAATTATATGGATTGAAGTTTGAGGTAGGAGCTACATTTAGAAGTTGGGGTAATCAGTCATCAATGTTCTTATGTTCTTGCAGTATTCATGTGACTTTTTTTTCTTTTTTTTTTTTATGAAGAATACTCTTAAATTTGAATACTTACTTTACTGGAGAGAGGAATTCGGAAATTAAATGAGTCAGTTTATGAGGATGAGGTGATAACTAGAATAAATTTCATAGTTTCTCAACTCTAGTTAAGAGAATGTGGAAGTTAATTTAATGTGGCAGCTTGCTGATGCAAGTCTCAAATTAACTGTGTAAAGAGATAGTATGTTACTTGTAAAATGGAGGATACCTGTACCCACCCATGTATGTGATTCTGGACAACGTTGACAGGTTAGCAAAGGACACCTAGTCCCTTCAACTTGTACATGCACTTGGTGCCTCTGCAACTATGTGGCAGGCACTACGACAGCCTAATTTGTACTAAAATATGTACGGATATAGTTAAATTCGATTATGAGTGTCTGATACTCTGCAAGTTATATATTTGAAATCTTTATAATTATATGCCTTCTCTTCTTCTTCAAGGATTGAGCCCTGGAGTTGGTAGTCTTCCGCTGAAGGGGTGGCCATTAACCGTAAGTTGCAATCAATTTTCATCTGCCCTTGACTCTAATTTAATATGTATGACTGGTTGTATGTGACCATGGCATTTTCTGAACACTACAGGGTATTGACCAAATTCGGCCAAGTTTAGGTGCGCAAGTCCAAAAGCCCTTTTTACAAGGTGGAAATCAATTTCAACTCTTGCCACAGCAACAACAGCAGCTCATAGCACAGGCTCAGGCACAAGGCAACCTTGGTAATACAATGTATGGAGAGATGGATCCTCGACGGTTTGGGGGATTACCTAGGAGCAATTTGAATACAAAAGATGGCCAAGCAATAGCAAATGATGGATCTATAGGTTCGCCAATGCAATCAACGTCTTCAAAAGTAAGCTTTTCTCCCCAAAACTGGTTGATTTGCTTTAGCTTTTATGGTACTGCTCAAGCATCACGTTATTGCACTGAATGTCCTTAATGCATGGTCAATAATTTCTCCTTGAATTATCTTATTGTAAGGCTTGATAGAAGTCCACTGAAGCTCCAGTTTCATCCATGAGGAAAGTTGGACTTCCTCGTAATTGTTGTTGTCAAAACTTGACGGTTGGCTGGAATGAGGTTTGAGCATCCTTGTTGATGCATAAAAGCTTTGACCATTTGTACGGCCTAATAGAATGTAGTAATTAAAAATATGTCTACCTAAAATAACGAAGCACAGCCTTGTAATGAGATTACTAAATCTTTCACCGGCAAAGATACTATTTCTGTTTGAAAATTTCCACAATCTGCTAAATTACTTGTATTCAGTTTCAGATTGAATGCACACACCTTGTGGTCACTACTAATCATTATATATCTGCAGTGATTCTGATATACCTGCATAGAAGATTAATTTTTAGTATGAATGTCCATTATTGAAACTCAATGTTATGAGGTCCAAATTCCGTAATTGGCTAAATTAGTTAGCTGCCTTTATATAGAGTTGGGGAATTGAGGTGTAGTTCCTGTAATGCATTGTCTAAGAAGCGTTTGAAGACCAATTTTGAGTTACTACACTATCTTGGCTATGGGGTTCCAAAACAGGCTTTTACAGTTTGTGCTTATTGAAAATCTTTGAGGGTTTAGAGCATCTTCTCTCAAATACTTAGATATATCCAAGAATCATTTGTTTACTTGTCCTAAGCTGGAGGAAACATCAAAACCAAAATGATTCGTTATTGTAGACTGAGAAAGAAATGGACTCAACATTTTAGAAAATTAAAAAAATAGCTAGGAAATTTTGTTAGCAATGTTCCTATGGGTATTTGTTATTGTTATTGTTATTATTGTCCTATATGGTTAAGAGTACTCAAAGCTCGTTGCGATGATTATTCTGAAAACTTTGTTGTTAGCAGATGAATATGCCACAGATACAGCAGTCTTCCTCTCAACAACAAGATCCTCTGCAACCACAGCAAACTCAACAGGTTGTTTTTTCTTTTCACAGTTATTGTAAATTTATTTGGTATAACGTTTTTGGTTTATGAAAGATCTTATAATTTATTGTCACTTATTTGCATCTTGTATAATTTTCTTTATGAACTAATTCAAAAATGTCTGACCTATTTTTTCTTTTTTAATCCTGTTTGCCTGATTATTGATGACTTGCGTTTTCTGATAGAACAGAATAACAGAAAAAGGAAAGGGCCCTCCTCTTCTGGAGCTGCTAATAGTGCTTGTACTGGAAACACTGTTGGTCCTTCTCCAAATTCTCAACCATCAACCCCATCAACTCATACACCCGGTGATGCCGTAGCTATGTCAGGCAATATGCAGCATGTTAGTAATGTGCCTAAAGGTTTGATGGTGTATGGTTCTGATGGAACAGGTGGCCATGCATCATCAACGAACCAGCTGGTATGTATATAATAAATGGGTAACCTACTTGGTAAGCAGTTATCTTGTTGGAGAAAACTAAACAAATTAAAAACCAAAAGAAATACAAAGAAAGACTATCGACATGAAGGGAAATCAAGAGTTTGGTCTTCAATCCAATTAGTTTATGCAAACCCTTCTGTGATGGTACAAAACAAGCAGTCTTGTGTCAAACTAAAGGTGTACTTCATGCTGAATATCATGTCTGAGTGTTGGGAAATTTAGTTTTCCTGTTTATTTGATTGCAGGACGACATGGAACATTTTGGAGATATTGGCCCCTTAGACGATAATGTGGAATCCTTTCTCTCTCAAGATGATGGAGATGGAAGGGATCTGTTTGGCACATTGAAACGGAACCCTTCTGAACAAGCTACTGAAACTTCCAAAGGTTCTATTTGATCTCATGCTTCTACAAGTGATAATTGTTTATATTGACAAGAGGAATGACTGTTTTCTTCTTTCAGCTTTCTCATTCGCCAAAGTTAGTTCAATAACTAAAAGCAGTAGCAAAGTTACTTGTTGTCATTTCTCTTCAGATGGAAAGTTATTGGCCAGTGCTGGGCATGAAAAGAAGGTATAAAGTATTTTAGCACTGCAAGGAATAAAATATTTTTATGAAGCATCTGCAATAGGGAAAATATCAATGTTGCTATGGTGCTGTTGATTCTGTTTGTTAAATCTTGATCTCCAAACATAAAACTCTTAAAATAATTTTCAGATTGTTAGATGTTTTAAGATTTGATTGATTGTAATTTTAGATGTTTTACCTGACATAAAATGTTCAATAGGTATTCAATTTTATAGGGTTGAAAAAAAAAAAAACAGATGTCAACTCGGTTGGTTAACCAATATGATAAATGGAGAATCAAAAATAGATGAATGAAAGTTATGGGTAAGAGCCATGCTTTATTGTTCTAATTTATGGGTCTCAGTTCCCCAAGAATCAACAAAAGTTTGAAACAAGTTTTAAATAACAAATTGTCACAGTTTAGCTCAAACAATGAAAGTCGGTTTATCAAAGTTTCAGGCTTAAAATGAAAAAAGTTACTCTGTTAGTATTCCAAATTCCTGATTTATTTATTGTGCTTGTTCTATGATATGCTATGTAAAATATTCCATTTTGAACAAGGAAGATGATGTTTTGAGAGGCAAAAGAATTGGAGAAATGACAAAGTTAGTCAGCAAAGGCCATTCACCATTAGATAAAAATCCAGGCCTCCCAGCATTCCCACATGAATAATTCTCATAAAGTAAATTGGGTCAGGTAGACCATTCTTGATTGAGATATATGATAACTGGTGTGATAAGCTGTCATAACTACTGACCTCAAAACTATGAAAAGGTTTAACCAGAATTAGAGCCATTTGATCATGCAACTGTTAAATCATTTAGTCAATAGCTGATGTATAAAACATTTTGAATATGATCCCTCACCTCTCTATACTTGTATGCAATTGATTGGTATTTCTATTTGTGCCTGCGTACCATATGATTCAAGGAAAATATCAGCTATTTATAATATAGATTTGGGAAATGCTCTTATACTTGGTATTTAATTGTTGCACTCACTTTTATGAGAAACATTAAGGTTTAATCCTCAATGAATTCTCCACATTTAACAAAAAGTTAGATGCAAATTCCTTCTTGAGCGATGCTTAAATGACTAGCTTGGATCTTGAAGTGCCTGTCCACTTTACATACTTGCGTAACATCATCTTCCTTACCTTTTTTACCAAATCTTCTACTTTTGTCATTGTATAGTATAGTGTCTTGTTATTTGCCTTTGGATAGGAGCTCATAGATGATGGATCACCTGAAAGTCCTCCTAGTTGTAAGATTAAAAGTTCTAAATGCTCAAATTTCTTTTCGTTATCCTTGTTTGCTTTTGGTACTGGTTGAGTACACGAATTACAATAAATATATAAAACAGCAGAGACAAGTGTAACACCAACTGCGCCCAGACAGGAACACTAAGTACACTGTTCATTTGTTGGGGAAAGAAATATTGAAAAGATTATGAAAGTAAATCATTTCCACTCCACTCTCTATCCCTCACAATGCTTCTGAAAAGATACCACAAATTGATCTTTTTTGTGGATTTAAAATAGATTTTGCTAGGCCACATAGAGTTGTGGATTTCATGCTCTTTTTAAGGGATTCAATTACATTTCTGGAGATCCTATTTAAGGTGCAACATGACTTAATGAGCTGACTAAGCATTTGTTTGTTTGTGTGCGTGTGGTAAGTTGAGTGTGTATGAGAACATTGAAGCGAAATAAAAATGTGAAAAATAGTTTGGAAAAGTTGGAACCATAACACTTTTGACTTTTCAGAGTTGACAAATGTAACTTGCACGCACTTAAAATTACAAAATTTTTCATGATTTTTTTAGAAAAATGGCTGGAACAGACGTGCTTTGTCTAAATTCTCCGTATTTCAAATATCAAAATATTCATTCCTTTCAGCAGTCAATTCTTTATTTTCTTTGTAAGCACATGTAGAAATTCGGTGACATAATTTTGGTTGCTATTATACATACATGTCTTATAGAAATTTGGTCACTGAAATATTTATTTATTTTTTTTATTTTTGGGATAAATTTCTGTATGTATTTGAGTTTCACGGAAGAATCTTTCATTGGCCAAAGAACATTATGAACCATTTTTTTATTTTATGAGAGTAAAAATGATATGGATGCTTATTTTTATTTATGTCAGTAGGTGGTTGTTTGGAACATGGAAACTTTTCAAACTGAATGCACTCCAGATGAACACAATCATATAATTACTGATGTTCGCTTCAGACCAAATTCAACTCAGCTGGCAACATCTTCATTTGACAAGACAGTGCGAATTTGGGATGCTGCTAAAGTATGTTCTCTACCCTTTCTCTTCTTCTTTTTTCTTTTTCCTCTCTATATCTCTCTTTGTTTTTTCATGCATTGGTGGAATTGGCTGCAGAGGCAGTATGAGAGCCTTTTCTAAGTTCTGTTTCCTCAACTATTCTTTCTGCATTTTGACCGTAAATTCCAAAACACTCTTCTCCTTTCTCTCTGCATCATAAAGTTGCAACTCTTGCCTCTTTTCTAATACAATTGCTTATTCGTCAGTCTGTAAAACAGTTTTGTTTATTATTTTTTAAAAGTTTCATAGCTCTTAAAGTTTTGTTTATTATTTTTTCTTGTGGGGATGCTCTGCATATTCAGTCCCTTCTTTTGTGCCATTACCATGCAATGCAATCTTGAGATGCAAATTCGACTATTTTGTTTAAATTTTATGTTTAGACCAAATATGTTAGGCACTTATTTTGGTGTATCCTTGCAGCCAAACTTTTCCTTGCAGACTTATACAGGTCATAACACGCATGTGATGTCCCTTGACTTCCATCCTAAGAAGAATGACCTTTTCTGCTCATGTGATGGAACCAGTGAGATTCGCTTCTGGAATCTAAGTCAGTACTCCTGTGCTCGTGTTTCCAAGGTTAGCCTTGAATTTCACCTTTTATTGCTTTTTGTTCTTGAAGGCTTATAGGATATAAAGTCTTCTAATCTGAGTCATTTTGATGGATTAGGGAGGTACTGTGCAAGTAAGATTTCAGCCAAGAGCTGGACATCTCTTGGCGGCAGCGTCAGAGAATGTTGTGTCTATCTTGGATGTTGAAACAGATAGACTGACACATTCATTCAAGGTATAAATGCAATTGTTGCATCTGGGGAATTTGAAAAATACGATTCTACAACATGCTTTTCATCTTAAGTTCCTTATAAACGGTACAATCTTTTGATTCTCAGGGACATGCCACTGAGATACACTCTGTGTGTTGGGACACAAATGGAGATTATTTGGCATCTGTCAGTCAAGAGTCTGTCAGAGTGTGGTCATTGGCTACAGGAGAGTGCATTCACGAGCTTAGTTCCAGTGGGAACAAGTTTCATTCTTGTATTTTTCATCCGAGCTATCCCACCCTCATGGTTATTGGAGGCTACCAGGTGATCTTCTTCTTATCTTAACCTAAATTTCATTGTTTTGTTAAATTAAATTGCAGACAATTTTGATTGCTGTGTTCTTCATGTAGCTCCATCTATCTTAGAAGATCCATAAACATTAAGCCATTTTGCTAAATTTTGTCTGCAATTGCATTTCCCTGAAGTAAAAAGCATTTCTTTGCTTTGATTCTGCATTAGAATTGAGCTATGACTGTAAAAATTCCAATTAACTTTATGCCATTGCATTTAAGCAAGATGCAACAAATCTAGTATTTGAAACTGTCAATATTTTGTGTCGGCAAAAATTTACATCTCTTGTTACAGTGCAGTAGGTCTGTGGGGATGATTTCATTTTAATCCAAGAGGACGAATTATTTTTTAACCTTTGTGGGTTACACAAATCCGTTTCATGAGAGAAATTTTAAACTGGCCAAATAGTTGAGTCTATAAAGATGTTTAGTGTGTCATAGATTGCTAATCTTGTGTTCGTGGTTCTATACCATTCTCTATTACAGTCATTGGAGTTATGGAATATGGCTGAGAATGAGTGTATGACAATATCGGCACATGAGTGTGTGATATCAGCCCTAGCACAATCACCAGTAACTGGGATGGTTGCCTCTGCGAGTCACGACAAATCTGTTACGATCTGGAAATAATCTGTTGCTTGCTTTTTGGTGCTTCAAATCCTGCAATATCAAGTCTGCCGACTTTTCACTCACGGCATTCAACAAAAATTCAAACACAAGAAAAAGTGATCTTCCCTTGTATTTTATTTTGCTTTATCCATTTTTCACTACTGTTGATGATCCTTTTTTTCCTTTGTAAATACTTTGTGTTGGGTGATTGATTGGCTCTAAATTTTTCGGTTGCCAAGGACATCTATAGACGGAATATTTTGAAGCTAAAACCACATGGTTTAGCCAGTTCTTGTTATAATGGACATTTTACATCTTGTCATTGCATTCCCATTCAGGTAGAGCTATGACGATGGGTAATTTTCGGATTCTCATGATAATTTTTAAAATACCGTTTAAATGATAAGGGGAAAAATAGAGGTATTTTGATGAAATTTTTTTGTCGTAATAAAAAATAATGGGGTAAGTTCAGTTTATAATAATCTGAGATATTTCTAATTTCTGAGGGGTAATCTAAAATTAATCCATGTTGGAGTGTGAAATTTATATGCTTGTTGACTTTTCGATGGCACGCACGGTGGGCAAAAATGGTCCGAACGAAGCAGGCCTTTCCGAAACCGACTTTGAACAGGCTTCCCAAAACAATTATTGGTCGCGGCCAAATTATTCATTCCAAAACAAAGGAATAATTTATCAATGTGTTAATATAGGTTTAAAATTTAGATGATTTAGTTATATAAAATTATTTGAAAATTATTTTATCAAATTTTAAAGATTTTTTTTTTTTTCATTTAGCTTAATGACAATTCAGCTCCTCACTGTCCATGTGAGCAGGGATTAAACCTCAAAACTATTATTTTTAACATAAAATATTTTATTAACTCAACATGTTGGCACCCCCATAAGCAACAATAACTGGTTGACACTCATAAAGAATAATTTCTTTAAAAAATGTAATTTTATAATTTTTCTCGTATATTTTTAAATTATATTTTTATCGAACGTATTACAATACTTTGAAAGTGTATCAATCGTCTATTCTTAGTTAACAAAAATGATCTGTCACCACTAATTCGTCAGCTACCAAGAATTTTAATAAAAAAGAGACAATGTTTAAAAAAATGACACGTCGTCTTATGAAAAAAAAAATACAGCGTATCATTTCACCTACGTGAAACAACTTCGTTTCAGAAGAAAAAAAAAATGAAACACCCACAGTATACACACGACTAAATCTCTTTTATCTTTTCTTCTCTTCGCACACACATGATACAAAAGTGAAGCGACAGCCAGTAGCACTCACAATCGAAGATGGCACGGCAAACGCAAAGGCAGCCTGCAGTCACCGACGCAATCCGCAGCCCGCCTACCGATTCTGCTGCTCTGCGACTGGTTCCTCTCCACCACATCTTTCTCTCTTCCTTGGGCTGTGATTGTCATTACGTTCCCACCATGATAACGAACGTAGATATTACAGTTTTGAAATAGCATCTCCAAAAATAAAATCAATCGTACCGTAGACATCACACTCTCAATAGAATATTGTTTATTGTTTTTGGCATAACGGGTATCTTGACTTGTAGAAGGGAAGACCGCACCTCCCCTATTAATGCTACTGCCTGACATGTTATACCCATTGCTACAAATTCAACTCCCTTAATCGCCAATTTATTTTTTAAAAAAAAAAAAATAAAGTAATATGTCAGCTTTGTAGAAAATTTTAATTAATTTATGCAGTATGAAAGGTCTTTAATGGCATGCGCAATGGTCAATCATGTAGGAAATTTTGGGATAAAGTATTGACCCTTGATAACCTTAAGTCATAAACACTGACATTGTTGGTTTCTTCATTTTTTTGGTTATTCTTTAGAGTTTTAAATTTTAATTTAACAGAAATTGTTAACTTCTAATGTAATTTATAATTAAATTATGAAATCTAAATCATCTTTAGAAATTTGGATTCAGCGGACTTTTTCGCTAACCTTTTAAAAATATATAATTAATAGTTATTAAATAAAAATATAAAATTAATTAAATATTATCTATATATTATTATTTAGTAGTCTGTATCTTTTTATTTTTTAATTTATTTTTACTGTATTAAAATTAAATATTATTGGTTAAAATATTATTATTATTATTATTATTATTATTATTATTATTATTATATACCCATGTGTGACAGAAAATTAAGAATAATTAAATACAAAAATTAACTGAGCACTTCTATCAAATCTTAGATTTAGACCCCATATAAAATAATTATACTGTCCTCTAATATGGGATGAGGCAAGCACAACTGTCTTAAACGGATCGTTAATGAGAAAGTTTTAACCCAAGTTTAAGAGTAGAAGCACCGCCAGCCAAAGTGAGCAGTTTCTTGGGGAAGAGGGCGGGTGGGGCCCATTGAAAGTTTTAGAAATATCTCTATAAAAAAAAAAAAAAGAAGGGGAAATTTGACATCTCCTCATAGTACCTCAACCTGCGTTCCCCCATCCGTCTCGTCTTAACATCTCTCTCCTTCTCTCTCTCTCTTTATATATCTCTCTAATGGAAAATAATAATTATAATAACAATAAAATTGACAACATCAATAACAATAGTAATTCCAAGTCCTTAATGGAAGCAGAAAAGCAAGAAATTGAACTTGCGGATAAGGAAGCGTTCAGCGATGAGTTTAAATGCTGCGTTTGCCTGTAAGCTTTTTTATCACCATTTTTCTGTTTTTTTATTTATCGAATTTGTTCAATTCTGCAAAATTATTCATGTTTAGTCGCTTCGCTTTGCCTGTTTAGCCTGATAAATAAGATAAATAAGAAGCTAAAATAATTTATACTCTTGTCGATTTGGTTTTTCGTTTCGAAGGATTTATTTATTTTTTTAATAATTAGAGTAGTAGAAGCACTTGTGAAGAGTAATTTTGTGAGTCAAAGGCTAGAAATGCATGACAAATGCTTTATGTTGAATTGATCACTTTATCACTTATGAAAAAGTCTTAGATTCGTTTGTTGCTTTGGGACGAATATGACTGTTTTTGAAAGTGGCTGCAAATGTTTTACAGAATCTAATTTTGTACGTTAAGTAATACTTACGGAATATTAAAGATGAGGATGCTACATTCTGTTTATTTTGTGACTGCCCTTCCGCTAAAAAGGTTTGAAAGGATATATTCAACCCTGAAGAGTTTTTTAATTTGTCCGATTAGGAGAAACTTTGAACAATCAGGGCATAGTGGAGTTCAGTGAAATTTGATAGCCGTAAAACTGTAATCTTTCCTATGATATTGTATTATTCGTGTAGAATTTACGGTCAATTGGCTGCTATTAGTTTCTGAAAATATTCCACAACCTTTTTACCAGGTATATGATTTGAATGAACGCTTTCCTTTTGTGTTCCAGGGAACTCCTTTACAAGCCAGTTGTATTGGGTAAGAAGGTTCTACATGAAACTGCATGCGGATATGTAGTTGCACCTTTCTGATTCCTCTTTTTCCATGTTTGCAGCCTGTGGCCACATTTCATGTTTCTGGTGTGTATTTAATGCCATGAATTCTTGGCATGAGTCTAACTGCCCAGTTTGTCGCAACCCTTACAATCATTTCCCAAGTATTTGTCATTTGCTGCACTTCTTGCTCAAGAAGCTGTATCCTGTGACCTATGAGAAAAGGGAAAGGCAAGTGGCAGGTGAGAATCGCTGTTTTTCTTTCATTTAAGTTCCTGATCATCCATATCTCCTCATATTAGTTCCGCTGTAAAATCCATAAATCTTCTAGATATTTTATATGCCTTTAAATAGTGGAGACAAATTGTACTGAAGAGGGAATAATTACAGAAAGTGGACAGGCACGCTAAATCTAATTTTTCTCTTCTATGTATGAGTGATGATGCATGACTAAATACCATGGCAAAGCCCTAAAAGAAAACAATGAAAAACAAGAAATGTTACAAATTTTTTATCCTGAATCTTTGGCAGGGTACACGAACATCAGTGGTGTTGTTCATTGAGTAGAGGGAGAAGCATGATATAACTGGAATGTGAAAATCTATTGCTATCTGCCTTTATTGTCTAATACTATTAACTTGTTAACGTTTTTCCTTTTTGTGCTGAGTTTATAACCTAGGTGGTTGAAAGATTGTCTTTTGTGAATGAAAGGGTTTGAAAGTAGGATCTGTAAAGTAAAGCTGTAGGCTTATGTTATCTCCATTTTCGGTGAAGGGCATTGTGCAGATATTAAAGTATCAGTTCCAAACAGTACTTTGAGTTTAATATTCTGAATGAACTGCGCATTTCATTTCATTTTGTGAGAGGTGGGAAAGGTGTCATTATCTGAATCTTTTGACTCTATTGCCTCTGAATCTTTTCCTTTTTGCATTCTTTGGAACACAACAAATATTAGTTACATATCACATGATTACAACCACCACTCTACTGAAGCATATTTATACCAGATGATTGTCTTTAAGTTTTTCTTACTGGCGTGTGATTCAACAATGCATCATGTGAATATTACTTTTGGTCTTATTTGGTTGTTCAGAAGAAGAGAAGAATCTCGGCCACTTCTCACCCCAAGTTGATTATAATTTATTTGGATTGCCTACTAGTAAGGAGGTTGATATCTTTGGCAATTCTCTGGATTCCCCCTCTCAACAGCAGATAAAGGTGTGTTCAGAAAGTCATTTTTCTGGGGAAGGGAGATCTTCCACGTGCATGAAATCGTTGGAAACGACTGTAGAATCTGGAGATAATACAATGCTGAAATTGGTGTCATCTTCAGAAAGCTCTGAAGCCACTGCAAATTCAACTGCCCAACAATGTGGTTTAGTTGGAAATGATCGTGAACATAAAGCTGAAAACCGGCTTTCTGTTGATGATTTATCTTGTGCTGCATGCAAGAAGCTCCTCTTTAAGCCAGTTGTTCTTAACTGTGGACATGGTAATTTATATTAAATTAAGTAATTTTGGTTTACAATTGAAAAAGGAAATAGCACATTCTGTTTTTTTTTTTTTTTTTTTTTGGGTGTGTGGTGTGGCTTTTTTGGGTGTGGACATTCACTTTAAATCTTCTTATCTGCAGTGTTTTGTGAACCTTGTATGGTTGTTCCTGAAGATGGAAATTTTAAGTGCCCAAATTGTCAAAGTTTGCAGCCTTATGGGCTCCCTAGCGTATGTTTGATTATAAAGCATTTCTTGGAGAAGCGGTTTTCTGATTTATACGCAGAGAGACAGGAAGCTTTATTAAAACAAACCAGTGGTCAGTATGGGAGCGTGCTTCTTCCAATTTCTTTATCAAGTTCTGATATTTTTAGTTTTATGGTGAAACTTGATCCTTATAAGGAATAAGGAAATAGTGAATGCAAGAGAAATGATTCAGCAATGTCATTCGAGTTAATTGTTAATTTTCTATAGTTTTCTTGGTTTCTATAGGGAAAAATCATCAGAGTGATTTTGTTCTTAGTTGTTGTCTTGCTCTTCGTATCTCTGATAAGTGAGCTAGTGATTATGCTAAATCAACGATCTAAAATATTTTACTTATCCCAACAAAATAAAAGGAAAGAAATTAATAAAGCAGTGGCAAACATAAAAGAGATCTTTCGACAGGATCGTTAGTTTATTTCTATTTTTAATAGTATAATTTTCTTGAATCATTCAGCTGTTACTTCCCTTTTGTTTTCTCTTCTTTCTTTCTTAGGGCATAAGCAAGTCAGAACCATCATGAATGTATCAGTTACTAAGCTGTCTTTAGCAAATAACATATTGGTGAAACGGATAACTCTCTAGTTATGACTTCTTTAGTTGTAACATCCCACTTATGTTATTGCATTTTTGTTTGCTTGACTAGTACTGCAGTCCTGTCTTATTTATTTATAAGCCTGTTTCTTACCTAACAAGTGGCTGGCCTACATGTCCTTTTTCAAACTAGTATACCCATACCCACTCAACTTACAACAATAAGTAATAGGGGCAGCTATGTGTATTTGTTGACTAAATACTGTTTCCTCGATGTTGGTTTATCTCTATCAATCTTTATGTCGCAATTTTTGTTTATCATCTAACTTGTTTCTACCATCCAAAACCAATTTTATTTCAGGTTCAACACAGGCTCAATATCGAAAAAATCGATCAGCTTCATTCCATAAACATGTTTACGCATCGTGGTGGCTTGGCAATGGGCCTAAGATCCATATTGGAGTGGGTTGTGATTATTGTGGGGTAATATTATCAAATTTTTCATTTCTGCTCGGTGTTAGTTCTTTTTTTCAGAATTAACTGCCAAAGTAGCTTTTTGGTTTATATGTAAGAAATTTTAATATTAGATGTATTGTTTTGAACCCAATACTTTTAAACCCATCCACTAGAAAAACACCTGATTCTTTCGTTGTAGTTTTACTTCTTGTTAGTGTTAGGAAAAATTGAACATTCAGTTGATAACCTTTCCTACTAATTCGTCATTTAACTAAGATAATTTGCTACTTGTGGACTTTATTTTTATGTACCCAACATTTTTGTTTCCTAGAATCACTGAAGATATGGTTACATTATGAACAAAAACATTCACAGACCAGTTGGCAACAAAAGCCTGTGATAACTTAAAGTATGGTCGAAAGAAAAGAAGGCATGTTTGTTCATTGGTGACTGTGAGTTAGAAGATAAATGATTAACTTTATTGACTATCACATATTCTTCTCCATTAAGACACTTTGACTTTGAGGGGTTGTTGTGAAGCATATGTCTGAAATTCATTTAAATAAATAAATAAGAACTTTGGTGCAAATATAAATTTTAAGATTGGTCAAAATGAGATAAGCCCATTCCAAGTATCAAGGATTTAGTCTTTGTTAAGCTGAGTTTAAATTTTTGTGTTTACTCTGCTACCCTTAGTTTGGATACTGGATGTATAAATTATGCTGCAAAATGTATTGCATGCAATCTTCTTCACTCACTGATTAGACCCCTCTGTATAATATTTTTATGCAGATGTCTCCTTTAATTGGGGAGAGATACAAATGCAAAGACTGTGTGGAGTCAATAGGCTTTGACCTATGTGAAGCATGCCATAATAATCCTGTAAAGGTTGCTGGTCGATTTAATCAACAGCACAAACCAGAACACAAGTTTGAAATCATGCAACCAACAAGCTTAAGTGATCTGTTTTATAGGATCAATTATGATTTGTCTGATGATGATGGCTCAGATGCTACAGAGATTCGTGATGGTTTTGCTCAAACTGGCAACTTGTCAGGTGATGTTCCACAAGACCCAGAAAACGATACTAATGATCTGGAGGATGCTTCTTCCTGTTTTTTGCCAGTTGATGCCTCGCTGGATCCACGGGATGATTCTGACGAACCTTCATCAGATTTCACTCATTGAGAGTAGGAAGGTACCAACTCCAAAACCTTAAAACCTATACCTAGAATTTGTTATGCAAAGGCGTTTGGTGAGTTGCCCATCCCTTTGCGGCCAATATCATATCCCTACCCTGCTGCGTAACCACACTCCAAATCTTGAAATTTAGCTATTGCTATGTAACATATTATATCTACCGAGAGTTCCATTTCTTTGATGTTCCCCATATTTGTTTGTTTTGTGCGGATCTCATAATTATGTTTTGTTTTTCAGCCTCATAGCCACATTCTTTTCCTATTTTGATTTTTTGTTATGAGCATGAACATTAGCTCACTTTTATCTGATTAAATATATTGCATTAGTGGTTATTAAAGATATCCTAAGATCGAATCCGCTCGCACGCTGGGGTTGGAATGAGTTTGGCTTACAATTATTATGTAATCTGAGAAAGGGAGAATGACACTCGGATCCCTGATATTTTTCATGTTTACGGCTTAGGTCCCTAATTTATTTTTAAGTACCCATTACATCCCCGAAGTTATAATTTTAGTTTTGCACTTTACTATTAATCGGTAAATGTGACATTTTGACAGACAAAAGTCTTTCTATCTTTAGACTAACACATGGCATTAGACTGAAAGTGTGGTTATATTAGTAAAAGGAATCAGAAAAGTGCATTATTTCTGTTGCTGTTATAATTTCGGGGATGTAATTAAATTAGGGACCTATATGTCTCCTCTATAAGAAAAATATTTCTTTATACCCTTTATCTGTATAATGTATGACATTTAATGTGAAAAATCTATAATTTTGTTTTTTTTTTACAGTTGTGCTGAGGAAAGGAAATTCATAATTATTTGAGAACAAGAATTTCCTTCAGCAAATAATATGGTACTTCAACTGGTTGGAGGTTGAACAATATTTGGGTACCCAATTTATGTTGTCGAAGAAATATTTTGATTTATGGATGTTAATATTCAACTCGGACCAAATAAGTGTCCTTAACTGTCTTTGCTCTATATCATCTTCTCTGTCAAAGGAAATGTGTTTACTTGACGTGGTGGTCTATTTTCAAGATAGAAGTCGTCTTGTGGAGATAATATGACATGAAGGTCACAATTTATAAGCGGCAGCTCATGCTTTATAGTGCCCATTTACAATATGCACATGTTATCGGTTTTTTGAAGTTTCTGCCTATTTTATGCTAGACGGATCCATTTAGCTCCATCTCTTAGCTCAATTGTTTACTTTTCTTCGGAGAGAAAAGAAAATTGCCTTTTGGATTAGAAATGCAGTTGAAGTGTTTTTTTTCCCAAAATTAAAATTACTTGGTAAATGGTCTTGTCAATTTAAATCGATGGCAGCTCCTTTTGGAAAAGGCTGTTTTGTTCTAAAGCGCCTCTTATGGTTGTGGAACTACTATTACAAGGTGAGTTCCAGTGTTCCACTCTCCCAACTGTTTTCTAAGTACCATGAATTCTTGAAGCCAATATAGCGGACCTGACAATTCATTGGGAGCTTTGAATTCATTGTTTTAGCATAAACAGCACAAAAGATAAAATGTTTTTGCCTTTGTAATATGCTTAAATTTGATGTGTTTGGTATTTGTATGAATTCATTTAATTTAACTTTCGACATAATATTTCTTGAGGAAAGAAAGAAAGCATCCAAAGAAATTTTTTTTTTTTTTTATAGTGAGTTTTGTTGCCGTACATTAATTTTTCATTCTTTGTATTTGAAAATTCATGTTTTCATATATTTTCCACAAATTTCTCCTTTTTTTATTTTTACTTTTTAAGTGTATTTTGGAATTATAATGAAAATCACAATCTCGAAATTACTTTGTGATTGCATTGCAATCTCTATTTTGGGAAAGAGTTAAAAAGGCAGAAGATTTCTCAGCAAAAGAAAACTTTTATAGGAATATCCTCATTATGGTAAAATTTTCGTAGCAGTGGTAATTAAAAAACCGATAAATCACTGGAAAATTTTCTAGCTAATATTTTGCATGCATCTAAGACTTCACCATCTAGGAGTTTCAGGTTGATTTTGAAATGATGAAGTGACGATCTTAATCATTAGAGTGGATGCTTCTCCTAAAGTGTAATAGTCTAATTTTGACAAAATTTTGAACGAAATAACTTTTAATGACATTAATGAACTTGATTTTAAAAACTTTCATTTATTGGATAATATTTTTTTATTAGTTTTCTACAATATTTAATTTTTTTTAAATGCATTCTAATTAAAATTAAAAGAATTATCAATTTTGAGAAATATGAAGGAGAATGAATTTTCAATATTAAATACAAGTCTTTCTAGACAAAAGTTTATTCATGTAGACTTAGAAAAGTGAAATTTACATGTCAAAAAATCTCGACAAACTTTGTGCTTTCAAATTGACACACTTGCAATTTATGACTAAACCAAGATTTTATTCAAAAGGAAAAAGAACTTAAACATTTTTTCATTATTAAAATAAATTTTGGGTAATATTTCCATAACTCGCTATTATTTTTCTTGTAAAAAAAAAATACCTTATATCCATCAGCCAAATCTTTCAATTTTTATTATCTCATTAGATATTTCAATAGGTTTTCTAGGAGATGACTATTATAACCTTCTATAGTCTTTAAAGACAAATTTGCTTTGAACCTCGAATATTATTTAGAAATTTTTTATAGATCTAAATATTATTTATCTTGCAAAATGTTAATTGTAAGTATATAGATTTTATCTACAGAATATTTTACCAATTTTTTCAAGCACTAATATTTAAATTTTTTCTATATGGATTTGTTTAATATAATATAATTATTATTTAGAAAAGAAAATGACATATACATCTCCAAAGTTTGGAAAAATGTTCATCAATACACTCAAGTTTTAAAAAGTGATACCAAGACCCTTTTTATCCATAAATACTATTTACCTTTATTATCTTAAAAAAATTAGCTTTAAAATTTTTAATAACTACAAATATTATATAAATAATATAATCTATGTAGTAAACTAACAATATTAAAATATTTTATTATTTTAATAAATTTAAATTTGTAAATTATTATATTTATTTTAATAATATTTTTTTATTTATTGTAGAGATTTTAAATAAATATTTACATTAAATACATTTTACAATTAAAAAGTTCACATACTAATAATGTTAAAATTATTTGACATAATATTCAAAATAATTTAAATTTTAATACATTTATTTCAATATTATGATTCTGTTTATTATAAAATTTATTTTAAAATAAAATATATCTAATAGATTGTAAAATATTAAAATATTTTTAAATATTGAAATTATTTTTAAAATGTATATATTATTACATTTATTTTAACATTATGTTTTTATTTATTATAAAACATTATAGTCAATTTTTTTGGGATAATAGAGACAAATGATTACGGTAAAAAAAGAGTTTCAGTGTCTTTTTTTGAAAATTTGAGGGTGTTAGTAATCATTTCTCCAAATCTTGGGGGTACGGATGTCATTTTTCCTATTATTTATTATATAGGAAACATTGATTAATATAAGTTAATTATTTGGGTTAGATTAGGATTTTTCATGATTTGATTTTGCATCCGGCAAAAATGTGATGATTGGTGGTTCTCAAATAAAAAAATAAATAAATAAGTTAAATTATACTCATCCACAACGATTAAAAGACACGTGATAATCAGGAGAATTTAGAATAGGAGAGGATATTAATCCGAACATAAATTTTATAAATAATATTTAGACTTATAAAAAAAAATTAAGTTCTTTTAACACCATTACATGCATGTTTTACAGTATATACTTATCTAATTAATCTAGATTTGAATGGCTGATTATCTATAACGGGAACACAACAACAAGATCGGAGGGTAAGGCTTACCAACAAAATACTTCTAGCAGCTAACGAGTAAACTAACAAATTCTCGTACTAATACTTGACCCCAAAAAAACTAATATTTAATGAAAAAAATTAAATTAATAAATATAAAAAAAAAATTGTCATATTGCAATAGAAATGCCATGTGAGCTAGTAATGCAAGCGAAATGTATCCTCTTTTATCCCTACGACATGAATGAAGTGTGTTATACAAGAATTCAACATCAACTACAATAACCAGGTCAAGGATTTAATTCATTGGGCAGAAAATTTTTTATTAGTTTCTTCCAATAGTTAAAGCTATTTAAATATATTATAATTAAAATTATCATTATTTTGTAGATAATATCAATAATGAACTACAACAATGAGATTATGAATACAAATCCTTTTAAACAAAAGTTTTTATTCATGTTTACTTGAAAGTGAAATTTATATGAAAGATCTCTCTTAAAGAATGCACTATAGAAATTAAAAATTAGAAATTTATTACTTAACCATAATTTATTAAAAATATATTGTTGTAATATTAAAAATATTAAATATATTGTTATACTTTATTAACTATATGATTTAATAGCATATCCGCATAAAAATAATAATAATAAAGCCATCTACTAAGAACTTTATGTGCGTGTGTCTCTATATATATGTGTGTGTGTCTCCATATCTTTTTATCACTTGGATTTTGATCTA
Source organism: Murraya koenigii (assembly GCA_025617385.1). Taxonomy (NCBI): domain Eukaryota; kingdom Viridiplantae; phylum Streptophyta; class Magnoliopsida; order Sapindales; family Rutaceae; genus Murraya; species Murraya koenigii. The sequence goes on from CM046818.1 coordinate 12,340,378, forward strand.
GATGAGTGTTGTGGACCAACCCTCATTGGAAGAATAGTGACATGGGCTGTTTGGTGAGTCACGGCGCTCAGCTGATCAGCTCTTTATATCTCCTTTTTTTTTTTTTTCCCTTACACTCTTTTACTTGATGGCATAAGCCAAAGTAACAAACTTGATTTCACTTTAGGACCTCTCTATTTAACTATATTTTTCTCTCTATTTAAGTGGATTACTTATTGCATTATTTATCTCAATTAATGAGGAGAATTAGACATGTTAATTGCCCACGTAGGCCATTTGATGAATCACGACGCTCACCTAATCAGCTCTCTATATCTCCTTATTATTATTTTTTCCTTAAACTCTTTTACTTGATGGCATAAAATGAAGTAACAAGCTTTATTTCACTTTAAGACCTCTTTATTTAACTAAATTTCTTTCTCTCTCTTTTTTTTTTTTTTTGAATGATTCTTTCTCTCTATTTAAGCGGATTACTTATTGAATTATTTATCTTAATTAATAAGAATAATTATACATGTTAATTACCTACATGGGCCATTTGGTGAGTCAAGGTGCTCACTTGATCGGCTCTCTATATCTCCTTTTATTTTTCTTCTTAAACTCATTTACTTGATGCAATAAATCAAAGTAACAAACTTTATTTCACTTTATGACCTCTCTATTTAATTAGATTTTTTTTCTCTCCATTTAAACGGATTACTTATTACATTATTTGTCTCAATTAATAAGAGCAATTATACATGCTAACTACTTCATTCATATGTAAAGATACATATAACTAAGAACCGAAACAAATTTAGTTCGGCCAGTCCCAAACAAAAAAAAAATGGAGATTATTTAAAAAAAAAATTAGTGGCATGTTGCATGATATAAGAGACATCACATGTTAGTTCATGTCCCAAAATTATTAAAGTAAATAAAAATATTTATACGTACATATATATGAGAAATGTTTCAATCAAAAATTTTTTACTTTAATATATTCAAGGATAAACTAAAAAATAAAAAAATACATACTCTAATGCACTATTTTCCTAATTAAGTTTAGCCACATCCCCACATAAGCCTATATAAGTAACTCCAATCTTTAATATTAAAATCGTCAAGCCTTGTCCATTTTCCCTTTTAAGTTTTAGGGCAGGCTTTGTTTGATATTAAAACATTATAATTTAAAAATTATAACTACAGTAAAAAATTAGTGATAAAATAAAAATTAATCGTGTATAAAGTGTGGCATAATGATATTTACGTAATAATTTTGAAAAGAATAATAAAAAAAAACTATAGACTCTTTGTCACTCAAGTGCAAACTAAAATTAATTTAGCTTCCAATCATGAGAATAATTGTTTATAAAATACTCTTGAATGTTGTAGTTTTTAAGTTACAATTATTTATCTATAATATACTAAATAAGGTTGTAGTCTTACATGCTGAATGTGAAAAAAATAAAAAATTATAACTATAAAATAAAAATTATTAGATGAAATAAATATGATTTTTAAGTAATAATTTTAACAAAAAATTAACAAAGTTATTATTTAACTTAAGAAAAACGGCAATTTAACTTTAGCAAAACGGTAATCGTCAAAACCGCTGGAAAACGGCATGATTCTCATACATCACCGCCGTAATTAAGATTTTCAGACACTGCCGTCACTTAAGTTGGCTTTATCTGAGTCCCATGCCCGCAACGTTGACAATTACAACAAGCCCTTTCTTGTTGACGCCGCATTTGATCAATTCACCCCTTGCGAGCCGCTGAGAGCTCTCGTTATAACAATGGGCTCTAATTCCATGCTCAGGATGATTCTTATTTGACGAACTATGTATAATAAATTCTTATCTGACGATAATTACACAATAAAATCTTAATAAATTAATAGTATTAAAAATAAAAGATTATTAATTAAATAAATATTAATTAATCAAATTATAATTTAATACGTAGACCTCCAATTAGAATTGACAAAATCTATTATTTAATCAAGGATTTAATTTATCGACGTTTTATTATATATATTTGCATAAAGCAATATGTATGCATTTGATAAAAATAATAAACATCACTATTTGTGTTGAGCTAATAAAAAACCAACAAGCCAACTGATTCCTCTGCAATAATCAATAATCAGGGACAATAATGATAAGGGAGATTGTCAATTTCCTTTTAATATACATCACTTATTCTTTAACTATTTTTGTAATAGTCAATAATATTTTTTTACAATATTATTCTTATTTTTAAATACACATATATTCATATTTATTATAAATTAAATAAATCATATAAATAAAAAATTTAAGTATTAAAACTAAGAAATATATATTTGATGTGAATAAAAAATTAATAAAAAGATTTTTCCCTTATACTTTTTGTTATTTTATATTTTATTATAAGAAAATAGTTATACAATAACAAAAAATATAAGAAAAATATTTTATTATTAATTTTTTATTCACATCAAAACATATATTTCTTATTTTTAATTCTTAATTTTTTTTAGTTTATTACATATGATTTATTCAAATTTATAATAAATAAATGAATAAAAGTGTATTTAAAAATAAAGATAATATTTAAAAATAATATAGAACTAAGTTGTATATATTAATTTCAGTAGAAAATAGATTAAAAACCACCCTAATAACAATTATTTGTAACGTAGATAAATGATAAGTAAACATAATTAACCCTGATTAAAGATGGCCAATGAGCCGGACGGCATGTGTCATTACAGTATAACAAGGCACAAGCACATTATAGTAAGGTATGCAGCATGGCATGGTACACACGTGGGTCGGGCTGGACTTATAATTTTAGGTATGTTGACCATAAAAGTATGGCACATAAAAATAAAAAGTACGTAATAAGCACGTTTCATTGATGGGTTAACAAATAGCCCGTAAGCCAAAATATTTTTATAATTTTTTTAATAAAAAGTAAAGATAAAATGTTATGATTTTATAAATAACTTGAAATTAAATTTTTTTAATTTAATTTAGAGTTAACAAAATTTGACACATCTCGATTATATGACTCAAATAAATAAGTACAGATCAGTCAAATTTGACACAATTATTAAATAGGTTGGCTTCAAGTCAATACGATTTTTTTTCTGTGTCAAGTTTGAGTCAAAATTTTTTACTCATTTATCCGAAAAATAACATGATTATATTTTCTATTCTAAATTAATTTGTAAGTAATTGTTATCTAAACTTAAATATTACACACGATTCTCTATTTTTATTTTTATCTTTTTGACATGACGAACATATACATAATATTTCACTTAAAAAATTTTTATATGGTTTTAGAATTTTAATAGTTTGAATATGCAAATTATTGTAGACATATATATTTTATGATATCGATATATAATATTATTTATATATATATAATTATAAATTTAATATTGTAAAATTATAATATTTTGGTAGATATATATATTTTATAATATTAATAAATTATTATTATTATTACATACAAATAGTGTGTAAATATTTAATGTAAATTTTGTTAAATATATAGATATTAAGTGAGTTATTGGATAATTTATTTATTTTTTGTGTCAAGTTAAGGTATTAATATTTTAATATAATTATTAAATAAATTATATTTAAATTAATTTAAATTTAACATAATATAAAATTAATACCATACGAATATGATCTAACGACTTATTTTAGCAACTCTAATCAGAGTTACGTACCTTCGTCGGAGCTTTGATTTTATATTTTCATTTGCGCCAGTGGTGCTTTAGAGAATAGAGATGGCGCCGTTGCCACAAGAAGGGTACTGTAGAATTTTGAGTAATAGAAATATAAAAGAAATAAATAAATAGAGGAAAGTGGTGCTTTTGTTAAATTAAGTGGGAGTGGGAGCAGAAAGACGGTGAAGCGGAACCCGTGAAAGAGAGGGAAGTAATTTAATTGGCCCAATTTCGTATTCAGTATTCCACACGTTCGGTTTTCGGTTCCCAATGCATTTCTTTTGTACGGCCAGTTTTCACTTTTCGCTCCTTCATTCTCTCTCTAATCTCTCTCTCTATTTTATTATTATTAGTATTTTGTTTCTATTCCGATAAAGGTTATTCAAACCCACCTCACAATTCGTGACTCGTGAGAGCAAATTATTAGTTTAACTAGGAATTTAATTTAAAGAAATACAAAATGGGATTCCAATTGAGCTAATTAGCTACCACGTGTTTTTTTTTTTAATATGAGTAAGAAAAATATTATCTTAATTAAGAGAGAAAAAACTGACATATTAAAAATATTTTGTATAGGTGGTTTATCATCCAACTTTTATTGGTGGTTTCATTTATCTTTAAAAAGTTTAGACTTTGATATTTTAATTGTTTGTATTCTATTAAATATCAGTATGCCCTGCCATTCACAAAAATGTATATGTAAATTACTAATAATGTAAAGTGTGGGTATTTTTATTTTAAGATAATGAGGATTGACAAAAAAATATTTGTGTCTTTTAAGATAAAATAAGTGTCTCCTCACTCAAGAATAACCAAATAAAATACTTACTTGTATATGTATCCATATGTATATATAAATGTAAAAGATGTAAAAATATCCATTATTTATGTAATTATATTGAAAACGTGTGGTAAAAATATATATATATATTTTACTCTCTCTCTCTCCTACCTCTTGTTACCTTCATAATCTAGTTAAAAAAAAAATTAATTTGATTATAAATAAAGTAGAAAAATAAATATAAAACTCAATCTTAACCATTAATTAATTAAAGGGAGGCAAGAAGAAAAAATAAATAAAAAAGACAAGAGCATGAGAGGACTCTTATCCTATTTTGTTTAGTAATATAATAAATATTCTTTTTTTTAATACAAATAATATGTGGTATTTTTAATTCAAATTCCCAAGTAGAATGCATATTTTGAGAGCATATTTCAAATTTTTTTATTCTAAATAACGATCTCAAATGATGTGATATTCATAAATTAATTGTTAAAAATAAAATAAATTAATTTTATTATCTTATCAATTAATTGATAAATATCACATTATTTATAATAATTATTTAAGATAAAAAATTTAAGATATATAATATTAATCTTTACAAAATTTCATATAAACACAAAATTTAGTATTATCAAAATTCAAAATGCTCTGTTATGTCTGCTTTTCAATATCATGAAATTCTTAATTTTCTTAAAATAAATGCCTTTAAACTAGGGCTGTGACTGCGTATTCATGGGAAGTACCATACTCTGCAGCTTAGACAGGATCAGATGATTAGATTTTATTAATTTTTCTTAACTTTACTAATAACGGTACTTAAACTGTGCGTTATGGTACTCTTCTGAGTCCTGACACCTGAAATAACATGAATTACTTTGCAAATTATATATTTTCTCTTCTGTTTTTTTTTTTTTTTGGGTGAAATTACTTATTGCCTAGGATAGAGGGTTTTCTAGAGGCTATTAGATTCTCTGCCATTCATTAAACGGTAATTAGGGCCAGCTTCAAAGTGGGATTGTGGGTCCTACCTTTAACCCCTACCTTAATTGGTGAGACCAATGACGTGGCAACTTCTTACATTGATAAATGGGTCCTAACTTGGCATTTTGGCAATACCCACGCTCCTTTCATGGATCCCGACTGCTCTAACGCGCTACTTAAGTGCGCGTGGATTTTGGCATTTGTTTTGCCTTTCTGGTACGCAAAACGACATGGTTTGGTTGGTTTTCCTAAAACAAATTTTCCTCGCTGTCTATTATTACTTCTTAGATAAGTGATAATCCACTAATAAAAATCATATTAGGAATAAAGGTGAAAAGGTTAAATTTAATATGACAAAATAATATCATGTTTAAATATTTTTTTTTATCTTTTTACTAAAATTCGTAATTATTATCAATTTTTACCGGTTAAAATTTAATATTTATTTATAAATCACTCTTTAATTGAGTTGTTGGTATCTTATTACTTTATTAATAATGATAGAACCATAAATTATTTTGTATAAATTAATACGTATAAATTAATATGACATAAATAAATTAGATGCATGAAAAGTCATAATAATAATTTTTTAAATATTTTATATATAAATAATTTCCTCATACCACATGAACTTGTACATATTTATTTGTACAAAATAGTTGTGAAGATAAATTTTATTCTTAAGATAAAGAATTTAGTTTCTCCAATATATTTCTACATGAAATATATGTATGATAATCCATTTGTGTTATTATTATTACTTATTTTCTTGTAGTTCTAGCGATTTTAATATCTAATTTGTACAAAATTAGATATTAAAAAAAGAATTTATTACAAATTCGCTAGAGATAAATTTTTCTCCGAATATTTGGACCTAAAAATCTATATAATGTCATCTTATATAACTAATTTAGAAGGTTTTGAATTTTTTTTTCTTTTTTTAATAAAAAATCAGTATCTATCCTGCATGGACCTTGACAATAAGCATGGTGTAGGCTGCTGAGCTTTAGTTGAAGCATGTCAAGATTACGACGGATCTCAACACAATGAAATGTGGAAACTCTTACTAATAAACAAACCTACAGTGTTAGGGTCGTTTACTAGAGTAGTCTACTAGTTTTCACCTTCACCATAACTTTACGTGTCTTACTCACCGAACCTTTTTTGCTTTTTTTTTTTTGGTACCAAAATATCATTTGTAGAAAGTTTGATATCTTAAAACAACGTTAAGGTAGTTTTCACTTTCAAATAATTGAGAGTGATATTGACTCTTATTACTGCAATTTTTTCTCCGACATTGCAGCAGCTGCACCGTACACCCATCATTAGTTTTACGTTATTTATATAATAAAGCAATGGTTCACGGTGGATCACTATTTAATATTCACATGATTAAAATGATAATATAATAAATAAATTATTATTATTATCTTCTTGTTATTAAACTATATATATATATATATATAATAGAATGAACAAGTAGCTCAATTAAAACAAATGGCTTGATGAAAAACAATACAAGTTGGAAACAACATTCAGAACTTTAATAGGAAGAGGAAGTGAATTTTTTAATTGAAAAAAAAAAGAAATGGTTTTAGAATCTAGCTTTAGAAAAACTTTTGATCACATTTTTATTCACCCTTTGTTTGGTTACCCCTGGTTTTTTTTTTTTTTTTTTTGTTTCATGAAAGTGGAAATAAGAAAAGGAAAGGTTGGAGGTAGGTTTTTGCTTACAGTGTTACTATACCTTAATTGATTCACTTTATTGGTGTACGATTGATTGATATAGTTTTCTTTAGATATAATTTTTGTGTATCTAATTTTTTGCTGTATTAAGTATAGATTTATTAAATTTCTCATTATTGGGCGATGCTTGTGTGTTGTTAGTCAGGCAATAAATTAATATTTTGGTTATATGAGTATTTTTACGAATATTTTTTTTTTGTTGACATTTGTTATAGATAATTCAAATGCAATGTTTTTATCAAAGTAGTTTTTTTGAGAAAAGCTTTTCTCAATTCTCAAACTATACATTACATTAATGCAATACACACTTAAAAATTTACTTATAGAATCATCATTAAAAAATCTTATCGGGGCTTGAAACTTAGCTTAATCCCTATTTGGGTGTATCGTCGATAAATCATAGTTAAAATCGTTTTCAAACTTAAAAAATGCGATAAAAAAGAAGAAGATTACTCTTATGATATTATTAAGGACAATCGAATTTCCAAACTCAAATAAGAGAAGACGTTCACAGCATGATAGCGAAACTAGCAATGGTTGGCTATGTTTTTTAAAATATTTTAAGCCAGCAAATTTTTATTTTTAATTATAATTTTAAAAATTACTCCAACAAAGTAAATAAGAATACTCGAATCCTTAAATCATGAGCTGAGAAGCCGTCCATAGCAAAACTAACAAAGATTGGCTGATTTTTTAAAAACATTTAAAGCTAGTAAATTTTTGTTTTAATTTATATATAATTTTAAAGATTTTGTTTTAACAAAATTATTTTTCGACAACAACATTCCAAAGGCAAGTTATTAAGATTTTTACCAAATATTTATTTATTCGATTAAAAGGAAGGACAACTAGCTATTGCTCACATAATCAAATGCTCAAATTTTCTTTCCTGACGAAGTTTGTGCCACCATAACTTTTAAATGACTTTCCAAATATTTGACGGTCCCGTCCCATTTGAAGGGTGACTCAGAGATAGAGAGTGAGTGGGGTAGTGGTACCCTAAAAACTAAGGGACAAAAGGTCCTTTCAAAACATTGATCACACGCACTTCATGCCCAGAAATATTGATGATGCAAGAAACGCATGCCCGTTTCAACAGCTTGTTTCCACGTGGACAAGCGCGTGTAATACATGTTTCTTAGTGAGCGGTTGGGTTTGAGACAAAAGCTTATCGTACCAAGAAATTTGTTGTTTTAAAAAGAAAATTGAAAATGCACTTTCCACCTGGCCACTTGTAGAGAGAATCCAATGACAAAGCCCGCTTGTATCAGTTCAAAAAATCGGCTTTTACTCGTGTCACGAGATATTGAGATTTATTAATTTTTTGAAGGGTGATTATTATTTGGAACATTTAATCTATTATTTTGAATTTTTGATGGCCTTGTAAGAGGAAGTAATGACAAGTTATTGGTCATTATTATGTTAGTAAAAAAAAAAAATTTAAATACAAAGTTTAGATATTGAATAATCAAATTATTAACGTAATAATAATTTTTGTATCTCACCGATATTTGTATCGACTGCTCGGATAATGTGAGAAAATGAAAATTTAATTTTAAATAATACAAATTTGAAACTATCAATAATTTTAGTAAGTTTTGACGGGTTTGCATTGTAAACAATATTATGATTACCGTATTAATAACTTGATTATAAATTAAGATTATATATTCTATTTGGTAAATTAAAATATTTTAGAGTAGCACGATATAAAAATTAGTAAATGTAAACGTCGTTACTTTGTAATATATAAGACGATGATAACTGGCTAGAATTAGTTATGTCAATTTAAATATTATTTATTAAATTATAATTAGTCATCATGATTTAACTTAAATTACCATTTAACAATAAAAAATATGTACCACACATTTCATCAATGATTAAATTAGATGCCTCTTTTCAGGTTTCATTCTTTTTTTTTGGTATAATATCAAAATTTCCATAAGAATTTAAAATTTTTTAAACTACTCGTTAAAAATTGTATTACACTTTTAACTTTGCTTGACAGAAACCATAATAGAGAAACACAAACTTAAAATAGTCATACACTAAAAAAATAAAAACCTAAAGAAGACTAATGATAAAAAAAAAAATTACTTACAAATAGGTTAATTTCAATCTATACCTTATCTTTGTTTGAATTTTTGTTGACCAAGAGGCTATGGCACTAGGCCGCAGCATCGTTCGACCCCCCAATATTTTCACATAATACGTGATATGCATACATTTTAAAATTTTTATCTCATAAAGTATTATAAAAATTTGCAACCCTATCTTGCCCCGTTTATATGATTGTCTTAATATAAGTTGTTACAACATAATTTTATTAGAATAATCACCTAACTAATAAGTATCAATATAGTTTGTTATAAAAGAAATTGTCAACTAGTTTAATTGGAAAAATTATAAGGTTTGATTCTATTCATGAAGGTTTTGTAAATATTTTATTCTAAAAATAGAAAGTTTGAAACAATTAGGATTTTTTTATGGAATAGATGCAATTATTAATTCATGATATGGCATACGAAATGAATATTTCATTCTTGATTCTATGAGAATTTTGATGAAAACCTTTCATTTTCTTCTCTTTGATAAATTATTTTCCCAAATATATCTTAATTCTTCTTCTAATGATTGATTCAACCTCTCATTTATAATAGCAAAACTTAATATTTTGATTAATAATATTAAAGATTATAACGACCCAATGAAACTCATTTAAAAAAGAGCACAAATGGATTATGAACAGGACTTATGATCTTACTTATTTCTTACGATCCTGAACTAAAAGGAGTTTTGTTAGTTTGTTTGACTCCAATAAATTATAGTATAAATTTAAAATTAATGCATTTCTAAATTTAAAAGGAATACGTAGATAAGCCAATTACATGATGAAGCCAAAGCTTTTGATGTCATTTATGAAAATTAATCATACATATAATCGATCATTTTACCTTATAGTTAAGATCAACAATCAAGTCATAACACAATCTCCAAACATTAGTGACAAATTAAGATAATTGTTATTTGGAAGATGAAGCACTAAATTACAATAATTTCAATTATTTCCCAATATTATCTAACCGAAAGAGTTGGTAGATCGAGATTTTTAGGATAACAATCAATCTTTGTTAAGGAAATCTAATTATTAGAAATTTTACTTGGAAAGTACTTTTCAATATTTTTCTAAGAAATCGCTTTATATAAATGATAAATTGATGTTTTAACGATATATAAACAATAAGTTGATATATTTATAGTTTGATCTCAACTTAAGCGATAAGTTCAATATTTTACTCATGTAGCTTCAAACATTAAATGGGCAGGAGAGCATAGTCATTCGAAGAAGAAAAAAAGAAATATATTACCTCAGATTCTATATTCTCAATTAATAAAATAAAATAAAAATGGTGATGTCTATAATTATTAACATAAAACACATATACATTCACATAAATTATATGATTTACGGGTATGATTATGATATTAAACAAGCTACTCATGCGCTTCTAAAATTCAAGTATTTAAGACTTAGGAAGATACTCATTCACTAACTATTAGAAAATTAAAAAAAAAAGGGGTCAAACTTTCTTTAACATCCTTAACTATTGATTAAATAAATTTCACACATAAATAAAAATAATAATAAGAAAAGAGAAAGAGAAAAAAAAAAAGAGATGAGAAAATGAAGAGTGAAAGAGACGAGACAGGACGAAGAAGCATATCGTGTATTATATATGTAAGCAAGTAGTACCCCACCGGAAAAAAAAACCCAACCCTACCATTTTCTCTTCTTCCAACATACGCATCTCTCTCTCTCTCTTCATGAAAGCTTAATTTTAGAAGCTTTTAGCTTTAAAAAGGGTGCTGTAGCTTTAGCTTAGTTTTAGTTATTAGTTACCCTTCATTTTCATTTTCAATTTTTTTTTTTCATTTGGGGGTGTGTGTTTGCTTGATGGGCAAGTACATGAGGAAGGCCAAAACGACGGCAGGTGAGGTGGCCGTTATGGAGGTGACCCAGTCATCGCCACTCGGTGTTCGCACTCGAGCCAAAACCCTAGCCCTCCAAAAGGCTACATCTGTTGGTGCTGGTGGTAGTGGTTCGTACCTTCAGCTGCGGAGTCGGCGGCTCGAGAAGCCGGCGGCTCTGGTGAATGAGACTTCGAGGCGGAGGAGGAGGATGAAGGAGAATTCGAGGGCACGTGAGAGGTCACGTGGGAAGAAAAATGTTGATGAGGTGGAGGAAGAGAAGAAGACTGATGATGTTGCTGCTGCTATTGAAGATGAAGAAGAAGAGGATGATGACGAGAAGAATTTGGACATTGAAGCTTCCTTTGGTGAAAATGCTCTGGAAAGTGAAGCAAGAGGAAGGTGGTTTAAAAATTAGTTTATTTAAATAAAAAAAATTGGTTTTATTGAGGTGGTTTTTTCCTTTTTTTTTTTTTGATATTTGTTTTTTGGGTTTTCCGAAAACCTAATTTTAATGTCATAATTTGCATTTTCTGGGTTTTTATTTTAAAACTTTTTGGAGGCTAATTTTTAGGGTTTTGTTTTAAGCGTTTGCTGTATAAAATGGAGGCAAAATTGGGGGAATTGTTTGCTTGAAGCTATGATTTTGTACTGCTTTGAGAATGTTTTGCCTGTTTGGTTGCTGAGAAAATGGAGGGAAAAGTGGGGAATTTTTTAAAAATTGAAAGCTTTGAATTTGGAGTGTCATTTAGTAATTTCTCTTTGAGTTTGTTTGGTTGCAGAGAAAATGTATGAGGAAAAGGAGAGATTTTGCTTTGATTACGAATTCAAATGATTAAAGTGTTGTCATCGAATCATATTTTTGGGGGGTTTTCACTGATTTTTTTTTTTTTGGTTGTTGCCAAAACCAAAAATTGAAGCTTTAATTTTAGTTTGCTCATCTCTCTGTTGTTTCCTTCATGTTCATAATATGTTTCTTAATTTGGTTTGATTCAATTCTTTTTCAAAATTTGCTTAGCTTTTCTCATTCAAGCGTTTTTTTCTTATAGTGTTCTGCTTGTTTGTTGGCTTGCATGGTTGCTTGGGAAAGAGAAAAGATGCAAAATTTTTTGACTTCGCCTTTTACTTGACCAATTTATCTGCCTTATTTTTTGAAGAACCTTTTAATTGCAGTAAGCATTTAAGGAAAATAAAGAAACTGTAAATCAGATTTAGAGGGCTTTTGACTTCTTTTGTTTTAGGGGTTGGGGGTAATTTTCATATAATTTCAACAATTTTAGACAACTGGGTTGTTTCGGTAACCTTCATTGCTGTTAGCGGAATTCATTGATACCTGTATCTTAATTGTTTCATGTACAACTTCTAATGGGTCTGTTTGAAGATGCTAAAATGTTATATTTTAACTTGTTTCTGTGATTTTTTCTTTGCTGTGGCAGTAAAATTCTTGTGTCCCTTTTGTAATTTAACATCTGTTTGTTCTGTCCTTAAGCATATATTTGCAGTGATAGTCAAATCAATTTTGTTGATGTACATGTCATTAGACATTATTTTAAAGCAAAGAAATACCCCTCATCAGTGTGCTACTGTCATTTACAGCTTTTTGTTTGTTTATATGAGATTGATCAGATATGAATGCATTTTTATTGAACAGGATAATTCACATGTTTCTAATACTTGGGTGGTGGTTACAATTACATGAGCATCAAATTAAAGTATATGCTGCGGTGTGTCCTTTTGTATAGGTGTTTCTAGACAAGGATGCCATTGCCTCTATTTGAATAGAATAAAATTGTTTTGTTCTTTTTCCTTCAGTAGATGCCTTTTCACTTTTTTAACATATTAGAACTGATCTTGTTTGGTGGTCTTCTATTGGTGTAAGAATGCTGAGATTGATTATATCTTGTGGAAGTCTTTGGTTTGGAATTTTTTGTTATTTTTGTTTTAAATGAAAAATTTGCAAATGAATTGTTTCAATGTGGAAAACAAAAGCCCTTAGTTTAGTAAATGAAGTTGTTTGAATGTCTGCGATTTTAACTTTGAAGTATACATTATGCCTAGAAAAGGTTATCTGTCCTTTTTAATTGTATGAATCATTTTGTGCTTTGGACTTATTTGTTGTTACTCTATTTATGATTGGTAGGCACTCATTCCTTCAAGTAAATGTATGTGGATAGTTGCTATCCGGCATTCTGGAGATTGGGTGGAGAGATGAAGAACAAAATGTCTTTATTAGTTGAACTTATATTAGATTCTGTTACTTAACCATATACACGTTTTCATTTTGGGTCCTATTTGCTTAATCTGTCTCAAGTAATTTTGAAATGGATGATTAAAATTTTTTTCTACAAATTTATTTAAGCTGTTTTTATAAGATTATATTGTTCTGTCTTGTAATCCATATTTTGAAAGTTCCTTTTCTCTTTTATTGTGGCAGGGGCACTAGGGAGTCCACTCCATGCAGCTTGATAAGGGACCCAGAGATCACAAGGACCCCAGGTTCCAGCAACAAGCCTAGCAGCTCATTGCAGAACAGGGAAGCACAGATATCCGCGTGCAGTCTGATCCCAACAGCATGTGAAATGGATAAGTTCTTTGCTGATACAGAAGAAGAGCAGCAAAGACAATTTATAGAGAAGTATACTACAACATTCATTTCTCCAGCTTTCCTTTACACTTGTCATAAACTTTTAGATTGCTTTTTCTGTGATATTCCATCTATAAGTACAATTGCATTTACTTTAGCTGATACAAGATGTGGTTTATTTTGCAGGTACAACTATGATCCCGTGAATGATAAGCCACTTCCTGGCCATTTTAAATGGCAGAAAGTTGATCCATAGGAGACAGACTTAATATTTTCCTGCAAATTCTTGGTTGATCTTGAGCTTAGGAATTGATGAATTAGCAGGAATTAGTTTTAGGTCGTGCTAACGGTGATGGCGTCCATTCCATTTTCCATCACCACTTATTTTACTTGTAAAGAAAAGGAGTAGCAGGACTATCAAAGATATGTGTAGACTAAATGGTCTGTAACATAACAGGGGGGGTGTTATGAGTTACAAAAACAAATACAAACCAAAGTCCTTTTGTCTAACATATCATGTAATAGGAGAAGGGAAAAGAGGTCTTAGGGTTAGGTTTCAGTTTAAAACTTAGGTCAGTGTATCTGGTACAAAAATTTACTAGATCTTTTTCTAGTGTTTTAGTGTTTTTCTTTCTTTGTACCTTAATTTCATCCTCTTATTTGTTTATACATGTACTGGATGGAACTTGAAAAAAACTCGGAATAAACATGACCCTTTTCCTTCTTCAAGTTTTTGTCTTTTGCACTATCATTTACTATGACTGAAGACTAATGAGAAATTTTGGCCGTATTGACATGTGAATTTAGATGATGGATGCCTAGTTGTTGTGATCAGAAGCAGCACAGTTAATGAACCGACTGCTTATTTTAGCAGTATATGTGAGTGTGAAAATGGTTGATGGTCTTGGTTTTAGTGGTGGGTGTGGGGCTTTTATGTTCTTATTGGAAGAATCTTTTGTTTCTTTTATCAAATATTATTGACGAATGCACCTTATCCGCTACTACTAGCCAATGTATGAGACAATTTTGTACAGTTAAAAAGATTCCCGGGGAAGTAGACTATGGAGTAAGGGCATGACTCTTTAGTTAAACAACCTATTCTGTCAAATTTCTTGGCTGAAAGTTGGTGGTAAAGGGACAAGAGAAATGCAAAGAAATGTCTAATCCTTTAGGGTTTGTTGAAACAAATCGGTGCCATTCGCAAGTATTAAAATTTTACTGAAGAGTGCAAAGAAATGAAAAGCAATTCCCTCCCTTAATCCCTCATAATAAAGTGAGTGAAAGAATCATTTAAAGAAATTTTACCAATAGAATCTCCGGAAGGTGGTTGAGTATAGGTTTTTAGATATTTTAGGTGAAAAAAAATAGATTTATAATGAAATTTATTTTTGTAACACTTGTTTAAGACTTAAAATTCAACACCATTGTATCTGTCTTGAATAATTGGTGGACAATATGGGCATCTTTATGGAATCCAAGTAGGAAAGGAGTTGTAATGTATTATTATTCAGCATTAAGGTTGAAAGTTTGAAACAGAACAAGAAAATTAGGAAAGAAAGAAAGTCATTACTCAAAACAAGCAAGTTTTTAAGGTACTTGCATTCTCTTTCAAGAAAAGAATATCCAAGTAAAAAAGTTTAATGCTAGAATGTAAATACGGAATGGTGCCTCTTCAATGCATCAAACAAACAACTGTCGTCAGAGTATCAAACTTTTAGATTTAGAAAATTACAGGATGTAAATTAGTCTTAAGGGTGTTTTAAAAGAATTGAGGAGTATTGCTGATGGAGCTCTGTTGTGTTGTACATTATAGTGCACTGATTATCCCAACAATTTACTAACAATTTGGTTTGTAAAGTTACTATTATCTAATATGGGTGGAATGGAATGAAATTTCTTGTTCTTTATTTCAATGAAAAACAAAAGCTATAGGTCTTTTTCGTTTCATTAAAAAGAAAATAAAAAAATTCTAATAAGTCAGAAGTTAGATTATAAAGATTTCATTGAATCATTGTATAACCATTTTTTTTCTTTTTTAAGATTGGTTTTGATTGTGAAATTGAAAGTTACCAGGATTATCTCAGGCTCAAGTAGAACTAGCAATGCTGGAATTCTCAGTGGACTGGCCTCCGCCCTCAAGTGCCAAAATAAGTAAAATGTGAGGTGGTGTCAGTCCAAAATGGTGATAGTCAATGCCTACTCTTATGTTCTGTTGAGCAATCATGTCCTTACAAATGATGATAAGAAGCTTTGTGATTGAAAAAACATAGTGGTTATAGTGGTGGTGGGTGTTGGTTGCTTCAATAGTATTGGGTGAAAAATGAAGAGAATCTTCAATTTCCAATGACACTTCCTTTTCAAATTTTGTAGAGTGAAAAAGTTGTATTATGATTTCATGTCTGCATTGATTGTTTGTTTACCAATAGAAGACACGAAAAAAGAAAAGTGCCCCCCACTTGAAGGTAAAGGCTTTGACAAATATTTGTAAAATCTATGCAAGTTTATTTTTTTCAGGCAAATGGAGTAACTCAATTCTCATCTACAAAAAGATTTGGAATAAATTGTTATTGTTGTCCCAAAGATAAAGTGACCCTTCTCTTAAAATTAATGGATTTAAAATTTATTTTTAATGCTATATTTATTAAAATTGAATACTTAATTGAGATATTTAATGATAAATTATCAATTATTTAACATCATGTGTATGATATTAATTGATT
The DNA here is from genome assembly GCA_025617385.1 of Murraya koenigii. Classification (NCBI taxonomy): domain Eukaryota; kingdom Viridiplantae; phylum Streptophyta; class Magnoliopsida; order Sapindales; family Rutaceae; genus Murraya; species Murraya koenigii. The sequence goes on from CM046818.1 coordinate 12,356,882, forward strand.
TTATTATTAATTATTAACTTATTATTTTTACAACCAATGACACATAAAAGATTGTATCATTAAATATTTCAATTGAGTATCTAAAGTGAGTAAATATAATATTACTCTATAATTTTTGACGGTACATTTCAAATTAAAAATTGTCTAAAGTTAGAAAACTCATGAAAATGTAAAAATTTTTAACTTCAAACGTAGCATCAAAAGTTACAATATGACATAAAAATAATAAGTTTTACTTTTTAAGCAATTGAGCCATGTGGGCTAATGGTGAGCTAGCGGCATTTTAGTGTAATTTATGGACTATTATAAGTGTGTATTTACGATACGAGTAGATCTCAAATTATAATATATTTGTAGTGTAACAATTAAAATGAAAAAAAAAAAAAACTCTATCATAGCATATTCTAAAAGTAAATGACCCTTCAATTTCCTTTTCTAAATTTTATCATAGCATAGCCAATTTGTGAAAAGTTTTTGTTGGAGCCTACTTCTACCAATACTGTTGTAGGAAATGAGATCAGTTGAGTGAGTCACAGGTTGATCTTTTGTGCAAAACTGTTAACTGTAAAGAGACCTAGATAGAGAGATGCGTCATTGAGAATTGAGCATTATCATCGTAAGGAAAAGGTGAGAGTAATTGTGGGTTAGCTTTCAAATTTTTGGCATGCAATCTAGTATGTAAGAGATGCATGTGACATGTTGACATAACAAATAGGTGGTCCTGAAAAACTTTCTTTATTGATGCTCTTAATTGAATTCTGATGATTTGTCAGAAGATCCGAAAAGATAGATTAATAATATTATTCTTGAAAGAAGAGATTGTAAAAAAGAAGGAAAAAGGCAAAAAAAAAGAGAAAAGAAATGGTGTTGGGATTAATAGATTAATATGAGTGATACAAGATTTATATTTGAGTAACATGAATACTTGATCAAATATAAACTGTACCATAATCGCCAAGTAAAAGGGCAGGCAGAAAGTTTCTTTGGTTTGCAAATGGGCCCAACGCAATGAAACCATCCCGTTTCACCCAAAAACAAAAAAAACAAACAAAAAAGAATGAGCTTGCTGGTTTTGTAGCCAATTTGTGAACTTTCATTCCTCGAAAATTTGCACGCATAATGAAAACACGTATAGTAACGTGAGTGAAAGGCAATATAAAATTGATAGCTTGAATGGGCGGTGAAGACAAATTTCTTTTGAGGAATCAATCCAATTCATTCTCACTAGGGACCCACCCTCATTGGAAAACGTTTTCCAACAATATTTTATCCTTCTAAAAATTTGAAAAAGAGCCCTTTCCAGAAACATATGGTAATATTTGTGATCATTTGGAAAATTTGAACTAAACCCTCATCATTTGGAAGTCCTTTCTAGAGTATCAGAATATTCTATACACACATTTGGAAGTCCTTATCTGAGCATAGAAAACATTTAAAAATAATTCAATCACATTTGTTAGTCTAAAATAGCCAAGGTATTTACTCTTAAGTGAGAGAAGAAAGGGATGGAGAGAAGAGGTAAATAAAACAGTAATCATTTTCCAAGAGATGGACAAGCTAAATAAAACAGTATTCATTTTCCACACAAAGATCCGAGTATATATATTTACACTCTTCAAAGTTGGTATTTGAGTTTTTGGTTCAACAATAAAAGCCTTGGCATTCAGAAGGAAAGAATAATGTCTTTTAAGTAAATATACAATGTGATTGATCCAGGTGCATACCGTTTAGTTGTAAGAATGCAATTAAGAAACTTGCAAGGCTCTCACACGAGAAGTCAATTCACGAACTTGACTCCTCAAACGTTCAGGATTGCAAAAGAAGTCGACAAAAACCCGTCTTTGAAGGCCAACCTCCTGAGAGTGATGTTTAATAATCTGCAAGCATGCCGGAAATTTGCTCACATTGTTTAAATTTAAGATACATGAGAGTCGCTCATAAGAGCAAAACAATCTGAAAATAAAAGACTAAGACAGCGAGAAGATCAGACTGGATTACCTCATTCTTTTTGCAGTGCTCAAGTGTCACTTCTTCCACTGCAACAGAGAGCTTTGCATTGATCTTTTCCATTTCATCAAGCTCTTTCATCAATAGCTTTAAAAGGTGTCAAAATGTAACAGGAGCAAACATGGAGAGTTAGAAGAATACAGAAGAATCAACAACAAAAGGAGGCTGTAGTAAAATGAGAAAGGTGAAAAAGAACGAAATCAGCATGATGCAAAAAGGAATCTAAGCCCATATGTTTGTTGTAAACAATAAACAAAGTACTTCAATCACCTCTTGAAAATACTCACTAATACCCAATGTCTCCTTCAAACTCTTAAAAGTGTGAATGCAAACCCAAAAATCTTCTCACTGGACAAAACATACACTTCCGAAGGTGCACACATTTAAATCAATGATTATTATCATTAGCCTCAGCAGGTTATTCTCTTTAAAACCATTTGAAACAAAATGTGCATTAAATCTGCCATCTAAACACACTTGGCAGCACTGCAAGAAACTATGAATCCGACAGATTAGGGACCACCGAGAAGAGAGACAAATCATGTTTCTCACTTTAATTACAAAGGGGAAAAAGACTTATTCCAGATTTCCTGATACATTTCAATGAATGGATTACCCTCATCATCTCATGTTTCCAGGATATTTGTGGTGTCTGACATGTAATCATCCATATATCATTACAAAGCAAATACCACAGAAACAGGCTCAGTCAAAAACTGGATATAAAAAGGCAACAGGTGAGTTTGAAGAAATATTTAACAAGCAAGTTTGAACATGACACTTGGATGATGAAGATCCTACCCTAGGTGTCAGGATCGGTTGTGCAGTTGTTGAAGATGCAAATAGTAGTTGCTGCAAACTTTGAATAAGAGTGCACCTATAACAGAGACAAAAATGCAAGAGATATTAGCAACAAAATCAAAATGACATTACTACATAACACAAAATACATGATATTAGCAGCAGATTTTGAAGATAGGTTTAAATCATAAATACTTGAGAAGTTGTTGCCAATCATGCAACATAAAGTAGATGGCTTGATGTTTGCCTGAAAATGATAAACTATGACTGGAATATTCAGCTCGACTAATGACTACAGCTTTTATTTTTACTTATAGCGGGGGTAGATTAGCAGTCATTATGAAGTTAAATAAATACTAATGAGATGGCATGAATAGTGAGAGCAACACAATCTGATCTGAAAACAACTCACAGCTCATTGATACATCTATTTCTATCCCCTGGAAGGGAATTCTCAAGATCAGACTGAAGGGTCATCAAGTCTGCATGAAGACCAGATATCTGCTGCACAATACCAGGAGCTGATACATATGATGACAGCCCAGCTTGAGCATCTAAGAAAAATATTTAAAGTAAGCAAAAATTACAAATATGAAAAAGATAACCAAAAAAAAAAAAAAAACTTCAATCTGTTTAAGGAAAATCATTAAGCTTATTACTTGAATGGATACTTAAAAGATCTCTAACACCATGCAGAAAAGTATCCCGATCATCCACTGCTCCTTGTTCTTGGACATCAGATGCAGCTTCAATGAGTGCCAGACAACGACCCTGCAACAAAATTATGATTCAGAAAAAACAAGGTTTCAGAATGAACTGAAGCAGTGTAGCAGCATCAAAATAGGAAAATACAGACAAAAGAGGTGTTAATACTATTTGTACAGGGAAAAACACTCAGTATGTCGATAAAGGGAGGTCACATCCTCAGGGTTGAGTGTTGAAAGAGTCCCATTGTGTGTCAGTGCATAGTCTCAGAGTAAATTTCCAGATGTGCAATCTTATGGATTTCATTGATCAAGAACCAAATGAACAATCTAACCAATTAACCTTTTCTTCCATTTTAAAAACTTTTCTAACCACTCACATTTGTTTTCTTGGGGGTTGGGGGGATGTGGTCCCTTAAAGTTTTCAACTTAAAAATGATGATTATTTCTATCCATTTCAGGTGCATAGATCTTATGAATAAAAATTTAATCATCATTTTAAGTATAAAAGTGAAGGGAACCGAAAGATACACACACATATATATAAGGACTAAACGTTGAAAATTGCATAGAGAGGGACATGGGTAAGTGATTGCTTATGGGAGATGGAACATTAATATATTTCTATGCACCAAAACTAAAATTAGGGTCAAAGTCGACACGCTCAGATTAAGAGTGTAATACCACTCGGCTTTTGGTTGCAGATAGGTATCCCTGAAGCTCTGACTCAATAACTTTAAGCAGTGAATAAGCTCCAAGCATGTTTTTCTTTTCCAGATGACAAGCTAGCTTTAAGAACTGATGTCTTGCAAGCTGATTGATCTGATGATTGATGAACTGCCAATGAAGATGAGAATTTAAATATCCTTGAACAAATACTTCAACATAAATTTAAAAATTTCAGTTGTATCACAATCTGACAGTGGCTGTGCAAAAAATGATTATAGTGCTATGTAATGTGAAATAACCAGACTTTTCTGTGATGCGAACCTAGTCAGATAAAGTTCACAGCAACATCAAAGGCCACATTATGTACTTCTTTCAAATATTGCAAACAATTATCAAGGCATTAAGGGAAGACCTTTTATGGACCCATGCAATATCAATAATTAACAAGAAAATAACGAGATTAGTCCAGATGCCAGGGTTCTAGTTTCCCACATTAGCTTAGATGTAATATAGAAATAAACAGCTTACAATCTACAGAAATACATCCATGATTTACCAAGCAAACAGCTACAGTGCCATAGACAGCCCAAATTTAAACTCCTCACTATATTGTATGTTTATAATTTCATAGCCTCGAAGCAAGTTATAAAGCAAGCAAAGAGATAAAATTATAAAGTAGTCAACCTACCGCTTTCTGTCTACTAATATAGAACTCTTGGCGCATGACCTTCAAATCATAGTCACCTACAAGTTCATAAATTTAGAATCGTATTAACTTCATAGAAAGAATTATCACCATAATAGAAACATAAGGTTGGATATTTACTTTCAACGATTCTAAATAAATATAGAGTTTACTTATAATGATTCTGTAATAAATATAGAGTTGGATATTTACTTATAATGATTCTGATGTAGAAAAATTACCACAAAATACCTTGTAGAATGTATGTGTCTTGGAGTTGAGCCAGCTCCCAGCAAAGATCGGGAATAGTCTGAAATGAATACAGACTTAGTAGAGAATTAACTATAGAGATAGTAGTCAAATGAAAACCCAAAATAACATTGACCAGACACATGCACAGATGCAAATTCTGGGGTAATATATCCCATCATTATTGAAAGCATAAGGTTTGAAACATTAATATCTATTGGAAATTACAAAAACGATCCAGAATCACTAATGAGCCAATAAAACAGAAATAACTATTTTCAGTTGCTGCATCCTTGAAACAATCGCAACTGCACTTGAAACTGTTTGATCATGACCAAACAGTTCATGTTGATGCGAGAGATTCAGGCCATAGTAGGAGTGGACAAAAAAATGGGTGCCCAAAAAAAAAAAACCAAACTGGCAATTCAGTTTGGTTCAAAAAATTAACAAAAACAGATCAGTTCATATTAAAAAAAGCCAAAAACCAAAAAAATCACAAATTACAAAGGATTTATGGTTTAAAACCAAAAAAAACCAATCCGAACTGGGAACCGAAGTTTATATATTAGGTAAAAACCAATCGGTACAATTTGATTCAGAACTGAACCAAACCAAACCAACCCGTGCCCACCCCTAGGCCCTAGTAACTTGGTCAGTGATTGTGTTCCAAATGCTCTAGCGAACACCTTTACCAAGGCAGATTATCATAATTCAATACCATAGTTCAATAATCTTTGTAAAAAATATAATTTAAGAAATCATTTTAGTAATTGTAAGGAAACCTTTGACCAATGCTTCTCAACAATGTTTTTCATCACATTCTTCATACAACTCATAACACTTATCTCTCTATTTCGACCACTTTCTTTCTCTTTAAAATCCCTAGCTTGTCTCTCCCATCAAGCTCATTAATGCATTTAGCTTTCAGATTTCTAATTCTCAAGTTACACCCAGTTAAACACGTATCAGAAGCTCCTAGTTTTATGAGTTTATTAACTTTCATCACAAAACTGCATTATTCTTCAAAAAATCTATAACATAAAAGACAAGAATTGTGTTAGTGAACTTAAATTCAATTGTACCCTAGGGGACAGCCCAGTTAGTTTGCCTCTTGCAGTAGAAGCGAAAGGTTAAGGTTCAAATCTTCCTCGGATCAACCATGGAGGGGGATTGCTTAAATTTGGGGTGGGATGGGGTAGGGTACATGGCAACCGAAACAAAATTTTAAAAAATGAAATTCAATTGTCAGAATCTGCCTTACTGCAAGAGATAACATGATAGATATCTAATTACACTCTTATGCCAACTTTTAAAAGAAAGCTATGGAAAAGTAAATATCAACCTTATATTATATATTATATCTTGGAGAACAAGAAATATATAAAGCAATTGCTTTGTATAAATTGATTCACACCACATTAGGCAGAAACCAGCAAACAAATCAGTCATGTAATCAGAAAGATCTGGCAATGAATAACAATTAGCAGAAACATGGAATGACTATACATACAAACCTCAGATAACAATTTCTCTTCTTTGTGGTGAAGATTTGAGAGTTCTCCTACCAATTCCACATGTTTTCTCCTGAATATTTATAACCATTACAAAATTACCATGTAATGGTCAAAGCATACATAATTTTTGCAAAAGATAAAGAAAACTTAGGAGAAAGAGGAAAAAAGGAATGGATAAAAGAAATTGAAAACTTCATAAAGCATTCTGAGGATATCATCCTATTTTGGTTAAGCACATTTTATGCATATCACCTATGCCCAGAAAGTATTTATTGTCTGATAAGGTAAATAAGGAACTTTAACACTCAGAAGCTAAAAAATTATGGGTGTAAAACAAAGCACTCTTACTTGAGTGAATGAAAATCAAGATGAATATAAGCTTCGTCTGATGCTACTTGAGATTTCAGTGTCATTAAAATAGCTTGCTGCTTGGCATTCTCAACCTGGGCTTCGACCCATTGTCTTTCACTTGTTCCAAACCTGTCAAATTATTGAAACACCCATTCAACTTAAGAAAGTACCATTCAAGGCAAAATTCAAAAAGTAGCAGAACATATCCGGAAACAGTGATCGTCAACAAGAAGAAATAAATTCCTTAGAACTTTATTTTTTATTTGATACATTCCTTAGCCTGATTCTATCACATTCTTAAAGTGAAACTTCAAAGTAAATCAATAACAAAATTTAGTACCAAAAAGGTAAAGCAACAACAAAACAAAACTGTCCTACCCACCAGCCCCCTTCCTTCAAGGCATGTTCAACTTAATTAATGATCACAGTCCAGCTAGAAAAAGTAGAATGAAACATCAAAAGTAGAATGGAATTTTCAAAAAACATCCTATACTAACAATCATAACAGTGTGCCATTTGTCTTAGGGATATAGATATCAAATCATTACTTATTCACTTAAACTGTTAAGATATGCTAAAAAGTGCTGATCTAAAAAATTTAAGCTGATAAATCTTTTTATTTTTTGGCTCTTTCCATTCAATTTCTTAATAATCTGTTGAAATAACTTTCAAAGGAGCTTCTCCATGAGGGAGAAATAAACTGAAATTGTAACAATCAAAAGACTTCTAGATTCTTTCACAAGAATATGGGATGGTATGCAATATTTCTCATCCTGATCAGAAGTTAAAACCTTCTAAACCTCCTCCAACATGCCATTTCAGGATTACTACTTACATGAATCAATTAAGAGGTACAACAATACTTTGTAAAAAGGGTAAACAATAAGAAAGGTAAAAGAGATAGGCTAAACAGTTAAAGAAAGAAAAATACATACACAGAACGAAGTCTTTGTAACTCAGATACACGTTGATGATGGGATTTTTCTAAATCTGCTACAACCAAAAAATAACAAAGACAAATAAATATTCTGCCAGTATTATATACAATTAAAACGAATCCACATGCAGGTCTAAATTAACAATATGTGCAGTCCGAAGTAATGAAAAAATAAAGGTGGGGATTGAGCAAAGGAAAGAAGAAACAGAAGAGAAAGGAATTTTTTCCTGTTCAAGTAGGAATAATTTTACGTTCACAACCCATACATAAGATGATCAAATATTTGAAGCAAACGAAGACTAATGTTCAAGCAGGAAACACATTCAGGCTAAAAGAAACAATATGAAGAAAACAATAGAAGCCTACCTCGTACTAAAATATTTGACTCGTCATCAAGACTTACCCACGAACATTTTGATTTTCCTTCCTCAGCAACTAACCTAAAAGGACCCTGCTTGCAATCACATTAGCACTAACTAAACTTACTTGATGCAATTTCAATTTTATGAGAAAGAAAAAGAAATCACAATGGAAAGATAACATTATTATTTTATAGAAAACAGAAACTCAGTATATTAATGGAAAGAAAGGCGGTACAAAAGATGTTATTTTCCAGTTTCTCTTTAAATGAATATATTATTTCAGGACGACACTTCTGGACCCAAAATAAAGGTCCAGTCTACAGACAGAGGAAATAATGATCAAATGCCTCCCGACTAACAATGTTGAAGGACCATTGACAAATGACAGAGCTGCAGCACATAACATTAACCATCATTTATGGACATCAAGAAGTTGCCCAAACTATTTTTGTGGACTCTTAGGTAATAACAGTATAAAGAGAGTTGGTCGGTTGAATCCCTGAGAACTGGCAATTCAATATGGGCAGACAATAACAGACTAATTAAATCACCTAGAAAAAAGGACAGAACCAGTTAATATTGCTAATACCTGAATTATAAGAAATGCAGCGATTAAAATGAAAGTTAAAAAGAGGATTAAGCAGCTGGACAACCGAAGTATTGACTCAAGCAGAAAGGATAACTGTTGCTACGTCAGCTGCTATAGCATTGCCTTTTTATGCTGCCATAAAGCAGGGAGGATAACTGTTGATAAGTCAGATGCTATAGCATTGCCTTTTTATGCTGCCATATGATCTTTGTAAAATCCATTCATGTAATGGTACATAGGTTTTGGTGGGATTATGAAGAGAAAGGCAACAATTATGCATTGCAAAAACATGGAAAATAACTTGTTTTCCAAAGAATGTTGGTGGTTTGGGATTGAGAAGAATGGATAATATAATTCGAGGTATTCCAATGAAGGGATGGGCTATGCAAGAAGACAAAACGAGAATTATAAGGTTTAATAAAGTACAACAGCTCAATGTCAGTTTTAAATCTACATACAGTGTCCAGTTGCTTAGAAAACCACTGATTTAGCTCCTTCATAGAAGATGAATCTCCAAGCAAGTATGGATGAAAATCAGAGTAAGCCAGGTATATGCCATCCTCTGCACATATAAATAACATCCAAAACTCATCAAGAAAATAAACAGAGCAGAATAGTCACAAGAAAGTGGTTCTTTCATTTTTTCTTCCCTCAGTAAAGTGTCACATTTTGCAATCAAATTTTTAACCCCAACAGATTTAGAATACAAGAAAAGGGTAGCAACTAAAAGAAATAGGTTCAGTTGAAAACACCCAATCTTTAACCAGTATTTCATCGTAAGGTCTAATACCTCGACAAAAAGACAACTTAGGAATTACTATCAGCTTAAAACCAATGCAAATAAAAAATTTAACCAATACGAGCCAGAAATGAAAGTCCACTTTTAAAGATAGAAGAAGCATACAATCATGATTGAATTATGGTGATCAATTTTTAAATCTTTTATTTTCTAGAGAAAAATTGGCATTACATTTTGCATCTTTGAGGAAAAGGGAACTAATCATTGACTTTAAAGTTCTCAGATAGCTAAAAAGAAATACGAAAATATAAAAGAATATAATACCATCTCCAGAATGATAGTGAGCCAACTCTTGTGCTGTAGAAGCTATCCTTCCCAGTACATCATTCATCTAAAAAACAACAAGAGGATTCAATAAAATATTAAAATCTTTAAGCAAGAAATAGTGCAATCAATATTTGTCTCAAAAAAAAAAAAAGCATCAACATTAAGATAGATAAAAACATAATTTCAACAACATCAAAGGAAAAAGGAAGCAAAAAGGTTAATAGAGGGAGTGTTTAGGGGAGTCAAATATAATATATAATTTACTTCAAATTTCTATAGCAGCATAATAAATATAAAAAATGGTATATAATTTTTGAGAAGATGCATGTGAAGAGACCAAAAACACTATCATTGGTGTGCATAGCATAGACAATGAGCAAAATGTAGCAAGTCAAGCCAAGGGCATTAAAATTACATTTAGAGTAGTAAAATTACAGAAAACCCGCAAAAAGAAGAAAATTTTTGAGTATATACTCGCTTAATGGGGCTTAAGAAATCACATGATGATGGACAACACAGAAGACTTTAAAGAAGAGATGAAAGCAATATGGAATTATGGTTTATAACTGATGCAAATGTTTTCCTTGAAAATTTTTGCATGGACTATCAAAATGCATATCATGCAGATTTTATAGGTATGGAAATTATGTATGCAATTTGACTTTTGGCAATGAAAATAAATGGACAAAACATGATTAGATACAGAATTCATGTATGCATTTGTCCTCCAGCTTGATTACATTTCTACAAAAATAAAGTTACAATTTCGTAAACCATAGAGCTAATTAAACTTTTCCTTGTCCCACACCTGCAAATTTCTCGCTGAAAGGCCATCGTCTAGGATTGAAAGGTGTCCGTTGACAGTAGAAGTTGCGGCAACTCTTGCCCGTCTACCCTGCATCAAAGTTGAAGCATGACTAGAAAGCATGTCAAACTGGGATTGCAGATGCCTAAGCTGTCTCTGCAACTGCACAGCTTCATCTCTATATGCCTGAGTCGCTTCCCTAAACACGAACAAAAACCCATCATTAGTACTAGAAACAACAGAACACAACCATCATCATTAAGCCAAAAAACCAAAAAAAAAAATAATAATAATAATCCTTCTTCTAAGAGAGATCAGGATCAGAGACAAATAAACAACAACTCCCACCTTATAAGTAGCATATCAAGGCACTTAACAGCATATTTAAACAATTCATAAACTCAAGAACACACATTGCATTATAAAGCATTTACAAAATTTCAAAATTAATATAAAAGCAGATTCAATGTGTAATAAAAACAGTGAAAATGCCAAAAAAAATGAGTTACCTTATGTCTTTGAGACCCTCTTCAGCTCCAAAAACAGCTTCCTGATCATCTCTTCTAGAAGAAAAAGCCGAAATGCTATCAAAAGCAGACTCCAAGTCTTCCCCCTATCAACATTTTTTTTTTTTAATAAATCATGTAATTGTTGGTCATTTGCTTGAGTCAATAATCAATAAGAACACACAAATTTAAAGAGAAATAATAAAAATAAAAAACACTTACTTCCAATAACTTTTCTTCTTGTAGAAACTGCTCGAACCTATAGTAGAAATAATTTTAATTAACTAATTACTTGATGAATTGAGAATTTTGAATTTGAAATTTAAAAATTGGAGACAAATGAAACGGCGCCGTACTGAGAGAGTTCGGAGAGGGAGAGAACGTTGGAGGGACGGAGAGAGGAGCAGATCCAGTCGAGGATAGGTCGTGCGTCGTCGTATTGAAAGGGCCACTCGAAGCTGTCGGGGTCTAACGAATCCGCTCCTCCGTAGCCTAATTCACTCAGCAATGCACACAGTCGAGCTCCGCTCATTTCCTTTTTTAAGATTTTATCAAAATGTGCGTTAATTTAATTTAATCGAATCTTCTTTATTTCATCACAAACGCTTGTTTCTGTTTTGGCGCCGGCCTCGACTGAAGATTCACATCAATTCTTCATTTTGAAATGTCACTGTCGTCGTTTTCTTTACTTTGGTTAGATGCTTGGTTTAGTTGTACCTTTACGTACAAACTTTCATTTTACTTAAGATTTGAAAAATTTGAAATAATACTACTTTTTGGCTTGAAAAACAAAAAATATATGTAAAAGATGCATATTATTATTCTCATGTTGATGCAGTTTTCTGGTCGCTTCTAAATAGTAATATTATCATCTGCTCGTTGATTGCTCGAGCAGAATTTCTAGTCGGTCTTTATATTTTTTCATCCACTGAGGTATTGGTGTTTTATGGCCTGTAATCACAGAAAAAGTATCAGGGGTCGACGGATGTTTTTCTGAAAAAAATCCTCCGATGCTTAAGTCAGTAATCAGGTTGATTCTTTTTAAAATCTCTCTTATTCTAAGAGAAATCGGAAAAATAGAAGATTGAAAAGGATCCGGAAAAATAAGAAGAATTAGGATTCCTTTACCTCACCATTTGTCTGATATTTATCCCTCTTTTGTCCTGTCATCCTTGCTTGGGCGCTATCCCCTGCATTCATAGTGCCTGTCTTTTTCTGACAGTTATGAGTCACAGAAGCACAACTTGTGGGTATGGGGTGTCAGACGGTCATGGGTTACCGTGATCAAATGATGATGCCGTGTAGGTATGTGTAAAATGATGATATTGTAGGGGCATGCGTTGGTCATCGGTAACAGTGACGAAACCCTATGGCGTGGGGGTGTCTGCCAGTTATCAATTGTCATGATAAGTTGTTAGAGTGTGAGGGGCGACTGGCGGCTACTTTCTGCTTCTCGAGAGAAGCGTCCACCGTCCTGAATTACAGAGGTGAGGATGCCATGCTTGGGTTTGCTCTGCTCGAGCTATAGTCTCTTCATGTTTTTGGCGCTATCCATGACGCGACCAAGGCTCGTTTGATGGTTGAGGATATCCTTGTTCTTTGTGAACTCACTCGAGCAGGATGGGAATATTCGAGCCTGACTAGCTTAGAATACTTGACCTAGACCAACTTTGACACCGAGCAGGGGTGTCTTCGTGCTAGTGAGCAGGTCTTCTGTTCTGGCTGGTTTGTCATCGATCAGACCTGCTTGGCATTCCCCAAACACTAGTTCCCTAGTTTCTAGTTTTGAGAGTGAAACGGGATAAGACTAGAAATTACTTGTTCGAGCAGATTCTCCCTTTTTACTTTTTTACTATGAGCTGTCCGTCGCTTCCGTCACTTCACATTTAATGTGAGCCGCGTGAGTTAATCTGGGTCGCTTGTTTGAAATTTGAAAAGGCAGTTACCTGAACAGTCATGCCTCCCTTGAGTAATGTGTCGTCTGTTGGAGTGACTTACTTTCCTTTTTATAAATCCCTAATTTCACCGTTGTGCATTCTTTTATCTCTGCATACTGTTTAAAACCAAAGCCGGCCACTGCAAGTGAAATTTGCTTTCGGGTTGCCATCGTCGTTATTTGCACTCACCAAACCAGTCTCAGGTATAAACTCTTTGACTTCTTTTTCTCGCTTTCGTTATTTTTGTTTGGTGGGTTTTCGTTTCCCATTTGGTAGATTACGATCCTCTAGGAAAAATGTCAGCCACCTAGCAATCCCGCAGGATGTCCCCTGAAGAATCATATTTTTCTAGCGACTCTAAGGCCAATAGGGGGTTCTAGTGAGAGACCAAAGTCCTGAAGAGGTCGTCCATACTGCCGGAGACACCGTTGAGGGCGGTGTTATAGAGGGAACTCGACCAAATAAAAGGCAACAGACCGGTCAAAGGTCGGAGGCCGAGTCATTTGCTATAGATTACAGGAGGTGTGAAACCACCCAGCAGGATCTAGATCGGCTTAGGGCCACTTACCACATCCCAGCTAGTGTTGACCTTCGTCTCCCTAGCAAAAACAACACTCCAAGCCGCCTTCCTCAAGGGTATGTCACCCTCTACCTTGAGTGCTTTAGGTGGAGTGTTAGGTTACCCTTACAGCCCTATTTTGTCTGAGTCTTCTCCCAGTTGTGCTTGGCATCGGGGCAACTAAATCCTAACGGGTGGAGGGTCCTATCTAGGCTGTACGTCCTATGGAAGTGGTGCAACTTGGGTGAACCGGTGGTAGATGAAATAAAGTACCTCTACTAGCTGAAAAGCAGCCCAAAGGACGCGGGCTGGTATTACTTCACTTCTATCTCGAAGGGCAAAAAGCCCATCACCAACCTTCCTACCTCTGGTGGCAACTGGAAGGGTAAATTCTTTTTTGCTAGAGGGGACTGGGGGCGAGCAGCCTCTGCTACTGAAGAGATTCCCCAAATTCCTTCTCGCTTTTATACTCTAGGTCATCTTCTGCTCATTATATCTTCTGCTTTGGTTTTCCTGCTCACAATTTCTTATTGTCATTTTTGTCTTATATGGTAGCACGTTAACACTGCCTTGGACAACGCGAGCTCGTGCAAAGAATTATTGTTTCACCAAAATCTTGTCGAGTTCGGTTTAGTTCTCGAAAAAGAAGATATGAGCAACATCCTCGCTTGGTTGAAAAAGCGCTTGAGCACCATTGAGAGCTCGAACAACTCCTCTGCTCCACCTAAGAGGTCTAGAGTTGACCTCACTACCTCTCCAGTCAAGGTTCTTCCTCCTGCTCTGGAGAATGAGAGGGTAGTCGGAGAAACTCCCTTAAAGGGCCTTGGAGCTGTCGTCCCCGCTCGGTCCATATCGGTACGCCCCCGGGAACGGGCCGATCTTGCCAACCCTTACGTCAAGGAGTTCACCAAGCACGTGGGGGAAAGCTTCGTGGAAGAGTTGGAGTCCTCCAGCCTTAACGAGCTAGCCAATATCTTTCAGCGCTCCTTCTGTCAAGTTACTGCTGCCTCTACTGCCTTCAAGACAAAGGCTCTGAATTTCGAGAGGAAGATTAGGGCTGACAATCAGAGCTTGAAGAAGAAGCTCGAGCAGGGAAAGGAGGAAGCGGCAAAGCTTCACACTGAAATCTTCACCTTTGAGGAGAAGGCAATCATGGCGGAGTCCAAGGTTTTCTAGCTCGAGAAGGAGCTGTCCATGGTCAGGGATGAGCTCGTAAATGCCAGAAAAGATCTCGATGTCCAGAGATTTTCCTTTGAGAGGACTATGGAAGCTGAGATTTCTCATCTCCAAAATAAGGTGGACTCCTTGGGGAACCAGCTTACGGAGGAGTACAACAAAGGGCTGATATTTTGCTACGAATGTATCATGTCCATCTTGGGTAAGGAATACCCTAAGCTGGATATGTCCAAGCTCAAGGCGGGGCGTGGACGCTTACATGAATGAGCATGATGCTAGGAGCCAGGAGCCAAGGGATCCATCCTCTAACGTGGAAGTGGCTGCTGTAAGGCTTGGAGAGGCTGCTCCTCCACCTGAAGAAGCTCAAGCTGCTCCCACCGTCGAGAAAGACCCTTAGGCTACTTCCTCTTCCCAAGTCCCTAATCTTGCTGCTAGCCCGACTACCCCAGCTCCTTGACTGGCTTTTGATGGACTTTTTTTTTTTTTGTACTTGTAAGCTTCGGCAACTTAAACTAAATGAAATAAAGAGCACATATTTCTCACTTTGCCTTCGTATTTTTAATCTGTTCTAAAATTTTCTATAGATGAATTTTCAGTCAGGCTTTAAGTTTTTTCCTTGTTCTAGGGGATTATAGCCTACTCTATTCGTTTTGCTCATTCGCCAAGATATGAACAACTTAACTTACCCCTTATGAACTTCGGCTGTTTTACCTTAACCCAAATAGGTTTTAAGATCTTTGGCCGTATTATTTTTCTCAGCGATCTTGGCTCTTTATCGTGCTTGGTCTCATCCCGGCTGTGCTTGGCTCTTTGTCTCGCCTTAAGTTAAGCTTTGAGACTTGTGGCCCTCTGCTTTTCTTAGAGAGCTTGTCTTGCTCGAGCTTATTCTGGCTATGCCTGGCACTTTGTCTCGCCTTAGGTTAGGCTTTGAAATTTATGGCCTTTGGCTTTCCTTCACGAGCTTATCTTGCTCGAGCCTATTCTAGCTATGCTTGGCACTTTGTCTCGCCTTAGGTTAGGCTTTGAGACTTATGGCCTTTGCTTTTCTTCGCGAGCTTATCTTGTTCGAGCATTTTTTGGCTATACTTGGCACTTTGTCTCGCCTTAGGTTAGGCTTTAAGACTTACGGCCTTTGCATTTCTTCTCGAGCTTATCTTGCTCGAGCCTTTTCTAGCTATGCTTGATACTTTGTGCCGCCTTAGGTTAGGCTTTGAGACTTACAGCCTTTGCATTTCTTCGCAAGCTTATCTTGCTCAAGCCTTTTCTGGCTATGCTTGGCACTTTGCCTCGCCTTAGGTTAGGCTTTGAGACTTATAGCCTTTGAATTTCTTCGCGAGCTTATCTTGCTCGAGTCTTTTCTGGCTATGCTTGGTACTTTGTCTCGCCTTAGGTTAGGCTTTGAGACTTACAACCTTTGCATTTATTTATCTTCATAAGCTTTAATTTGCTCGCGTTGGACTAATTTTGGAAGCGTTTTTCTTGCTTTTATTCATGTACAAGATTTTACACACTTCTATTTTGAGAGAAAATAAATATTAATGATTGTAATACAAGGGAACTGACTGGAAGTACTTCATCAAATCTTGTGTATTCCATGGCCTTTTAACTTCCCGTCTATTAGAATAAGATAGCCTGTATGCCCCTGGATCGGCTACTTTCGAGACCCTATAAGGACCCTCCCAATTCGGGCTCAACACCCCTTGCCTGAGGTCTTTAGTGCTCTGATTCACCTTTCAAAGTACCCAGTCTTCCACCTTAAATCGGCGGATGTACACGTTCTGGTTGTAGTAGTGAGCCACTCTCTGCTGATATTTTGCCACCTTCGTTGCAGATCTCTCCCTTCTTTCCTTCAATATATCCAAATTTTCACAAATCTACTCGTTATTCTGCTCCTCATTGAAGTGCTTCGTCCTATGTGTGCCTACCCCTATTTCTGCTGGGATTACTACTTCGTGTCCAAATGCTAGAGAAAATGGCGTTTCCCCTATAGCGGTCTTGTGTGTGGTTCTATAAGCCCACAACACACCCGACAACTCGTCCACCCATACTCTTTTCTGCTCTCCCAGTCTGGTCTTCAAGAGACGTTTAGTGGTTTTGATCAAGGCCTCCACTTGCCCATTTGCCTGTGGGTGTGATGGCGAGCAGAACTTCAGCTCGATTCCCATGTTTGTACAGAAGTATCTGAACTTGTTGTTGTTAAACTGCCTTCTATTGTCTGTAACCAGCGCGTGGGGGATTCCATACCTGTAAATCACATTTCTCCAGATAAAGTCAGTGGTTTTGCTTTCTGTAATGATACTGCTCAAGGCTTCTGCTTCAGCCCATTTAGTAAAATAGTCAATTGCAACCAGGGCATGAGTTGCGGATGCTCTTCCCTTTGGCAGTGGTCCGATCAGATCAATCCCCCATTGGGCAAAGGGGCATGGTGAGTTCATCACAGTGAGGTTCCCTGGTAGTTGAGCTATATGATTAGCGAAGCTTTGACAACTCTTGCAGCTCCTAGTCGTGCGTCCTGGTGGATCCTAGGCCAGAAGTACCCTTGCCTCAAGACTTTAAAAGCTAGAGACCTTGCACTAGAGTGGTTTCCACAAATCCCCTCATGTACTTCCCTAAAGACGTAGTCAGCCTTTTCCTCGTCCAAACAGCAGTAACAGTAGTAGGGTGTTTACTCGTCTGTACAACACCTCGTCGATCAGTACATACCTCGCTGCTTGACACCTTATCTTTCTTGTCTGCTTCTTATCGGCAAGTACCGTCTCTTATTTGAGGTAGGAGATAATTGGATCCATCCAAGTACTGCTCGAGGTCACGTTCATCACCTCGTCTTCCTGCTCGATGCTCGAGCTAGTCCTGATCTCCACGGGAATTGACTTAGGCATTTTGGGGTCTGACACAACGGCCATTCAGGCTATCATATCTGCTCGAAAGTTGTCTGCCCTTGCAATCTGTTCCACCTTTACTGCTCGAAACTTCCCTACTAATTGCCTCACCTTCCGTAGGTAGGCCTCCATCTTCTCGCCTTTCGATTGGAAACTTTCGTTGAGGTGGTTTGCCACTAACTGGGAATCTATTATGACTTTCAACTCCTTCGCTTTCACCACTAACGCAAGTTTAAGTCCTGCAATGACGGTCTCGTACTCAGCCTGGTTGTTAGTGGCTTTGAACTCGAGCTTTACGGCATATTGTATTTCCACCCCTTTAGGGCTAAGAAGCACTATTCCTGCTCCCGCTCCTTGATCTCCACATGATCCATCCACCGTAACTGTCCAAACCTTGCCTGGGACAGGCTTCTCGGCTGCTGCTCGTTGTCTGTGCCTTTATTTGATTTCGTGCATTCAGCCACAAGTCTTCCAAGCTTGTGCTTTAATTGTTGTCCGGGGCTGGTAGTTGATGTCAAACTCGCTGAGCTCTATTGACCACTTTATCAAACAACCCAAGGTCTCTGGTTTTTGTAGGATTTGCCTAATTGGCTGGTTCGTCAAGACCACTATTAAGTGTGCTTGGAAATAAGGCCTTAACTTCTGAGCTACTATTACCAATGCGAGTGCCCATTTCTCCACCTACGGATACAGAGTCTTAACCTCCAACAAAGCTCTGCTCGTGTAATACATGAGATGTTGTACCCCTGACTCTTCCCTTATCAAAACCGAGCTTGTTGCCCATTGTGACATAGCCAAGTACAAGTAGAGGACTTCTCCTGCTCGTGGTGTTAACAATAACAGGGCTTTCAACAAGTACTCCTTCAATTGCTGGAATGCCGCCTCACAGCGACTTCATATTTTCATCATGGAAATAGTTACAGCGCAACAGTTGCACCATACCACTCTTTTTGTCTTTTTTGACTGCACCCGTTACTCTCTTTTGCATTTACAATTTATTAAAGTAATTTCTTTTTCCTCTTTTTTCAACCCTTCGCCTCTATAGTATTCCGGATTTTTTTTCTATTTTTAATTAAACATGTAGTCAACTAATTGCAATCAACAACGGACAACTTGACATTCTCATCAAGCTACTTCTTTGTTACTTGAAGATTCATTTGTTCTATATCATATAACTAATAATGAATTGATTAAAATAAAAAAATAATGAATTGAACTTTTTATATAAAATAAAATCACATAAATATATTTTTATACCCACACTCTATTTATCATCTACGATGAAAT
This sequence comes from Murraya koenigii, assembly GCA_025617385.1. NCBI lineage: Eukaryota > Viridiplantae > Streptophyta > Magnoliopsida > Sapindales > Rutaceae > Murraya > Murraya koenigii. Next base: position 12,375,965 of record CM046818.1, read on the forward strand.
TCAAGTTAAAGTAAATTAATTTTTTATTATCTGTCTTCTCCAATTCTTTTTTTCCATATGTTTCTTCATTTTATCTTTGGAACAATCTAACTTTTGGACTTTTCAATAATTAGTTTATTATTAATATTTTTATTGATAAAACTCTTCTATTATGTCAATTAGTTTATTTTTTAGGTAAAAAATGTTTTAGCAAATGACTAAAAATGCGACTTTTAACAAAAATTTAAAATTCATCATAATTTTAATTGTTTTTATTGATGCATTTAACATGTTCGGTCTTCATATTATAACTTATAAGTGTGGGCACTATAATACAATGATTATGCATTGATGGTTAATAATTCTTAGTGAGACACTTTGTGAAGATAGATATTAGCGAAAATTTTCTAAACTTTGATTTTTTTTTTAAATTTTTCAGCAAATAATAGGGATTGTATTATAAATAAAATAATAAACACATCCCCGCCCTTGAAACTATTTCGGTGTCAGATCCAATGGTGGTAGCACAAAAAGACAAAAAGAAGGGTACGGTGCATCCCTTGCACCGTAGCTGGATCCTATTTTAATTATGACTAAAGAAAGGGAAGAGAGTTGTTCTCTCTCATTCTCTCTTTCTTAGAAAGGGCAATTACGCTTCAGATAGAAAAAGTGCTATAAACACTCTCCTTAAGCTATTATCCCTCACAAAGAGTACTCAGACATGAGCAGAAGTGGCAACAGCATTTAGTGACTAATCAGAATTGCACCAGTTCCAGTTCAGACAACACCTTAAAAGTCAGATCGGAAAGCCGGGATCCTCTACTTAGCTCCCGGAAGTGACAGAACTCTCCATATGAATTTATCATTACTCTGAAGTTGAAAACTTCTGTCAGCTTTCAAACCTTAACTGTATCTTTTAACGAAATTATCCAACATGAATTACTAATTTACTATCATGCATTGTTAATGATACACCATTTAATTCGGTTCTTTTCATTTTTCAGTAGCTATAAAATTACATTACACATAAACAGATGAAAATAAAAGTGTGCGCGCATGGCAGACAGCATGTGATTATAGTGGGAAGAAAGGATAAAATCAGGAAAATAATAGCACAATTGAAAACAGATTTTATTGCAACACACCTCCCATATAAGCATGGATGGAATATGTATGTATTGTATTATACAATTCAACTACACAGCACAAATTTTAATACTTAAATTTCACTGTAAAATGTAATATTAAATCTGATTTGAGTGCTCAACCGGCTGGGACTGGTAGGTGCGCCGCCTTAGCTGAGACTCAGAATTGGGCTGCTGCAGAAAGATCTTTGTTGGATCATTTGGATCAACATATCTGCAACAATGAGCAAGCAACATGAAACTGATAAGCATTCAATTAAATCATCTACAGCACAAAAGTAAACAGCTAAATATGCCACTTACGCATGTCTCATCATTTCATCAACTGGAGTCTGTACTGCTTGTAAAGGATCCACACGATGTTCAGTTCCCACATTTAAATGTCGATTATATTGTCTAACTGAAGAGATCAGATTGAGGAAAAGTGGAACAAAGGTTCCACAACCACCTTCTTTAAATAAAATCTTGAACGAGTGAGTGGAGTACAGAGCTCTATGCTCGTTCTCTGGGACTACCTGAAGTTGAAATCAAGCAGAAAAATTACTATCTACAGCAGACATTGCTTAATGTCACAACCTAAAGCCTTGATAATATATACTTACAGGCTCCACAAAACCAGAAATATTGTTGCAATGGAATATTGGCTGGTTAAATTTCTCATCATGGACGTATAGCTGTGAGATAAATACTTACAGATCAGTGACTTATTGGATAGGACAGAAACTAAATCACATCCCATAAATAACACCACATAATAACCGAAATAGTGCTAGTGGAAAGTTAAAGAGCACAAATGTCTTAAGCCAAATATTTCAAGCTGTTTCAAAAACAGCGCCTAGCAACAGATGGAATGCTTAAGATTAATTGTGGTACCCAACAATGGGTACCATGCCCAAAGGGGGGATTGAAATGCCACAAAGCTACAAATGAGAAGCTGAAGCTGTAAAGAATCAGCAAACAAGGTTACGTTTGGTATTGCTGTCTAGTACCGTGCTTCCAAAGCCAAATTGTTAAGAGTGTTTGGTTAACGCTTGAAAACTGTGGTTTAGAAGCTAAGGTGATATTCCCTTATGGATGTTTGATGAAAAATCTATATAAGCATTACTAGTTTGTCAAAACTAACTTTCACAATTGAAATTAATTATTAACCAATTCCATTGACTTTCACTTGCTAGTCAGACTTAGAGCTTTGAAGCCACAACATCACAATACTAATTGGAGCCTAGGGCAACTTCCCTCGCAATCTTATAAAGTAGTCCTGATCCTAATAAATATATCTCCTTCGACACAAATAACTAGTATCTCATCCAATCTTACTTTAATGCCATTTGGAATATGCTAAACAGTATCGCTGGCGGCAAACTCAAACGACCATCTAAACAACTTCCTTCGACTCATGTCAATTTTAGCAAATGCAACACAATTATCTATAGGCAACAGAATTAAAACACAGAAGCAGCTAAGCATCGCGTACCAGGGGCATATCAAAGGCAACAAAGTTACCAACAGGCTTGCTTGCAACAAATACTATGCGTATGTTTGACAAGTACACTGTCCCCCTCGTTTTAACTTGATTAGTTCTGAAAAACACAAGATCAAAATCGATGCACATTTGGATTAAATTTTGGGTTAAAATAATATAAAATTCAAAATTCTCTCATTTCTAATTTCTAAGCTTTATAATATTTACTCATAATATAAACTGAATTGTAAATAAATATGTATCCAAATTTAATAATAATAAATTATTGGATTAAAAGTTTAAAGAACAGACCCTGGAATCTTATCGACATGGAACTCGACACCGTCTCTGGCAAGGACGAATAATTCGTTCGTAAATGGCACCGGCATCCAATTTGGAAAAAGCTGGGGATTCAGAGCCATCGTTCGTTCGATAGATTCGTTTCTTTCGATTTTTTTTTTTTTTTGAAAAATTGGATATTTTGATCAATTAATTAATTAATGGGGGTTTTATAATTTTTTTTTGCTCTTGGCCCAAGCAAACGAAACACGTACTCAAAACGGTGTCGCACGCATGTGTGCACCAGCGTTCTAAAATCTTCTCGACCTTTTCTTTCAATCGACCCCCGTCGTGTTAAGTAATATCAACGTAAACCAGAAGAGTTTCAAAGTAATATAAATAAAATAAGTAAATAAAATTGAGAGCACCTTAATTAGGTGTGTAATATTGTCTTCCTGAAAAAACCTTACGAATAAAATTTAGTGGAACAAAACTTATTCAAAGAAAAAATGATGCAATGAATATTTATTCAATATTACTGCAAAAACTCTTATCTTCAAAATATACTTCCTTTATTGAGTTGATGCATGCCAAGAGTGTGGAATAACTCCTCAAATATTAATGTGAACAAAACTTTAGAAAAAAGATTTATAAATTTATCAATAGAGGGTATTTGCTTAATATTAATTTTTTTGTTCTACTAAACTCATGATTATAAAAAGACTTTGATGAAATGTATTTGGTTCTATTTTTCTTGATGTATCCTTATTTAATTGGAGTTGAACATCTATTATAAAAGTTAAATTGTACGTACTTTGAATATAATGAATTTGATTATAATGAATAATAGACTATAACTAAATATATTCTCTTCTTGCTTTATATGATGCAAGGATCTTCCAGTGATGAGAGGAAGTGATAACGAAAGTCTTTAGAGTAGATCATAATAAAATTGTCATACCGTACTAAAAGAAAACTGACAATAAATTATAAAAGAAAAATATCATAAAAAAGAGTGGATGACAATAAATTTTTTCATTATTTATGTACTTGTCACTCTTTTATAATAAAGAAAATAATCTGTCATAAACTTATAATAATATTTTAAAATCATATGTCCATCATAATAAAAATTAAATATTTTAATTATTTTTTGTGTGAAAAATTGATTTTTTTCATTTAAAATTTTGGAGGAGAAATTGAATTTCGCACATGAATTATTATTATTCAATTAATTTTAACAGATAAATTATTTAGTTTGTGATGTAATTTAAGATTAAAATTTTCTATCATAAATTATTTTGTTTATGACTTAATTTATGATTAATATTTTATGCCACATGATCTAATTTTATATTGAAAGAAATTAAGAATTAATTCATTTAAATTTATGCATTCCTGTATTTGAAATTCAATCATAAATTCAATATGAACCAAAATTTAAATTATACCTACCATAATATCCAAAACATCCAAAACAACTTTATATTAATAACATCATCCAACAAAAACTTGTATCCGACGGTTTTACGCAACCAAAGTAATTCAGAAGACAAACTCTTGCAACTAAGAGCAAGTGTTTCAAATATTACAAGCAAATGTGCAGAATTCTCCCATTCTAAATAAAATTCCAGTACATAAAACCCCCATCCCAACAAATACCCAGTAAAACTCTCAAGTCCAACAGCTTATTTCAACCTGCATGTGCAACACCAATTGAATTTACCCAGCACTATCATTATATAGAATTAACTACTACAGTAAAACACTTAAGTTTTAGACACAACAGAATCATTACAAATTGAAACTCAATATGTATCTGCAGCACCTATGAATATAGCCAGCACTATAATTATAGAGAGTTATTTATCAAAGTAAAAGCATTAGCACCAATGAACCAAATGGGTACTCATAAAAAATAAAATAACTTTCTTGCAAGTACCGAAATAAAAAGCAAGCTTTGGTTTAAATTTAAAGTATACAAATTTACCGCCAAATGCACATACCTACCATATGTTCACATTATTTTAGTTAACAAACAATCAAAAGAGTAATTCAATTCCATTTATTCTCTTACAATTACAATAACTGATTCAACATGAAAAAGGGGCTTTTAAAATTAAGTTCCTACATTACATTAAAATTTTGAATTGATTTGTTAAATATTCTAGTGTATGAGGGCATAAAAAGGACTAATAATATCTTAAACCATTTTTTTTTCTTGGAAATTAGCTTAAAGGAGATAATTTTTCTTGTTTTCTTGTTTTATTGTTCTCAAATTAGAAGATTGTTTCTTCGACCAATGGTCATGCAAATATAGCCTACAGAATGCCACACATACTTGCACAGAAGGTAAGACAGTAGAAGTATCCACTTGATCAGTATGGCAGATTCCTGTTATAAAATGAAAACACAAGAAAAATAAATAAATCAACCACACAGGCCAAGAAGGAAAAAGTAATGGTAGCCCTGAAATCAAGCAGATACTTAGTAACATTGTTAAATACGCATATGGGCAGCACACAAGGTCTTCCACTAGCTATATAAACAAGTAATTTTATCTTGTTATCTACTTGAGCAAGAGAAATGAAAGTCATTTAATAAAAAAAAAAACTAAACTTCATCCATAGAAATGCATGTGAAACCTACTTAAAAGAACTCAAAATAACCAAGTCCATCATCTGTCCAATACATCCAAACATCACCAAAGTGCCAAGTCTATTTCCCATGAGCAAAATGCATTTATCAACCATTCACCTTCCACAAAACAGCCACCTGATGCAATAAAATTAGAAATACTGCATTGCTTAGGTTGGAGTTCCTGAAGGTTCTAACAAGGGAAAAAAATTAAAAATTTATATATATACATACATATATATATATTGCCTATACATACAAGGAGAAATATAGGGACAGTTAGGATTGGATAAAACCAATCTAATAAAATATATTGAAAATTTTAGAAAGCCAAATATTTACTACAATTGCCCAATACTTGAGCCAAATATAGCAGATCTGCATATCAAACAACTGCAGCTACACATAAATATACAATATATTACACATCTCACTGGACTCGGACAGATCAATCTCACTAAGCTCCACATTGCATGAACAGACAAATTACACATCTTCACCAGTCATTTAGAAAGAAATGATATTTGACATAATTTCATTGGTCTCTTACTTGATTACATATGTTTTTAGCAGTATTACTACTACACAAACATGATGTGGATGTACCTGTAAAAGGATAATTTCATGAATATATGATGATAATGCATAACAACCACAACACAAGGACTAAAATAGCTAAATAAGTACCTGAGTTTCCAAACGACTCCGAGCAATGGCCTCAGAAAACCTGATCAATGCCTCCAGCTGCCTAATTATCATACGATATGTAACTCTGCTTCCAGGAGTTGTGTCTCCCCTTGGGAGAGTAACATAAGAGTCAACCAACAGTTTCGTAGCTTCCAAGCTTAGCTGAATTATAGAATCATCGTTAAATACAGGTAGTACAATAAGACAAAATCTTATTTTCAAGTAAAACACCACATCATGATCATATAAAGATCAAACAGCCAACCTTTGGTTTTAATGTTTTAGCTTATGCAATGTAACGCGTCAGTTGTGCAGTAGTGACTGTTGGAGCAAGAGCGTCTTCATGCTTATGACAATATGGTGGGCAATATGGTAATAAGTTTGATCATTTGGATCATCGATCATTACATATACCAGATCAAACCTAGAAAGAATAGCAGGAGGCAGGGCAACAATGTACTGGGGCAGAAAGATAAATCCAAAGTGAGCAATTCTTAAAAAAAGGCACAAAATATTATAGCACAAATGCCCGGGAAATCAGTTACAATGATTCCATATTCCAAAGATTCTAACCTTGAGTGGTTTCGACTTATCATAGCTTCCCCCTGTAGGATTAACAACAACTAGAATTGATGTTTGGGGATTCAGTGTTGCTTGTATACCTGATTTTATAATGCTTATTGTCTGCTTTTCCATGGCTTCATGGAAATCAAATATCAGCATAACATGGCAAATAAGATCCTCCAAATGGAGCAATATAAAAAGTACATGATCCCTGGTGTCCACCTTGTCAAATTCATCAATGCAACAAATACCATTGTTAGCAAGCATCAGTGCACCTACCTGGAAATAAACCACACACATTTGTCACTAAACCTAAACAAGCAGAAATTATATACTCAGAGGTACATGGATATTAAGGAATTTAAAAGAATACGATAGAAAACACACATCAGAAGAATAAAGCTAATCAGAAGTTAATTATATCCAGTCTCCAAGGCCAATCATAACTCAACCGAACAAAAATAATAGAACTGAATGCTCCAGTTTCTGGTCCTTTGGCAACAGTTGCAGTCAAGCCTGCAGTAGAGGAGGACTTGCCAGATGTGTAGACAAATATAGGAATAATAACAGAAGCATATCTGCAAGTGCATTGACCATATATCAAAGTTTTTCAAACAGTATAAACACCAAGAATTGCAGTATTAGAAACCAAAACCCTAGGAACAAATAAAATGACATACTTAAGGAACTGAGATTTGGCACAACTTGGGTCTCCTACTATGTAAACACTAATATCTCCTCTCAAGTTGATGCCTTCATGTGTAAGTTTGTGGACAAAGTCCAAATGCTCAAAGACCTATCAAAATAAACCACCTCTCCTCTGTCCGCTCAGCCTTCTCAGATTTAATCCTAGCAAACTGCCTTCTCAAGCAAAGCCTCTTTTCTGTTGATTTTGCCTCTTCACAATTAAACCTAACAGATCACCTTCTAAAACAAGGCTTGTTACCAGAACATGTAATCAAGTTTCATTTGTCTTAACATTTTTATTCATGTTAAAACTCAATATGAAAAAAGATTTTGAAATTTAAATTGCCCAGAGTAGATTTATACACAAACAAACCTCTTGTTATCAGTTTTCTCTTTAGCTTTTACTTGTTTAACAGTAGAAGAATCCAAAGCAATATGAAGATCAAGTGAAAAAGATTCAATATACAAAAATTTTCCGAAATTGGGAATAAAATAACTGATATACAAGCTGCATTTATTTTTGGATGGTTATAATATTGAAGAACAAAGCTACATTTATGACAAAAAGCTATATTTTAAACATAATGACCTTATGCTATAAGCCCAATAGATATCTAGAAAATGTAGGGAAAAAATGATAGTTACATGATATTAGAAGTAACCAGTGTCTACAACACATTTGAGCTCGTCAGTGATACCAATATATTTACTGATCTCAGTGAATGGATATAAAAGACGAATAAAAAATAATACAGATTACAGCAAATAAGAAAAAGAAATGTAGAAACTTCAAGAAGTTATCAAGAAATGGAATTGGCAATTTTGTTTCTCGTATAAACATTTTCATTTTTTTTTTCATCACAGACTAATTCAATCATAGAATTAAGGTCACACTCAGACAAATCCTTAAGCCCATAAATAAAACAGAAAATCAGAATCGAAATCAAACCACTGAAGGACTTCTCCACATTTGACCCAAGAATCTTTATCAAACAACATCACCGTCAAACAGAGAACTACACAATTATTAGTCTCCAATCTCTAGAATCAAAGTTCACATTTGCAAATCTTTTATCAAATAACATAATCGGAGGACAAAAACAGAACATAGGCAAGAAATCTTAACAACAACAAACATAAACCTTTAAATTAAACATCAAAAAACACAATAGTCTTTATCTAATAACACAATCAGCTGAAGATACAAAATCATAAGACAAAGCAAGAATCTTGACACATGTAAACAACAAAAGAAAGAAAGAAACCTTGGCATGAGGGTTATCAAAAGAAGAGTTGGAAACAATCTTGGCCGGCGACGGTAAGAGCTCAGAAACGGACCTCTTTAAAGTTGGTGGGCGAGGAGGCAACTTGTTCGAAACAATATCATTTGAAAATGGAGTTCCAAAGCACCCCGGTTTCGCATTTGGCCAAGACGACCACAATCGGCAGAAGAGGCGGAATGTAGGGATGGAGGAGCAGCAGCAGAGAAAAGGAGGAAGATCGAGAAAGCTGATCTTTGAAAATCCTAAGAAAGAGTGAATGCTGGTGTTGGGTTCCCTAGGGTTTCGGTTGGAGATGGGTGATGGGGTTTCCAGAAGAGGCTGTGTGAGTGTAGCCAGGGCTGAGTGCTGTTTGGGAGAGAGAGAGAGAGTGACGATGCGGTGAGTAGGCTTGGCAAAAATATCCGTCCGGACTGAATCGGCCCGTACCTGGTCAATTTGGTTCGGACAAAACTCAAACCGTATATTAAAAAAAAAGTCTAGATATTAAAATTCAATATTTAGATATTTTTGAGCACCAGTCTGGGCAAAGGGTTAAAAACTCAGAACTCAGATTGTGTCCGATTTCTTAAAAAAGAAATAAGAAAAATATAAAATGTTTAAATCGTTAAACCTAATCCCTAAATTGTATTGGAACGGTGAAAGTGTTATTCTCCAACTCTAGCTCCAACTCCAAGTACAATCGTAGGCACAGGCAGCAGTCCAGCTCTAGGATAGCCGCGCTTCGTAGGATTGCAGCGGCGCAGTGCCATTCTCCAACTCCAACTCCAACTCCAACTCCAAGCACAATCGCAGGTTGCAACCGGCACTCCAGGCTCAAAGCTCTAACTCTCGATTCTACTACAACACTCCAAGTGCAGTCCTCAGCTGCAACCTCACGATCACGAAGTCGGAAGCACGAACTCCCTTAGCAATCACCCCACGGTAGCTACTCAGTTCAGCTCAGCTTTTAATTATTTTTCTAGCTTTTTGAAAAAAAAATGAATAAATTAATCCAAGTATTATTATTATTATTATTTTGTTTTCGTTTCTATTTGTGTTTGTGTTTGTGTTTCTGGTTTTGTATGTTTCTGTTTCTCTGTGTTTCTGTTGCTATTTCTATTTTTGTGTTTCTGTAATTCTGTTTTTCTGTGTTTCTGTTTCTGTTTCTTTGTGTTTCTATTTATATGTTATGTATATGTTTCTGTTTCTGTCATTATGTGTTATGTATATGTTTTTGTTTGTGTTTGTGTTTCTGGTTCTGTGTGTTTTTGTTGATGTTTCTCTGTGTTTCTGTTGCTGTTTTTGTGTTTCTGTAATTCTGTTTTTTTGTGTTTATATTTCTGTTTCTATGTGTTTTTGTAATTCTATTTTTATGTGTTTCTGTTTCTGTTTCTATGTGTTTATGTTTATGTGTTATGTATATATTTCATTTACATCATTACGTGTTATGTATATGTTTGTGTTTGTGTTTGTGTTTCTGGTTCTGTGTGTTTCTATTTCTCTGTATTTCTGTTGCTGTTCCTGGTTCTGTGTTTCTGTAATTTTATTTTTTTGTGTTTTTGTATTTCTATTTCTCTGTATTTCTATGTGTTTCTGTTTATATGTTATGTATATGTTTACGTTTACAGTCATTACGTGTTATGTATATGTGTTTGTGTTCTAGTGTTTCTAGTTCTCGTGTTTCAGTTCTCGTGTTCATTCGTTTCTATATATTTTTGTTTCTATGTTTCTATTTCGCTTCTATTTATGTGTTATGTATATGTTTTTATTTCTATTTATGTGTTATGTATATGTTTTTGTGTGTTTCTGTAATTCTATTTTTCTGTGTTTCTGTTTCTATTTCTATGTGTTTCATTTATGTGTTTTGTATATGTTTACGTTTACGTCATTACATGTTATGTATATGTTTGTGTTTGTGTTTCTGGTTCTGTGTGTTTCTATTTCTCTGTGTTTCTGTTGCTGTTTCTATTTCTGTTTCTATTTTTATTTATGTGTTATGTATATGTTTCTGTTTCTGTATTATGTATATGTTTCTGTTTTTTTATGTGTTTCTATTTCTGTTTCTATGTGTTTTTGTTTATGTGCTATGTATATATTTCATTTACATCATTACGTGTTATGTATATGTTTTTGTTTCTGTGTTTTTTTGGTTTTTCGTGTTTCTATTTCTCTGTGTTTCTGTTGCTGTTTCTATGTATTTTTGTTTCTATGTTTCTATTTCTGTTTCTATTTATGTGTTATGTATATGTTTTTATTTCTGTTTATGTGTTATGTATATGTTTTTGTGTGTTTCTGTAATTCTATTTTTCTGTGTTTCTGTTTCTATTTCTATGTGTTTCTGTTTATGTGTTTTGTATATGTTTTTGTTTCTGTCATTCTGTGTTATGTATATGTTTGTGTTTGTGTTTCTGGTTCTGTGTGTTTCTATTTCTCTGTGTTTCTATTGCTGTTTCTATTTCTGTTTCTATTTTTGTTTATGTGTTATGTATATGTTTCTGTTTCTGTATTATGTATATATTTCTGTTTTTTTTATGTGTTTTTATTTCTGTTTCTATGTGTTTCTATTTATGTGCTATGTATATGTTTCTGTTTCTGTCATTCTGTGTTATGTATATGTTTTTGTTTCTTTGTTTTTTTGGTTTTCCGTGTTTCTATTTCTCTGTGTTTCTGTTGCTGTTTCTATGTATTTTTGTTTTTATGTTTCTATTTCTGTTTCTATTTATGTGTTATGTATATGTTTTTATTTCTGTTTATGTGTTATGTATATGTTTTTGTGTGTTTCTGTAATTCTATTTTTCTGTGTTTCTGTTTCTGTTTCTATGTGTTTCTGTTTATGTGTTTTGTATATGTTTCTGTTTCTGTCATTCTGTGTTATGTATATGTTTGTGTTTGTGTTTCTGGTTCTGTGTGTTTCTGTTGCTGTTTCTATTTCTATTTCTATTTTTGTTTATGTGTTATGTATATATTTATGTTTCTGTATTATGTATATGTTTCTGTTTTTTTTTCTATGTGTTTCTGTTTATGTGTTATGTATATGTTTTTGTTTCTGTGTTTTTCTGGTTTTCCGTGTTTCTATTTCTGTTTCTATGTGTTTCTATTTTTGTATTATGTATATGTTTCTGTTTATGTGTTATGTATATGTTTTTGTTTCTGTCATTCTGTGTTATGTTTCTGTTTCTGTTTTTGTGTTATGTATATGTTTCTGTTTAGTGTTTTCGTTTCTATTTGTTTCTGTTTCTCTGTGTTATGTATATGTTTGTGTTATGTATATGTTTCTGTTTGTGTTATGTATATGTTTATGTTTCTGTTTATGTGTTACATAATCTTTATAATTATGTAATTTGTGCGATTATTTATAATTATTTATTATTGTTTTTGTAATAAACAGCACTACGATGTCTGGCAATGTAGAAATCAATTCATCAAATGTTCTAAATTTATCCCATAATGTTGATGATAATGAGGTTGAGGTTGAGAAAATTTCGTTGTCAACCGTGAATGATAAAAAACGACAGATAGAGGTGACAAGCAGTGTAATGAAGAAGAAAGTCTCTAAAACTTGGGAGCATTTTACAAAAATAAAAGTTAATGAGGAGTAAAAGGCAAATTGTATGCACTGTATTGCAATTTTAGAGGCCAAATACCAATCGGGGACTACGACTTTGAATAGACACGTGGCATCTTGTTTCAACAAGTATCAATCGAAAATAGATGAAGCACTTAAGGGAAGTATCAAAATAATTAAAAGAGAAGATGGAACTTGTGACATTGGCTATGACAGCTTCGATCAAAATATTTTGCGAAGTTTGATTGCAAGAATGGTGATAATGCATGAGCTTCCACTTAGATTTATGGAATATAAAGGCTTTAGAGAGATGATGGCACATGCAACCTTGTGATTAAGCCAATGAGCAGAAATACTTTGAAGAATGAGATTTTGAAGTTGTATCAAATTGAGAAAGTTAAGATCTTGCATTTATTGGAGAAAAATCATGGTAGAGTGGCTATTACTATGGATTTATGGACAGCTAGTTATTAGAAAAAAAGATATATGGTTGTCACAGAACACTTTATTGATAACTCTTGGAAATTGCACAGTCGAATTTTAAGGTAATTTGTCTATGACTTTTTATCTGCTTAATATATTTTTTAATTTTTGTATTATTTATATTTAATTTTTTTTCAAGGTTAAAATTTATAATATTTTAAGTTTGTATATTTGATATAGACACTTGAATACTTGATAAGTTTATCTATGTTCCGAGCCCTCATACTGCTGATGCACTTTCTAATGAGTTAGTTTAATGTTTGCTGGATTGGAATGTGGATAGAAAGCTATCTTCAATGACATTGAATAATTGTACCACTAATGATGCGATTGTGGAGAGATTGCTGTTAAGATTTGATACTAGTACCTTAATTTCTAATGGAAAATTTTTTCATATGAGATGTACTGCTCATATATTGAACTTGATTGTGCCAGATGGGTTGAAAGTTATAGAAAATGGGGTTGGAAAGATTAGGGAGAGCGTGAGTTTCGGGACACAAACACCTAAAAGAGTTGAAACTTTTGAGCTAGCTGCTAGACAATTGCAAATTAATTATAAAAAAAAATTGAAGTTAGATTGTCCAACTCGTTGGAACTCTACTTATGCCATGCTTGAAGTAGCATTGATGTATAGAAGTATTTTTTCTCGATTACAACAGCGTGAACCTCAATATAAGTTGTGGCCAAGTGATAGTGAGTGGGATTTGGCAGCCACAATAATTGAGCATTTGAAATCATTTTACATGTTAACGGAGATGTTTTTGGGTCCAAAATACCCCACTACTAATTTGTTCTTTCCGTTGATATGTAAAATGAAAATTTCAATTAATGGGTGGCGCACTTCTAATAATCTTGATATTAGCATAATGGCTAATAAAATGGGTGAAAATTTTGAAAAATATTGGAATGAAATTCATCCGATATTAGTTGTAGCTGTTGTGCTTGATCCAAGATATAAGATGTTGTTAATTGATTTTTATTTCTCAAAGATTTATGGTGATAAAGCATATGAGCATATTGAGCGTGCACGTAAGCTTTGTTATGATTTAGTGAAGGAATATGAATTGAAGGCTATGATTTTGAGTGGTGGGCAGGCTACTGTTCATTCGAAATCTTCTTCGAATCCGAATAAGTTATGGGATGTAGATGAGTTTAAAACATTTTGAAGCCAAAATAAGCTAGTTAAGTTGACTAAGTTGGAGTTAGATAGATATTTAGATGAAGAATTATTAGATGCTACTCCGAACTTTGATATTTTAGCTTTTTGGAAGATGCACACAGGCCAATATCCTATTTTGGGTGAGTTGGCCAATGATATCTTAACCATTCCTATATCCACTGTTGCCTCTGAATCGGCTTTTAGTACTGGAGGTAGATTTTTGAGTCCACATCGTAGCAAACTTCATCCTGACACATTGAAATCCTTAATGTGTGCTCAAAATTGGATTTTGGCTTCTACTTTTTGAGGTATAAAGTAATTTAAATTATATTATAGTAGTATTTGTTTGCTTAAAATACTTTTCAATTTTAATGTGTTATTTTTGTTGTTAGGCGGAGTTCTGAAAGATGAGATTTTTGCTGGGGAAGAGGTAATTTTAGATGATGTGATGTAGTACAATCATCTAGTAGCATGACATAAAGTTGTTAACTTGTTATTTGCTTATTTTACATTAGAGTATTTTAGACTCTTTTATGAATTATTATTTTTGTTATATATTTTGAGATTTTCATATGTTATGTTGGTAGTTGGTATTATGGTTATGAACTTATGATATGTTGGAATTTAGATGTTATATTTATTTAAATTTATTTAGTGATTATTGTGTTGTTGGGTATAGATTGAATAAATTTAGGTAGTAAATACTATATTGAAATAATTTTTATGTGATAGTTAATTAAAATTTGCTAAGTTGATTGAAATAATTTAATTGAGATGTTGAAATAATGTCATTGAAATAATTTAACGGCAGTGTTTGTGTAGAGAGCTATGTTGCATGTTGGCACATGCGGGCTGGAAACCCGGATTGAAAACCCAGGCCCGGGAGGTGCTGGGCTTGACCCGGCCCGCATGGGTAAAATTCGGGCTTCAATCCGGGTCTGAGTAGTAGTTGTATTTATTCGGACCGGGCCCAGGTAGCCACAAACCCAGCCCAGACTCGGACTTTTGCCAAGCCTAGTGGTGAGTGTTGAATGTTGAGTTTTGAGTTTAGGACTTAAAAAAAATTGTTTTGTTTAGATTTATTTAAACACATCATTTATATATATAAATAAAATATTGTTTTTAAATTTGTTGAAAAAAGGTTAATATTAAATTTCTACCATAACATCTGTGATTGAGTTAATTTCTATCATATGCATATCATAAACTCTTGATAGGCAAATATTCTATCATAAATACATTATTAATTATTTGATAGACCAAAATTCTATCATGACTTCATCATACTTACATGACAAATTGGTTTTTATCGCAAAATTATTGTAATTTATTGTCAGCTTTTTTTGTAGTGTCGTTGTAAGTAAAAATATATCATGTTTGTGAATGAGCTTTGTAAGGATTAAAGAGGTAGACCGCGTTTGCACAATGGATAAGACCAGGATTATTCATTTGCTCACATAAAATAATCCCAAGTTTGTCGTTCCATAAAGATATTAGAAGATATGTTTAATTCCATTACAATTTTGTCGTATCGGTGTTAAGCAAAATCTCACCAACAAGTTCACAAATAATGCAATGTTTGGTATGATGCATTGAGCTAGATGTAATAAAAGATCGATTGCATTTAGATACAATACTTTATTTTTGGACCGAGTATCTCTTCATCGTCTTCTTTAAGGAGGAATGGATCATTTTTAGGACTGAAAGACTAAACAACTATAGAAGTGCTTAGCAGATCACTACTATTCATATTGAAACACTTTAAGATCATTTTCGACATAAGTAGACTAATGAATAAGTACTCCATTAGTTTTTTGCTCGATTTGTAGTCTAAGATAATTTTTGTTTTTCTCAAATCTTTCTTTTCAAATTCTCTCTTTAAAAATTTATCAGTTTTTATAAGCTCTTCGGGAGTTTCAATTAAGTTCATGATATCGATATAAACTGTTACAATTACAAATCCAAATTCGAGTTTTCTAATGAATATGTATGGACAAATAAGATCATTTTTATATATTTCTTTAATCAAATATTTACTCAAATGATTATACCACATGAATTCAGATTGTTTTAATCCATATAAGGGCTATTGTAGTTTGATTGAGCACAAATTAGGATCCTTTAATTTACATATTACATACATTTTGAATATTTCAGGGATTTTAATGTAAATATTAGTGTTAAGTCACCCATATAGATATGCAGTCACTATAACCATAAGAAGTATGTCAAGTTTTTCTAAGATTGCTAAATTAATTAAAAATTGAAATGTAATAGTATCCATTATTGGAGAATACATATTCTCATAATCAATATCAAGTCTGTGAGAAACCTTGTACAACTACTTGGGCTTTGTATCTAGTAATTTTGATTATATTCTTTACGTTTCCTCACAAATACCTATTTGTATCCAATATGTTTGACATCTTTAAGTGTTTAGTACGTCTAAAAACTTCACGTTTACCTAAAGAAGTCAATTCTGCTTGAATTACTTCTTTCCATTAAGTCCATCATGTCTTTGTTTAGATTCATCAATAGTTTGAGGCCTAAAATCATTTGTAATTTTAGCAGCTACTGTGAATGAAAATACATTGTCGATGTTTATTTCATTATAATCCTACATTTCCCTTGTATAAGTATAAGTTGTAAAATTTTCCTCATTTTTGTGTTTTCATAACTCTAAGGAGTTACTATCTTTTTATAGTCCATCAGTTCATTTGGAACTGGTAATTCAGATAATGTGGGTACATTTATAGCTCGAGCATTATTTTCAGCAAGATCTTGATTTTTCAATCTCCTCTTTTAGGGATCATTGTCTTTGAAACCAAGTGATCTACCATGTTTCTGATGTGTAACAGATAACTTATTAGCTATATTTACATATAATTATTTAGCAAGAACAACCACCTGGGCTAGTGTATTAGTAGTTAGAATATATGACTTGGTTACTCTTGTTATATCTGTAAATGCATCTAGTAATGAATTTGTAATTTGTTGCAAATATACTACTCTTTGTACTTTATTTTCATGTTGACTGGTATGATGATCTAAATGAGACAAAGTAGAAGCTTTCCAAGAAATTTTATGCCTTATTTCAGGAGATTTTCTATCCCTTAATGATGGAAAAATTATCTCATCAAAGTGACAATTTGTAAAAATTATCTCATCCATTAATAACTCTATGAGCAACTGGTTTAGTGAGGATACGTTACCTACTTTCATATATCTAAGCCAAGACTTGGCAGGGTTAGTGAAAACTATTGATAAGCATCTGGTCATGGTATAGTTCAGCATGCTTTGTTTGATCCGAGGTACCCAAATATTGGGGAATCTAAGGCATGACGAAAGTTTTAAGAGAACTATCATTCGAATATCTATAGTGAATGGCGAGTTATGTTTTTCGGAGAGGAGTTTTACTTGAACTTCCAGGGGCTTCAATTTTTCTAAGAATTTAGGATGCCCTCAGTGCACTTGAGAATGCCGTTACCATTTGAGAAGCTCTTTTGGCATTTAATTTTTATCATTGACCCTCGTGAGCTAGTTTAGTAGCTTGGCTACTATGCGAATACCTATAGGCCATGTAAGGTTCATCCCCAAGAGGTGCAAGTTAAAATTTAGATCGAGTATCTAACGGCTCATGCCTTGGTTTGCTACCTCAGAATGTGGGAAGATTTATTTTTTTAGCTCATGTTGGCTGGGCATCTGAAGCCATGGGAGGAGTTGTTTGTTCATGTAGCTGAGAGCCCACAATCCAAAGAATAGCATGAGCAAGCTCTTTAAAGTGTTGTTGGGAAATAGGCTCCTCATCTAGGCGAACACCGATAGATTGTTTGACGGACTTTCTCTTGTTAAGTCAGCCTGCTCTCCTTATTAGATCATTGACCTCATCATTGATGTCATCTTTCGTTCTTATAGGATTTGTCATCATAGCATCATAGGGTACATGTACTATGTTTTCTGAACACACGCAATGACTAGTTTGGAAACTGTTATTAAGGCATTTCTTGCACTTCTCACTTAAACGACACTAATTATTTTAGGTAGATTTTAGGGTATAAGAGAGATAGTCAAACTTAATTAAGAATATTGAATTTTTTTTTTGGGATGCAAGGTACCTCGCTTAATTGAGTGTATGTGTATGGGTTCTATTAGTCTTTTTTGGAGATGAAGAAAGAGTGGGAGAAGTATGATTGTGGTGAGAGGTTTAAATCTAGAGAGGGGGATTTTGAAAGGATGCCTTTAACCTATGAAATAGAAAAAGAAGGTTAGAAGTAAAGCCGGCGGTGGCTGGCGACAATACTTTGATTCTCAAGATAGTTTTTTAGACTATTTATAGCGTCAAGAGCTTGCAAGCTCTTCAAAATGATTGGTTAGATGTTGAAGAAGACCTTAACCTTTATTGAGAGAGTGTTTGGTTATAAGTGAGAAAAATAAAATGTTGGTGTCTTTATATAGAGTATCTTATCTGCCTTGTCATATGGTTCATTTCTAGTAGTGTTTTTGTTGTCATTTCCAAGATTTTTTTTTAGTTCTTTTACCCTTATTATGATTTTTGGGCCGTTAGGAGCATGCTTGGGGAGCAAGGAGGGCGCTATTGGTATGTTTTTTTCTCATGTACACTTGGTGCATGCTGCAGGGCAGTCAAGGATACCTATACAAAATCTGTTTTGGCAATTTTTGGTGTGGCACCTGAAGAGCATTGTCCTCGATGTGCTATCTTTTGATTTTTACAGCTGCAATTGCCTGTTGTCCCCTATTTTTCAACAAAGCGTAATTGATTCAGCAAAATGAAATATTCTCTTGGGTGATGGAGATATTTCATATGGCTGACGATTTTGATATTTTCTTTTATCACCCTACCTTTAATATATCATACCCTACGTACCATTCTGGTTATCTAGCATAACCTAGTGCAAGTTGGGTACCTTCCGGTGAAAACTTATAGTGATAAAATTTTAAATAGGCAAATGGCACTTCATTATTAACCTCTTATTTCTTCCTCAAATATTGTCGTTAGAATCCTCGGCTCGAGATCTACGCAATGATACCAATATCTTTGGGAATAAAGCTTTCGTACACCATATATCTATAGTCAAAATTTTGAATTATAAAATTTTGACTCATATATACAACTAATGGAAGCTTGGCTGCCGAAATTTTTGGCACCATTATGTAAAGCTCAGGTCGAGGATTCCATCAATTCTAATTTTAATGTCAAAGGATTATGGCAGAGTATGTTGGCTATCCGGTATTAAAAAGTCCATTTTACCCTTTACCTATTAAAAATAATAAAAAAATTTTCATGGAATAGGTGTACTTAGGTTTTTTATTCTCGCGAAAATAAATTGAATTATTTCAATACAATTTTGCAAATTAAAATTATATCATTACTATTAATAATCCAAAATCAATATTTTCCTTTATTACGCAACATTAAAAAGGAGTATTTTGTATCTGGTATCCCAAAAGACAAGTGATTAAAGTCAATAACTATTTGATCTTATAAAATACAATAATACTACACATCTCAAATAATTATTTCAAATGATGTGGCATTCATTAATTAGTTGATAAGATGATATAATTAATTTACTTAGATTTTATAACAAAGTGATGAATATCAAATCATTTGGAATAATTATTTAAGAGAATTATAATATATAACATTACTCTATGAACCAATATCACGTTATCCATCACATGAGAAAATTTTACATCCAAATTTCGTAAGCATCGTCAGTGATTAAGAAAACTGATGTTGAACAAAAGTCGAAAGGAGAAATTTATATCAAAACGTGAACGCTCCTTCACCTGCTACTGATAATAATTGATGTTTTACTTCGTATACAAAGGAAATTCTAAACTGCTAATTGAAATTAAGAAATTGAGACCAGGCTAAAAGTTGCTGAAAGTAAACGCGCTTGGAAGAAAAATCTACATTTATAAGTTAGTCAAAAATAATTTGACATGAAAATACATGCCCCGTTCTTCAATTTCTTCTCAATTGTCTTAAGGGAAAACAAGAAGGTGAATCTGCAGACAGTTCCATGTCCTGTTCTCTAATTTAGTGAGACTCAAGTTAAAGCAAGCTTACCAAGCATCATTTGATGGTCCATTTTTTGAAAAATACTCAATCCAATCTATAATAAGTTCTAATGATAAACTTAGCAAAATGCAGCACAGCTTGGAAATGTAAAGTCAATTAATAAATATTTCAGGCATGTAAAAGAAAAAAATAATTTAAGGAGAGATGAAAGAATTTGTAAATGCAATAACTGACTCTGGTTTCAATAGGAACCAATGAACATCAACGCTAAGAACTGCTTTCAACTATCAACACTCCATAAATTGTATTATGGAAGGGTAACAGAAGCTCGGTCCTTACATTGACCACATCAACTCTTACTTATTGCTCTTGCAGTGGAAAGAATTTAGCAAGTGAAATCTTACTTCATTCTCCAAGAGTGAGTCTACAATGATTGCAAAATAGAGATGCATCCAGCATTACATTTCTCCCTACCATTATATCAAGAGATTATTAGCTTACATAAATCTATTAGTGACAATTGGGCGCCAACACCCTCTGCTTCCATATCTAAAAATAAATCATTTGCCCTTCTTTATAAAGCTTCAGGTACTCACTTTACATAATCCATTCATGGAGGCAAACTTTGAGTCTGCCGCATTACAAAATCCATCAATGAGGCGAACTTTGTGTCTGCCAATTTACATAATTCACCAATAAGAGAGTTACAAGTTTCAATAATAAGTTTCTATTTCTCTATGTCCATAGTTAACCATTCATGTAAAGGCTATAAATAAAATTGTAAAGACATTTGGCCGAAATCTTATTAAAGACTCAGGTAAAACACTAAACTAAATATATGAATCGTTTCCTAATTTAAGTATATCTATTGACTAAGCAAAAACCATCCAGTGAAATTAACGCATCATTAAATTTTCTATCGTTCTCCCTGTCAAATTTTACAAGAATCAATGCTCATATTTGCTTCGTCCATCTTCCCCTTCTTGCAAAATTCATCGATTATCATAGAATTAATTTTCCCATCTTTACAGAGTTTATTTATCAAGTTGCACACCTTGGTCTACCATGTCAATGAATAGAGATTTAGCCTCATTCCAATCGTCAAGACAACAAGAAACAATTCCATCGCCTTGTCTATAAACCCAACCTAACAAAAACAGAAAAAAACCACATAAGTAACAGCATTAGGCTCGCAAAGCACATACTCAACACAATATTCATTAATCAACATAGGATATGTAATCACATTAGGCTTACAACCAAAAGAATTTAATTTCTAAAACATCCTGGTGGCCTCCATAATGCAATAGCAATTAATCAAAATATTTAACCCAATAAAATCTGGCAACGAGCCACATTTTAAATTTTATTTAATAAAAACACACAAAATAATCACACCCAAAAAAATATTAAACGATGCAATCAAAGAAACAGAGTAGCGAGTAAAGTAGTTACCTGATCTGCATCTTTTTTGGAGAAAGTTTTCAAGTGAGGTTCAGTCTTTGACTGTCAGCAGCGAATCGTATTGTAAAATTGATGGTAGCGAGACCTTCTGCTTGGAATTTGAGGTTATGGGTTTTCTAGAATGAGTGAAAATCATAGCAGAGATTTTATGTTTAGAGGATTGCGGCGTACAAGTTATATCAGTTTGTGCTAGGGTTGAAAAAATGAAGATGTAGAGAATACATACATAGGGAGAAATAAGACGTCAACTTTTCCAAGTTATACTGCTGTCCTAAGTTTTTGATGGAGCCAGCCGGTCAAATGTGGCATGATTTGATTTTGTTCAAACATTTTGTTTTTGTTTTTTTTTTTTTAATTTTATTAAAATAAATAAAAATATAAACATTTATTTCTTTTTAAATTAAAAGTCGTGGAATTAGAAGTAATATGTTAATTAAAAAGATTAGAGAAAATATTAGATCAAACAGTAAAAAATTTTGAGTAGAAATAAATAATAAATAGAAAGAGCAGAAAGGTTCTTTCAAGAGTCATTTATGTATGACATTTTCTAAATTAAAGGAGTTTGTGATTACATTTAAACAAACTTCGTGGTTTTAATATTTCTTTAAAATTAAAAAAGAGAAAAAGGACACCTAAACCCATTGATTTGTTTAATTATATATGTAGACCCCTGAAAACAGATTAGACAAACCACTTTTTAATTGTTATACCATTTTATTATACAAAAAACTTAACTCTAATAAATTTATAGTGTGTTTACTTATAAAATTGAGGAATAGGGATGGAGACTGATAATTATTGATAGTGTTTATTAACTAAAAACATAAATGAATGAAAATGAAATTAGAGTGAACCCCACAAATTTAGAAAAAATAAATAGGAATTCAATTCTGGTTGGATGTGAGAATGAAGAGTGATTGACATTTGTAACCTCAGTGAAAATTAAAATTCTTTTTTTACCCTATTTAAATACAATAATAACAGCAACAACAATAATAAATTATTATATTTTATAGTAATATTAATAATTATAATAATAATAGTATTATTAATTGTAATAGTAACAGTATAATTAAAATAATAATAATTACTTTTATTATTATTAGTAATAATAATAATCATAATTATAATAACATTAACAACAGCAACAACAATAATAATTACTATTACTCTTATTGTTAACATATACGGTCATACGGTATTTTAATTTTAATTATCAAATCATACATGTAAGATCGAGTTCAAAATACTCAATGACAAAAGTACAAAGCTCATGATATTAAGGACAAGCTTTCAGGGTATTAGCTTAGGTGATTTCTTTTGTCACATTTTTTGTAAATCTAGTATGATTATATGTATGTATAATTAAGTACTTAAAAGCTCAAATTATTTTTCATAATATTTTAAACAAATCATTGTTCTCATAATATAAATGTTTTATACTTATAGAAAAAATGATTTCATGAAATTGGTTGTTTTCAATTTTATTAACTAAATTGAAAAATTTTTGAGAACTTTGAAATCAACAAATATTATTTGAATTTCTTAAAATGAATTGATTTGCAAAGTTTTAAAAAGTATTGGGCTATAATACAATTTAAAAAAAATAGGGAAAAACTATAATTTTTTAGAACAACAACCGCTAACCACCTCATGTCAAAAAACATAGCTACTAACCGATAAAATTAATTGGCGAACAGCTAGTGGTAAATTTTCAAATTTCTTCTCTAACAATAACTCAAACGACTAGCTGCCTTAGGCTAGCAGTTAACCACCTATTTATCAAAAAATATCTATAAAAGCTAGTTTGAAATTTTAAAATATATAGCCTTAAACCAAACCTGAATTTAAAAAATTTTTGAATCTCCATTGAGCTAAAATTAGTTCAGACAACTTATCTTGAGCTTTCGTTTTGGTAGTCTACACACATTGAGTTTTCATTGAGCTATCATTTGAATATTCACTCCAAAAGAGAGTATTTCTTATAATCTTCAAATTTATTATCAAATTTGTGTGAGTGTAAATGTGGGGAAAAATTGGGGAAAGGTGTGTGCAAGTAAAATACCACTTGTAAAGGTTTATTGACACTTTGGAAGTTAATTATAAGATCTTAAAGCTTTCGGAGGCTTGGATAGTGAAATCTTCAAGCATAGTTTTCTTAGAGACATGGATATAAACAAGTTTTATTGAACTAAGGCAAAATCCGCATGTTTGTTTCATTCTCCTTTACTCGTTTTAAATTTATACTTTGTTAAATTCATTGTTATCCATATTTCTTGAAGCATTTATTTAAATTGTATTGTAAATTTAGTGGAAATTTTTAATTACCCAATACACGCTACCTCTTGGGTTGCATACTAGAATTTCATTTGATATCAGAGTCAGGTTCTCTTATTATGACTTAATCATATTGACTAAAAGATCCATGACAACCCAAAACGATTCCACCATTAGGGAAGGTCAATCTACTATTAAACCACAATATTTTAAGGGAAATGATTATCCATATTAAAAAATAGAATGAGAATTTACTTACAAGCTTTAGATTATGAGATTTGGGAAATTATGAATGATAGTCATTTTTCACCTGTAACAAAAAATGAAGAAATGGAAGAAATTTCAAAATTTTTTAGTCAATGGAATGAATTGGTAAAGAGAAAAATATATCTCAATTGCAAAGCTATGAATACTCTATTTTGCTCTTTAGATAAGAAAGAATTTTATAAAGAAAGAATTTTATAAAGTTTTAGTTTGTGAAAATACTTTTGAAAATTTGAAGAAACTTGAAGTTATTTATGAAGAAACAAATCAAGTAAAAGATTTTAACATCAGTAAATACACTAGACAATACGAGCTGTTTCAAATGGAAGAAAATGAGAGTGTTCATTCCATATTCACTTGATTTATAGACATCTTAAATATTGTAAGAGTCCTAGGGAAGATTTTATCAAATAGTGAAAAGTTAAGAAAATCATTAGGTCTTTATCAAAAGAATATAGACCTAAAAGAATAGCCACTGAAGATGCTAAAGACGTAAATACTCTTTCTATTGATGATTTAATTAGTTCACTTACTTCATATGAAGAAGATTTAGTTATTAAAAAGGGAGATAAAGATAAAAAGAAGAAGAATATTGCCTTGAAATCTGTAAAACAAGAAAGCAATGCAGAAAGAAATTTTGAAAATGAAAACATGGCTATGATAGCTAGAAAATTCAAGATGTCCTTTAAGAAATCCAATAAGCGAAGAAGATTCACAAACTTAAAAAATAAAAAGGAGAATAAAGAAGCAATCACTTTTATGAATTCAAGAAGTCTAGCCACATAAGATCAGAGTGCTCTATTCTCAAAAAATTAAAGAAGAAAATCATGGTAGCAACTTAAGATGACAATGATGAAGAATCAAATGATGAAGAACAATCACAAGAAGTGTCAAACTTTGCACTTATGGTAATTGAAGAAGAATCATTCGATGAACTTGATGAGATAAATGATCATCCCACTTTTGATGAATCGTATGAAGCATTTAAAGAATTACACAATGATTTGAAGAAAATTAGTATAAAAAGTATTTCTCTTAAAAAGAAATTGGTGGAACTTTAAATGAAAATGATGTTTTGCAAAAATGAAAAGATTAAAGAGCTTGAGTTAGAAAATAAAATATTGCATAATAGTATTGCATCATTCAAAGAAAAACAGAGTACTTCATATGAGCATGAAAATTCACATGTTAATGATTTGATTAAAAAAAATAAACTACTTAAAAAGAAAAGCAATGAGCTTTATAATATTGTGTTGAAATTTACAAATGGCCAAAACAATTTGGAAAATTGCTCGGCTCTAAAAATTGTGTGTTTGATAAAGAAGAACTTAGGTATAAACTAACATGAAACAAAAATATTACAATAATTACTTTGTTAAGGCTACTTCCATTAGTGATCATCAAATAGTTTGTCATTATTGGAATAGAAATGATCATCTAAGTTATGAATGTCCAATTAAGAAAAATGTATATTTTGGAATCAAAATTATTTGGGTTCCAAAAGAAATTATTACTAATATTCAAGAATCCAAGAATATTTAGGTACCAAAGGGCACAACTTGAATTTTTTTTTTTTTGTAGGTACCACAGTCAAGTAATGGTAAAGTGTTCCTTGATAAAAGCTTCTGAAGATAATCACTTGATCATAATGTGAGAAGAAAATGATAAGGCAACATGATTTAATTGTTTTGGTAACAATTGTTGCCCTATTAATTATAAGATAAGGTTATTTACTTTATTCTTAGTAAATGTTTCATACTTATCTTATAATATCATGACATTAAGTGTATTAGCATGCCGTGAATAAGATTATCTTGCTATTGATTATGTTGAGTAGATCATAATTGATGGATAATAGCTTGAAATTGTAAAAGCATATTTGTGTTTACGTTTATATTATCATTATGATTTAGACTTTTGATCATTGATTATTTCATTGTGTATTTTTTTTATTGATTATGTCTATATAGTTCAATTACCATTACTAGAAAAAAAAAGGCCTTTATAACGGTTACTACCTGTCATCTGCCCTATGGCATTACAGCTGAGCGACCGTTATTGATTCTAGCATCAAGAAAATAAACGTATTATCTATCACGATTTTGTTATGGTTACTTTGAAGAAAAATTTCCCGCATGATTAATATCTGTCATAATCACTTCCGTTTCATAACTATTGTATGTCACATAAACGTGACATTTAGAATAATAAAATTATTTAATTAAATATTAATTCCTAAAAATTATTTTCATTATATATGGCAAGAATAATTAAAATTTCTTTAAAATATATTTTAACTATAAATGAAATAAATTTTAATTATTTGGCGGGAATTATTGAAATTGGTGCCAATTGTGTTTATAAATTTTTTCTTTTGCAGGAATTGAAATATATTCTTTAAATTATTATAAAAATAGAAAAATCTATATGTGTGTGTGTGTGTAATTCATATATAATAATTCTCAAATCCATCCACAAGTTTCAAAGATTATAATTCAATTATGAAATAAAATAACTGCAGCAACTATAGTTAAATGAACACTACATTAATTCTTAATTTGCTTCCTAACATTACAATTACAATTCTTAAATGAATAACTTGAGTCAACCATCTGAATCAACCAGCAACACCACCTAAAACCAGCAACACCGCTTGAGTCAACCATTTGAATAACCAACAATACTAGTTGATTCAAGCACCTGGAATTAACATCAGCACAACAAGAACGATCTTAAATCAACACTAAGAACAGACTAAACTGCCATCAAATGCCATAAAATTAAACACAGTTTGTCACTGCCATCAAATGCCAGTAAACATATGCAACAAAACCAAATAGAAGTGAAATTCTAGAGAACATCAAATAAACCAAACCAAATGCCACTAGATTCACACTTCTATTAATTAGACTAGACGCAATGTTCATTTAAACTAAATGTAGTCTTATAAGTAGTGATCTATCGTAGAAGCACCAAAACCAAACCAACTAATCCAGCATAATTACAAGCTCAACCCAAAACAACTATAAATTATATTGACATATCAAAATTCACTCTCAAACCAACTTAACGTAGCCAAGTAAATGAACATTAAAATTCAAAACAAACTCAAACTAACCAAAATATTTTATTTTAATCAAAACAAGACAAATAAGAACTAGTTTACTTTCAAATCATATACTTAGTCACATAAAATCCTAGAAATTCAATAATAAAAATAATTTGATAATGAGCTTGAGCTCCTTTATGACAAACGAAGTATTGCTAAAGCACCCAAAAGCTAATAGTTCAAGCTTACTAGTTTTTAGAATCTTATGTAATATCAGTAAGAAGTGTTCTAGGAAGACCTTAAGACTCATTGCTAGTAGCATCAAAGGACCTGAATTGAAATTATATATGTTGATTCAAATGCTTGCAAAATACATATAGAAATTATTTGATCAAATGTAATACAAAAGAGAGGGAGGTTAAAACTTAGAAAGCATAAAGCCATTGAAGTTTGAGTTTCAAAATTTGACATATGGCTGAAGCACTAACACCTCCATGTAATCTTAAAATTTTCAACTTGTCAAATTAATGATATGTAGCATCATTATATATGCTACTTTTCAAGAGAAATGTGATTGAACCATTTTATAAAATTAATTAAACTAATCCAAAATGTTCTTAAGTCTTTGTATATGAAGCAAATTAATCAACCATGTAAATTATTTCCCCATTTGACACACGAATAATATTTCTCAAGGTATAAAGATTTGTATTTATTAAGCAATGAAAGTTTGTAGATAGGCATTCAAAAACTTCAAAAAAAAAAAAAATATGTGCATGGCTCAATATATCTAAATATCAATATTTGGTTTAAAAAAATAGTTAGGTTCATAGCAAAGTTGTGTATCTTAATATTTTATTGAAATTAAAATATTATTTTAAGAAATCATGCTCAACAATTAGCGAACTCATGTAATCTTGCATATTGGTGAGACAATAACAAAGGAAAATCAACAACCATTGAAATGAATAAGGGAAAAAAGAGTAGTTGCTGTGATAGAAAAATTAAATGACTGTGTTGAAGTAATCTCAGACTCAATGGCAGTAGTGGTGATATGTGAAACACAGCCGACTAAGGTGGATCAAGGATGATGGCCTATCTGGTTGTGACGGTTATTCGCAGAAATTGAATGGTACTACTGCAACAACTCTACAACTTAATACTTATTGTTGCCAGCAGCTAGCTAGCTTAGATACTTAACTATTCAGTAGTAGTAATAGCAAGGATACTAGCTTGATGTGGTAATAAAAATAAAATAGCAAGAAAGTAAAAGAAAAAATAGTTAAAAAAAATGACATGGTGAAGAATTAGAACTTGATGCAAGTAATGATCCTATATCACTTTGGCCAACTTGGGCACATATACACAAATAAATAACTACATTCATATATTAATTAAACCATTTTTGAAAGCATGGAACGAATAAATGTTTATCTTTTAACATACCAAGAAAAATTAAACCCATGCCAGATCAATACTATAGATACACCCTAATAATATAAAAAGAAATAGCAATATACCCAATACTTTTTAAATAAGGTGAATTTTCATGGTCTACATGTTGTCATTAAACTTCCTATAGTTAGACAACTTCATAAATTACAATGTACCAACCTTCCAAAAAGTTAGTAAGAGGGCCATTTTTTTTATATAAA
Organism: Murraya koenigii; assembly: GCA_025617385.1. Classification (NCBI taxonomy): domain Eukaryota; kingdom Viridiplantae; phylum Streptophyta; class Magnoliopsida; order Sapindales; family Rutaceae; genus Murraya; species Murraya koenigii. The sequence continues at coordinate 12,404,629 of CM046818.1, forward strand.
TAAGTTTGATGAATTTTACTTTTGTATCTTTATTATGCCTTCATTTTTGTAATAGGATTCCTTCGTTATATTATTTTGAAGAATCTTCAATAAATAATCAAATAGGAATAACATAACACATAAATGCCTCTTAGCAGCTATCAAATTTCAGCTTGTTAATGAGATACCTTTTTAATAATTGAACTACCATCTTCCCATCTATGAGAATATATGTGAGAAATCAATTAATTCAGAAATTAATGAAAAATTAATTTAAAGGACGAAAGGAGAAAGAAAGATTAGGGTAGTGGATAAAATAAAATTGATTAATTACTTGATTATTAAGTATTTTTTTAGTATTTAGGGCAAGAATGATTCTTTGGATTTGTGCATTGAAAGAGAAAAGAGAAAGAGATATTATTTTTAATAATATAATGTAATTAATTAATTTGAAAAATGCCAGCTTTGATTTTCAATTAACATGGTAACGAAATTAGTACCAAAAAAAAAAACCCAGAATGGGGTTCTTGGTCGATCAATGATTTTGATTTTTGATATCACACCTAGGTCCGGCTTTGGGTTATAGTAGTACAATAATAAAACAGGCCCAACCTTGTATTGTACCTCTAAATTTTTTTTTTTTAAATGAGCTTCAAACAAGTTCAGATATCTTTTTCTTACGCTTTTTCTTCTCCTTCAATTGATCGAATTCAACTTCTGTAATTGGGTTTTAATTGAACCTAGGGTTTCAGATAGGAACACGCTTAATCGAGCCTAAGTTTTCAAACCGAAACGCACTAAATCAAACATAGGGTCTCAAATGCACCTTATTCTTCTTCAATTAAACAACTTGAATGAGAGTCTAAGACTCATGGCTTCTTCTTGTTATTATTCTTCTACAAATTAAGAGTTTCAGTGAGGGTTTCAACTTTCAATGAAACAAGAAAGTGAGTGTTTGAGTGAGTGAGGGACTTTTTTGATATACCGTGAACTTACTCGACTTCATCGGCGGTGGATGTAAGGCTCAATGTTAGGGTTCTATGTAGTGTTAGAGAGAGAAGGATTCGTGTGAGAGTGAATGATTTTTTGATTTATTCAACACTTAGGTAAATTTTGGTGTCATTTAGTATAAATGGCATTGTTGTTATAGTTATTTTTTAATAAATAATTTAAGCATTTAATAAAAAAAAAGCTAATTTAAACAAGCACCATTTTAAAATCATGTAAATCCACAAACACAAATATGACTTATATCTATTATTTGCTTATGTCTTTAAGTTACAAGTGACGAATATTTCATGAGTTCATGACATATGTATATATGTCACAAATTTATCATGAAAATATGACTGATTCATGACATATAAGATAAGTAATAAAATTTTTGTCATTATTTAGCCTTCTTTTGGAAGTGTATCATTTTGTATAACATTGAGTACATTATCATGATGGATGGATATTTATGATGATAGCATATCAACTTATTATGATAGATTTGTTTGATTTTGATGATCTATATATTGTCATTATGTAGTTATGTTTTGCTTAAGTTTTGATAATGTAAAAGGGAGATTAGTAGATGTATTTAAATGTATAAGCATATGTGTTTGAATGTGTTTTGGATTATATAATCATGACACACATGCACACATGCAGGGGGAGTTGAAATTTAAACTTTGTTAATTATGTTATTTTAATATTTGTAACACATGCACATATTTAGAGGGAGTCTTTATAAAGGTTCAAAATACTTGATGTGTTTTGATAATTATACTTCATTTGATGAAGTTGATCTTATAAATATTTATGATTGGTGAATGAATGCATTTTTTTTTTTTTTGGGATTTTTTGATAAATTGTTGAGTGTGCATTCCATGCTTTTGCTTTCAATGATATTGAAAGAGAGAGAAATACATGCACTTTGAGATATTGACACATATGAGATTAGTTAAATAAAATGTCACATTAGATCTTTAATGGCCTTAGTTGTCTTGATTTTTAAATTATGATTATCAATTATAAAGCTAGGATATTTAATGATATACTCTTATGATATTTTTTTGAAAAAATTGTATGCATAACTTGCTTTTTTGGAAATTGATTGGAGGAGAAATATATGCATTTTGAGCTTTTTTTTTTTTTTTGCATGTCTAAAAGGGGAGGTAAAATAATATAAACTTTTATAGGGGGCGCTATCTTGACAACTCCAAATTGTATTTGATATCATGAGGTAGTTATTTTTATGATGAAGAGAGAGAAGATAATCATATGTATTTTTAAGCATACTTGACATTTTATGACATACTTAGAGGGAGTTTAAAATTGTTGCATATGTTGTTTATAAATCATATATGTCATATACTCATGAGAAGTTTATAATTGTTAGTTATGAATGTCAAAATACATGGAATGTTTGTCATTATTAAAAAGAGAGAGATTATTTCCTTATACGGTCATACAGTATTTTGATTTTGATGATAACAAAGCACTTGTCATTGGTAAAATAGAAAATGCTTATATTTCACACTCATTAACTATTAAAAGATAAAAATCATACATGTGAGATCAAGTTCAAGACCCTAAAGAATAAAGACACAAAGTTCATGAAGGCAAGGACAAGATTCAAGGCACTAACTTAGGTGATTTTTCTTATTATATTTCTTGTAAAGCTAGTATGATTATATATATGCATGATTAAGCACTTAAACACTCAAGTTATTTTTCATGACATTTTAAGTAAATCATTATTTTTATAATATAAAGGTTTTATACTTATAAAAAAATGACTTTATGAAATTGATTGTTTTTAAGTTTATGGACTAAATTTATAAATTTTTGAGAACTTTAAAATCAAGAAATATTGTTTGAATTTCTAAAAGGACATATTTTTAAAGTTTTAAAAAGTTTTCTGCCATAAAATAATTTCATAAAGTTTTTAGGCCAAATTATAATTTTTATACCAGTAGCGGTTAACCGCTTCAAATGTAGTGGCTAACCGCCTCATGTCCAGTAACATAGTGGCTAGCCAATAAAATCCAGTGACAAACTGATTGCGATAAATTTTTAAATTTTCTCTCTAATGGTAACTAACTTAAGGAGGCAACTATCTTAGGTAAACGGCTAACCGAATATATATATATATATATATATATATATATATATATATATATATATATATATAATATCTATAACGGCTAGTTTAAAAGTTTAAATTATATAAACTCAAACTAAACTCGAATCCAAGAACTTTTTAAATCTCAATTGAGATAAAACTAGTCCATACAACTTACCTTGAACTTTCATTTTCGTAGTCTACATACGTTAAGTTATCATTGAGCTATTATTTTCATATTTACTCTAAAAGAAAGTATATTTTGTAATCTTCAAATACATTATCAAAATTGTGTGAGTGTAAGTGTGGGAAAAACTTGGGGAAAGGTGTGTGCAAGTAAAGTACCACTTATTAAAATTTATTAATACTTTGGAAGTCAATTATAAGATTCTGAAACTTTTAGAGGCTTGGACAGTGAAATCTTCAAGCGTGGTTTGCTCAAAGGCATGGACATAAACAAGTTTTATCGAACCAGGTAAAAATTAGCCTGTTTGTTTCCTTCTTCTATACTCTTTTAAAATTTTTGCTTTGTCAAATTTATTATTATTAATATTTCTTGAAGTGTATATTTAAATTGTGTTGTACTTTTAGAAGAAATTTTTACTTACCTAATTCACCCTCCTCTTAGATTGCATATTTGGAATTTCATTTGGTATAAGAACAAAATACTCTTATTAGGACTTAACCGTCTAGAATAAAATATCCATGTTACCCCAAATCGATTCCATCTTTAGAGAAGGACAATCGACTACTAGATCAGAATATGTTGATCGAAATTATTATACATATTAGAAAACTAGGATGAGAATTTACTTGCTAGCTTTAGATTATGAGATTTGGGAAGTTATGAATGATAGTTCTTTTTTACCTGTAATGAAAAATGAAGAAGGAAGAAATTTCAATAGAGTGAATGGAGTGAATTGGAAAAAAGAAAAATGTCTCTCAATTCCAAAGCTATGAATACTCTATTTTGCTCTTTAGATAAGAAAGAATTTCATAGAGTTTTAGGTTGTGAAAGTGCTTATGAGATTTGGAAGAAACTTGAAGTTGTTTATGAAGGACCAAATCAAGTAAAAGAGTCTAAAATCAGTAAATACACTAGACAATACAAGTTGTTTCAAATAAAAGAAAATGAGAATGTTCATTCCATGTTTACTCGATTTACGGATGTTTTAAACACTTTAGAAGCCTCAGGGAAAACTTTCTCAAATAGCAAAAAGGTAATTAAAATCATTAGGTCTTTACTAAAAGAATGGAGACTTAAAAGAACAGCCATTGAGGAAGTTGAATATCTAAATACTCTTTCTATTGATGATTTAATTGACTCACTTATTTCTTATAAAGAAGATTTAGCCATTCAAAAGGTATATGAAGATAAAAAGAAGAAGAGTATTGCCCTGAAAGCTTCAAAACCTGAAGTGATGAAGAAAGTGATTTTGAAGATAAAGACATGGCTATGATAGCGAGAAAATTCAATAAGTTCTTCAAGAAATCTAGTGAGCGAAGAAGATTCATAAACTTCAAAAATCAAAAGAAGAAGATTGAAGCAATCACTTGCTATGAATGGAAGAAGCCTGGCCACAAAAGATCAGAGGGCTCTCTTCTCAAAAAATTCAATAAGAAAGCCATGTTAGCAACTTGAGATGATAGTGATGAAGAATCAAGTGATGAAGAACAATCGTAAGAGTTTTGAAACTTAGCACTTATGACAATAAAAAAAGAATCATTCAATGAAGTTGATAAAGTAAATGATCTCCCTACTTATGATGAATTGTATGAAGTATTTAAAAAATTGCATAATGATTTGAAGAAAATTGGTATGAAAAATATTTTTCTTAAAAGGAAAACGTTGAAACTTTCAAATAAAAAAGATGTTTTGCAAAAATGAAATGATTCGTTACATGAAATGATTAAAGAACTTGAGTTAGAAATAAATTATTACATGATAGTATTGCATCATTTAAAGAAAAATAGAATACTTCATATGAGCATAAAAATTCACAAGTTAATGATTTGATCAAAGAAAATGAGGTGCTTAAAAAGAAGAGTAATCAGCTTAATAATATTATGCTAAAATTTACAAATGGTCAAAACAATTTGGAATAATTGTTCGGCTCTATAAAATGTGTCTTTAATAAAGGAGGACTTGGATATAAGCCTAACATGAAACAAAAATATTATAAGAATTACTTTGTAAAGACTACCGCTGTTAGAGATCATCAAATTGTTTGTCATTATTGCAATAGAAATGATCATCTAAGTTATGAATGTCTGATTAAGAAAAATGTAGATTTTAAAGACAAAATTATTTAGGTTCCAAAAGAAATCATTACTAATACTCAAGCACCCAAGAATATTTAGGCACCAAAGGACACAACTTGAATTTTTTTTTGGAAGTACCAAGTCGAGGAATGGTAGAGTGTTCCTTGATAAATGCGAAGAAGAATTACTTTGTAAAAGGCTACTTTCATTAGTGATCATCAAATTATTTGTCATTATTACAATAAAAATAGTCATATAATTTATGAATATCCATTAGTGATAGAGAATTCATTAATGAAAGCTTGTAAAGATAATCACTTGATTATGATGTCAGAAGCAAATGATGAGGCAAGATGATTTAATTGGTTTGGTAACAATTATTACCTTACTAATTATAGGTTATGTTATTTACTTTATTCTTAGTAAATGTTTCATACTTATCTTATGATTTCTTGACATTAAGGGTGCATTTGATACATTGTATTATATTATTTTATATTGTATTATTTTAATGCCAATATATTATATTATGTTATGTTATATCAGCGCTGTATTATAACAATGTTATACAATATTTGGTGCTACACTATATTGTATTAAATTTTTTGCTACACTATATTATATTAATTTTTTTGTGATTAATTTAAATTATATATTTAGAAAATATTATTTATTAGTACTTAGAAAAATATTAAATATGAAAGTCTTAAATTTTAGGAATTTAACCTTGATTTTAATAAAAGTATCAATACTATTCAAATTTATTCATATTTAAATATTTATTATTCATTATATTAAATTATGTAACAATAATTAATTTAATTATTGTAATATAATTAAACAATGTAAAATTATATTGTTTAAGCATTTATTATTAATTATATTAATTTTTTGAATATAATCAATATTTATAAATTAATTATTATAATATAATTAAATAATATATTATTTAGTTATATTTTTAGTATAATAAAAATTAAAATATAATATATTAACTATAAATTATTCAATAAATTTATTAATTTATATTAATAGTTATAATATTATTAAATTAAACAAGCAGATATCCTTTAGCATACTATTAATTGTCGATTAGTAAACGTACTATTAATTGTTTACGGGTAAATTTCTTCCCCATAAACGTGGGCGAAGCATATATCCTTTAGCATCAAGTAAGGGTAGAAATCCAGACTGACTGTGCTATAATAAACTTATCAAGGATAGTCTTGGTAGATTTATGATTAAGGACATCAGTAAAATTTTGTCAATGTATTAAAAAAATAAATATAAACTATTTATTTATATTAAATAAATTTTAATAATTGATTTCAAAATATATATATTGTTTATTGATTTTTTGTTATAATTGTATTTATTATAAATAGTTCAAAGAAAATTATCATTGCACCACATTTCTTTTGTTGTATATATATATATATATATATAACCATTACAAAATTTTGACATATTATTTGAACTACCTTTATTTTTGAACTTGTATCAATTAACCACTTTCAGACTATAAAATGACTATTATACCTCTAAATAAATTACCATAAATTTAATAAAACAAATAAATCTCAGAATCCAAATATGTGAATTATTTATAATTATATTTTTATTTAAAAATTATCATTTTAATTTTTTGTAATTACAATTTCATTTAATTTGTATAGGGAAGTTTCTTAAGTTTAATTATAAAAAATTTTATGATAATCATAGGGAGCTTTTCTTTTCATGTTAATTTTTGTAAACTTTCATATACCTAATTTAATTACAAGAATTAAATGAAATTATAATTACAAAAAAATTTAAAAAATCAACATAATAATTTTTTATATATATTATAATTATAAAAAATTAACATCTTAGATTTTTTTTATATATTTATTTTATTAATTTTAGGGGTAATCTTGTGATTACAATTTTTATTTTTAAAAATTTTTTTAGAATAAAATAACATTTTAATTCATTTAAGGTAAAATGGTTATTTTTGTTGTCAAAGTAATTGATTGATACAAGTTTAAAAATAAAGGTAGCCCAAAGAACATGCCAAAAATTGATGATAGTTAGATGTACATATGACAAAATAAAGATGGTGCAGAGATAATTTCCTATAGTTTAAATAAGTCTTATGATTAATAGATTTTATTAATAATAAATCTGTCCAATAGATTAATAATAATAAAATAATTTAATAAGAGTATATTTATTTAATATTATATTTTTATTAATTATAAAAGAGTTGAGTTTTTTGAGTCAACATAACCAAATGGTAAAAGTTGAGTATATTTATTTAATTGCGTGACTGTTTCTTTAGAGATTTATGCATATATTTAAGGAATATGAATTTTTTGTCTTATTTTATTTGTTACTAAATAATATATTAAATCAAAATGTGGTGAGCGCAAGTCAATATCGAGTTATTTCTATTAATTTGGTGAAAATTAATACTTGCATCAAAAACGTTTTACTTGGTGAACTTTTGGTTGGGTAATCCTGGGAAGCCAATGAAATAGTTAAAGAAGCTTGTTCGCCTATAAGAACAAAAAAAATTAAAATTACAGTACTCATGTTTTGTTTTTAGGACAAAAATATTATTTTGATGGTCAAATCTCTCTTTTAAGTTATTCATAGAGTTAACAGATCCCCTCTAGCGGATGTTGAACTTTCAGGCTCTCGTACAACGGTGACGAAATACAATTATAATCTTTGATTTATCTTGCAAGAATGTTTTATGTATAACAATTAAAGGAAAAAAAATATCACAATATAAAAATAAAATATGTTATATAAATAAATTATAGTGTAGAAATTTTACATATGTATTTAAAACTTCAAATTCTATTTTTTTTTTTAAATTAGAACTTCAAGTTCCAACTACCTTATTTGTGTTGTAAACTTCAGGTTACAATACTATTTAAAAAACAAACCTTCATTCATTAAATTAACTTAATAGATAATTAAAATCATATATAAATTAAATTGTTATACAACAATAATTAAATTAACATGATAACCTAACAATAATAAATAAAAAAAGCATAACCTAATAAGGCATAAAAATTTAGAATACGTCAAATCGACTATCATGCTAAATATTTGTTATAAATAAAATAGATAATGAAAACTTTTGGAGTAAAAATAAAGTACCAAATAATAACTTGTATAATGGCTATTATTTAGCCTTTATTAAACTTAATTTAAGAGCACCCCTTTTTTGCACATTTTTAAAAATGCATAAATCTTTTTTTTTTTTACTCAGTTCCACTTAAAATTTATAAAATTATCAGTATTTTATTACCGTCTAAACTTCGTGAGAGAATTTAATAGAATATTAAAAAAAATAACTATTTCACCCTTTTAATTTAAAATTATTATTTCGCCCTAACCAAATGATAAAAAAAATTAAATGACTTGTTATTCTTTGCAATTTAGATATAAAATAAAAAATGAAACAAAATAATCAAAAATATAATACATGAAACAAAATAACTAAAATTAAAATGAAAATAATTAAAAGAATTAAAACTCAAACCTAATCCCAAAGTCAATCTAATAACCAAATCACAATTCAATAAATAATACATTTCACAACCAACACAAACAAACCAAAAAAGAAAATTACATCTATTTCTTCAATGGGCACTTTCTTGGAAGCAGATTTAGCCGTTGATTCCACTCCATCACGGCCAAAATATCCTCTCTGATGACGAGTTATACTCAGTATTTGTTCCTAAAAATCATGCAAAAATGAGTAACAAGAAGTATAGCAAATATACATAGCCTTATAAAAATGGTGAAATGCCACATATATGTAATGGTGTGTTCTTTTGCGTGAACGCCATACCTAAATTGGACTTCGACACGTTTTCCATCCATTTCCTGGCAACAATACAAGTGACCCAAAATTTCATATGCCCAAAATTCATCTCTGCAATAACGAACATCATCCACTTATAAAAAATATTCATATTTCCATTTCCGAAATCCACCTAATCCCATAAATGTTGCTAACTTTGTGACTTTCACTGCATCAAGTAATCAACAATCTCTCAACCGATATGCACCCCAATAAACAATCCAAGTTCAATCAACATAATAATATAATATAAATCAATCAATTAATACTAACAACAATGTAAATGACCCAAAATTTCACATACCCTAAAAAAAAAAAAAACATTTGAAGGGGATCATATACCAAAATCTTCAAGCCAAAAAATAAACACAATAAAAAAAAGAAAAGAAAAAGTGAAACTATGAGAAAATAACCTAAAGCCTAGGGCGCGGCTTACGATACTTGCATCTGGTGACTAATAAGAAGCCTTTCTTTGAACCAGAGGCATGAGGACCGACAACACTAAAATCGAGGCTAATATCAATCCAATACCCTCAAGCTTAGACAATAAATAAGCACCAGTGATTAGGTTCCCATCAGAACTAAAATCCTCATCGGATTGAAATGGAAAATCAATTGAAGCCCACAAACACACGTCGAATAGCCCGTGGAAACCCTATAAACATCTAGATCCTCAAAAACCATTTCCTCACTATCACCAATAATATCAACTAGGCTCCGTTGAGAAGAATTACCATGATCTTGAGGTTCAACATCTAAATCCTATACCTCATAATCCTGAACCATAACATCCAAAGCCTGTGCAGGAGGGACAATATCATCAACAATAGTAGTAGGCTGCAAGGCCGAACTAGAAATCTAACCCTGATCAACAAGATCAAGGGTAAGGGCATCCAAATGATAAGAGGGAATCAAAATAGATTTATAAGGAATTATCAGTAACAACCACATACTGAAGAACAGTAGCCTCCTTATATTGTACATCTACATCAGACATAGGGTTCTTACCCTTATCTCTAACACTTATACCGTAAGCCTATCCAATAGGCTACTAGGGCTTCCAAAACCCAGGATTAGTCATATAACAAGCATTAGCAAAATAACCCAGATGCTCACAAGAGGCATAATAAACAAGAACCCGCTAAAAAAACAATATTATGCCAAAATTTAGAATCACCCTCACCAATTCAAATACACGGCAACAAAAGTCCTAAACCATCATACTCCACTAAAATTCTAGCAAAAAATGACTTATTAATAGTGAAATTCTAAGTGTGCAACCCAGGAGGGGGTGAATTGGGTATTTTAAAAATTATGCAAATTATCAGCGTAAATTAATTCGAACTAATATATTAAGTGATTTGATAAATGTAAATTCAAGTAAGGAATAAATAAAGAGATAAAGGAAAAAGAAAGCAAACTCAAGAGATTTTACATGGTTCAGCAACCACCTACATCCACGCTTCTAAGCAAAACATGCTTGAGGATTTTACTATCCAAGCCTTTTAAGGCTTTAACTTCTTACAATTAATTTCTAAGGTGTTAATGAATCTTAACAATGGTATTTTACTCAGACACAACTTTTCCCAAGTGTTTCCCACACTTACAATTATACAATTTTGATGGAGAATTCAAAGATTACAATAAAAATCTCTTATAGAGAATATGTACAAGTAATAGCTTAAATATAACCCAATGTATGTGTGTTAGCAAATTGAAAGCTCAAGAGAAGTAGTATGCTCTAGATATATCTCAATAAAGATGTAAGAAGTTTTTAAAAATAATTTTGATTTGAGTTTATATAGTTTAAATTTTCAAACTAACTGTTATGAGTATTTTGAAAAATAGTTAGTTTACCACAAACTTTGGGCTATTAGCCACTTATGTTATTGTTAAAGAGATTTAAATTCTTAACAACCCAAGTTTTGGACTTCTTATCTAAATTTACCCTAAACATTGCTCGACATTTGAACTTTGTAATAGGTTTAGGTTTATGGATTCTATTTCTTCACCCAATATACTTTTTTTCCCTTTCACCTTCTTTACTACAAATCCAATGTTTCATTATGGGTGTACTATTTCTATCACGTTTCCTATCATGAATGAGAACACTGAAACCCATTATTTTGGAGTATTTTTTTTTTATGAAAATATGCAGTTTCTTCATGAGATGTAAATTGCCTACTAATAACATTTTCATCAGTAAGTTCATACATATTTTTAACATCCTAATAAATAGAGTTACATGAACCATCCCTCCTTATATAATAGAATATAAACAATTATTTTTATTACCAACACCAAAAATAACTAATCTTATTATTTTATTATCAACAACTAAAATAGTCTGATATTATTATTTTATTATCAACAACTTCCATCATCTGATACTATTATTTTGTTATGAATAACTAAAAAATAGGATAGTATTTCTGACTGAGTAGTTGAAAGAATATCGTGTGATAATAGAACGTTAAACTTTGGAACTTTGTAATTTTTGTCAATATCTGTCGTTATATGATAAGAACATATTACAATTAGTGAAATAAAATTGATTGACAATAGCCTTCAAATTATAGACACAACTAATATTAATTTTAATGGGTTAATAGACAAATCATTAAAACAGAATGAAGAATTAACCTTGTTGTTGGTCATCGCCCTTTATGCAATGGTTGTTAGAAAATATTGTAAGGAATTTGTAGGTTTGATATGGAATTGTTGAATTTTATCGTTCATGATGTATTATGTACATGTTACAAAAGTTTTCAATATGGCTAATTTCAAATTAGTCCTCAATAAGTCAAAATATTACAAATGACCCCATTTATTTTGAACATACTCATCCAACCCCAAAGTGTAAAATCAACCTTAATTTCTTATTGTAAGTGTGAAAATAGTAACAATGATGTATTCCTTAAATGGAAAAATTAGTATTATGCTTGTAATTCTTGAAATATTATTTTATGATATCTACTAGGTTATTGTTTACTGTTTGCTTTTTATGTTTGGACAATGATGATGGTAGTTAAATTTGAGATTATGTACGATATGCTCTAAACTTCATTTGTTGCAAAATAATATGTCACGTGTTCATGTGTGTAGCAGTTAAAATTGATATTATAATGAATTGCTCTGAACGTTGTGGCCTGGGATCGATAGCAACTTGGTTAATGTTTGAAATATTGTTTATTAGGTTTTACTTTTCCAAACAACTAGATTACTATTATGCTTGTAGTTATATATTTCTAAATAACTTGATTACTATTATGTGTTGGTCTAAAGGGCTACACATATTATAATTTTGATGATAACAAATATATATAATTTAGTTAATATTTTATTTCACATTTTCACTAGCCCTTGAAGGATAATATATGCAAGTGAATCAAATGAAATTAATTCAGGAATAAAGTTTAGGTTAACAAAGTTATTAATACGATAAATTCTTGAAAAGCTGATATGATTTCATATATGCATGTTTAATATTTAAAAAGCTCAAAATATTTATTTCATAAGAAATCATTTTTATATTTTGTCGATTTGAGTATTTTTCATATTTTGGATTAAATTGAAAAAACTTTGATATTTGAATTTGATAAGCATTAGGCTAAAATTATGAAAAGAGTTATTTTTTTTTTTAAAGTCTTATAAAGTTTTGAGTCATTGCATAATTTTAAAAAGTTTTGAGAATAATGAATGGTATTTAAAAATTCTAAAAATGGACCTATTTGTAAAATTATATGATATTTTAGACTATAGTATAATTATTAAAAGTTTTGGGTCAAATTATAGTTTTTAAAATATTGTTACCGTAGCAAAATTTAAATGCAACGGTAACTTCACTGTAGCACTTGCAGGTTTTTGTGCAATAATAGCTATATTTTGAGTCCAAACTATATGATTTCATACTCAATCCATTTTAATGAATTGACACAATAAAAAACAAGATTATATAATATATTTTGACATTACATTTCGTAAATCATCATATATCAAATCTATATTGTACTATATTTTATATATCAACTCTAAAAGAGAGAGTTTACTATAATATTTGAATTCTTTGTAAAAGTTGTGAGTGTACAAGTGTGAGAAACACTTGAGTGAAAAGATTAAGAGATAATCTCTTTGTGTAAATATTTATTGATACATTGGAAATCAATTGTAAGAACTTAAAGCCTTGGGAGATTTAGATACTGATCTTCAAGCTCGATGTGCTTAGAGGCGTGGACGTAGATAGAGATTGCCGAATCACGTAAAAATCATTATATTTGCTTTCTCTTCCCTTACTCTTTTATTTTGAGCATTGTTAAATTTATTGTTTTTTATTCCATTAAGACATTGGAATAAATTGTTATGTGGTTTGATTACCTTAAGTTTTAAAATCTCAATTCACCCCCCTCTTGGGTTGCATAACGTGTATTTTATTGTGCTTGTAATTTTATTTTTCTAAATAATTGGATCTATTATGCTATTACAGGTTTGGACAATCATAATAGTTGCCTCAACATTTATGATTATGATTATTTTGTTGTAAGAAATGTGATGGTGTAATCTTTAGTAATTATGATTTTTTTTTCATATACTTATTAATAGATGAGTTAATGTTTGTTTGAAAGGATAATGTTTTGGGCAAAATTCGTATTATTATTTTTTATTTTTCATTCCTTAACTCAAATTTTGTATTTCATGCTTGATATTTAATAGAGTTGTATTTTTCAAATAAGTGACCTTTTAAAAAAACGTAAATCTACAACCAAAAATAAAAAAATTGTAATATTATTCAACTAACATTGTTATTTTTACTTAAAAAGTTACAAAATCTTCACAAGAGTTTTTTGTTTATATATGCCACAAAAGTGCCTAATTTCAAAGTATATACTCTCTTTTCCATTTTTTTCCAACCCAAGAAATTCGAAAAATACACACTCACATTCCAATGTAAATTAAGTATAAATATAAGTGTGACTGATGTAAATTAACAATTACAACTTGGTTAGTTATTAGCCAAGAATTAGTAATGGTTGGGTAAAACGAGATGGATAATGGATGGGGAAAAATGGAGAATAAATATAATCTTTGAAGGATATTTATGACCTATTTTTAATGATTTGTCATATTATTGGAATTACTCAAATATGATGTCATATTTATAGAATTAAGTCACTTTTATGGCATAAACAAATCTAATATCCTTGAAAAAAATGTCCAACTAAACATAGAATTGTTTTTAATTTTTATTAAAAAATGAAAACAAAATTATCATGTTGAACAAAAAAGAAAAGAATCAGTCATTCATCGTAATCATAACATAATAAAATCAGTTAGTAAAATCTAAATCTATTAATTGGCATGTACATTTCAAGTTGATTAATCATCGGCCCATCAACTCCTTAATTGCTTAGTGTGCAAAAGCCTATTAATCTGATTAATAGAAATTAAAGCGCCCTCGTTATGAACCAACCAAAAGAATAAAACATAAGATATAAGGTAAAAGATTGTGTAATAAAACATAACTTTTAGAAAATATTTTAGTACATCCTTGACTTTCCTCTTGCTCAACAATATACAAGAAAAGTAAATTCTTATTGAATAAATAAGTGACTGAAAGAGGCATGAATTGGAAATACGAAGATCGATGATCGTGAATTGTAATAAATAAGTAACACAAAATGTTTCGTCCACCAACGCCCAAGTAACTGACACAACAACATATAAGAACTACCTTTTCAATTTGCCAAACAATTGGGAATTGGAAATTGCTCTAATTATTTTTTATGTAAAACTACAAGTATAATTGCAACAACTAACAAACAACTAATAGAAATCATGAAACGTAATAGAAAAAAAAAAGAGCAAGAAAGAGATGGTTAAAGAGAATGCACTCTTAACGCACTGCAAGTTTTTGGACTCTACTTTTCTTCTTTAAATTCTTCTAATTGTCAACTTTCTTTGTAACTTTGTTCGGTGGAAGATTATTCTTGTGCAACTCATGAAATAATTCAGTCTTATCCCTGATACTATCTCTCACCTTATTTACATCTCCATTGATAAGGTGGAGTGCAACATTATATCTTTCTATTATTCAGTTATACTAAATGCAATATGGAAAAAGAAAAAAAACACAAAGTCATCATTCATTGTAAAAATTTGAATCACTATGATATAAAAATAATGTCACATACATGTTTTATAGATAATAAATCACATTGCGTCTCCGTAAACCTCATCACAGACAAGCCGCAATCAGTTCCATTTGATTGTACTGAGACATTATCTAGATACAAAATTTTAAAACTAAAAAAACCCCAAAGTGGATGAAATTTACTCAAATAATCATCAAGGAATACTTTGTCGAGTCCTTATAACTGTGATAATGATGATAATAGTCGGTGTACATTTGTAATTGTCGGTATAATACAAGTGAGATGCAAACTTCACTTATGATTACTTTAACAATTTCTCTCGATGTGATTTCGAACTATGACTAGCTAAAGAGTCTTAAATTTCAACAATTTGCATTTCAACAATCAACACTGCTGGATATCAGTGTGCAGAGCAATCATTTATGGAACATAGATCTACACGACAAATGCATCAATTTTAATAATTACCATTAAATGTCTTAAGCAATGGCAATAGAATTAATACTTCGCATTTAATTTCTTCTTATCTTTTCATATTACAGCGGGCGAAGTAGGAACCCCATATAGCCCATCTTCAAAGGGGCGTAGCGCTTGCTTTTCACTCTCAAGACAAGACAATGGTCTCTCTCTTCTGTCCCGTTCTTCCTTCGGAGGTCAGGGCAAAAGAGCTTTCCTACTGGTCTTCAACCATGTCTTCTGTTCTGCATTTCAGCAGCTGATGTAGTAGGTTCCGAGAGGTCAACATACTAACGTGATCATTACAACCAAAAGGGATTTCGAACATCACATCACTTACGTAATTTCCGGTTGAGGGGTTCATTGATAGGAATACAGTAAGGTTTGACATGCATTTATCTCGAATGTTATAGTTTTTGACAAAGTCTTCGATGCTTGATTTTTATTTATTTATTTTTTTTGCAGCTCATGTTTGACACAATTTTTTGTTGCAAAACTCATAAAATAATTACTAAAATAGTAAATTATCAACATATATAGTCAACTATTTGTAAAAAAGTTCATAGCATAAAATTTGCAACTTACCAAAAATAGGGTGGGCAAATACCAATCACGCATTTTGTAAACTTTTTTTTCACATTCTTTGTTTGTTAAGTAGTTAACTAAATAATCGATGACCTATGAATAGAGTCGTTAAACAAGAATACTGAAATACTTAAAAAGGGAATAAATAAATTGAATGACAGCCACTTCACTTGTAGTCGAGTGGTGAGAATCATGAGACTTAAGTTCGAGTTTTTAACCAATGGGCTTATAGTCTAGTGGGAGAGCTATTGCACTCACAATGTTGAGAGCAAGGGTTCGAGCCACTATAAAAATATTTATAGGAGTTATTAAAAAAAAAAAATTAAATGACAGGTACTCATAAAAAGGAGGCTGCTTACTATATCAATGATCTAAGTATCAAGAGCCAAAGAAAACATCTCTTAGCGAGAGACGAAAAAACTAATTCCATCAACAATATGCTCATTGTATTAACAATCCAAAAATAAAAATTAAAACTAGAACATTGTTAATAAAAAAATAACATATGGAAAATGGATTATGAGAA
The DNA here is from genome assembly GCA_025617385.1 of Murraya koenigii. Taxonomy (NCBI): domain Eukaryota; kingdom Viridiplantae; phylum Streptophyta; class Magnoliopsida; order Sapindales; family Rutaceae; genus Murraya; species Murraya koenigii. The sequence goes on from CM046818.1 coordinate 12,421,560, forward strand.
AATCCAATTACAATTTAGGCAATTCATCTAGAGATATATATTGTAGCATCTTCATATCTTTCTCTGAAAATGAATTTAATAAAGTGATTGAATCATCAAAAATTTTGTGTTTACTTATTCTTTTAGGAAATTGATCATAAGGGAAATTTTTATTTGCTTTCAGGAATGCACACCTTTAATCTCTAATACACTTGATAATGATAATGACAAAGCTTAAATCTAATATGTTATTATCATTTTAGTTAGTCTTGTAATTATTTTGTAAAGCTATTGTTTATCACATGTATTCTTAGCTTGAATATAAGTGAAGTATATACAATACGAACTATAATAAAAAGCTTAGGGTTACAAATTTTTATTTAAAAGTCTTAACGACTTTTTGTGTTTTACTCTTGGTCTTTTTCATAATGACTACTTCTTCCACTTCCATTACTAGTTCTTCCTGATCGACATAATTATCCTTTATGGCTTGCTCAGATTGTGCCTCTTATTTGTAGCCGTAATTTGCAAAAATATGTTGACGGCACTAGCATTTGTCCTGCTCATTTTCTCAAAGATAAAGATGGAAAAGATACTGATATAGTTAATATTCCTGCATATGAGGAATGGATTCAAAACGATCAGCTTGTTCTTTCTTGGATTAATGGCTCTCTTTCTCAATCCTTGCCGAGTACCATTGCACGTTACACTTTTGCTCGTGATGTGTGGTCGTCTTTAGGATAACGTTTGGCTTCCCAAAATCAACAACGAATCGCGGAGTTGCGTACTAAACTAGTTACTACTAAACGTGGTGATCTTTCTATTTCTTATTTTTGGATAAAATTCATGCTATTGCCGATAATCTCTCTCTCTCTCTCTATGGCAATCATGTTTCTGATGCAGGCTTGATCTCTGTCATTATGAGTAATGTTGGTCCTTTATATGAAAATACAGTTGCTTCTGTTTAAGCTCGTGAAACTCCTATTAGTTATTTTGGTCTTGAAGCTTTACTTTTGAGTGCTGAGCGTCGTCTCACTTCTGTTAAATAATATCCTCACCCATCTGACTCAACAGTTGTCATGAAAGCCACTCGAGGTAGCCCAAGTGGTAGAGGTGGTCGTGGTTTTCTACGTAATAATGATGGCCATGGTGTTGTTAATAGTTTTTCTTGGGGCTTTCATGGCGGTAATGGTTTTACTGGATGGTCCAATGGTTCTTCTAATCATGGTAGTTTTGGTTCTCCAAAAAGGGGACTACTGCTAACTCCAGGATGTGGAAATTTTTCTTCGCCAAATTTTAATCCCGATAATGGCCATATTAACAAACCTTCAATGGGACCTTTTCCTGTTTGGTAATCAGATTCAATGCCAAATCTGTCAAAAAATGGGTCATTCTGCTATAGATTGCTATAATCACATAAATCATGGATACGAAGGTCGTATCGTCCCCAACGGCTTTCTGCAATGGTCTTTATGTTGTGCGGAAGCGCAGGTTGAGCAGATTACCAATTAATGGTAACTGTGACTTCTAGAGAAACTTAAATGTGGTGAAAAAATTTCAAAGAAAATTGACACAATAATTTACGTGGTTCGGCGTAAAACCTATATCCACGGGCAAAGACTGGAAGATAATTTTACTAACAAATGAGAATTTATAAATTGGGAAAAACTCACAAAAACCCAATACCCCAATACACCCAAATAAATTATCCTAGCACTCAAGTGGAAGCTTTTCTCAACTCTCTCAATTGCTTCACTTGCAATTGCTCTCAATTATAGGATGCTTTAACAAATGAAGAACAATAGCTATTTATAGGAATGCATGGTAGTACTATTTCACCAAACCTTTAAAATTGTCAAAGTTTGGTTGGTGATTATCTAATTTTTAGCCAAACTTTGAACAATTTGGTTTTGAACAATTTTGGCCAAACTTTGAACATGTGCTTTGTCAAACTTTGAACAATTTGACTTTGAACAATTTTGGCCAAACTTTGAACATGTGCTTTGATTTGAATTTTTCAACAATTCTCCACCTCGGTGAAGATTTATCCAAATCTGAGCCGACTACCAACGAACCATCATTCCCAAAGTGGTTGCATCTTAGTGACTGCCTACGTACCCAAAATTTGTGATTAAGCCAACCGTAGTTCAAAATATTACTGAACTTCCTTGTACAAAATGATCCTCCAATCTCTACCTTTCTCACTGTTTTAAACTTTTAGGATATTGATCAAGTTTAGACAATGCTCAAACTTGATCGTTGTCACCACCTTGGTCAACATATCTGCGGGATTCTTTGCAGTCTTGATTTTCTGAAGAAGAATCTTCCCATCATCAATAATTTCCCGCACAAAGTGAAATCGTACATCAATATGCTTCGTACGTGCATGATAAACTTGATTCTTTGCTAAGTGAATAGCACTTTGACTGTCATAATACAAGTTAACATGCTCCTGGATCAATCCCAAGTTTTCAAGCAAGCCTTGTAACCAAACAGCCTCTTTAATAGCCTCCGTAATTGCCATATACTCGGCCTCTGTGGTTGACAGTGCAACTATAGACTGTAGTGTAGACTTCCAACTAATTGGCCCTCTAGCAAGAGTAAATACATATCCGGTGGTTGATCGTTGTTTGTCTATATCACCGGCATAATCAGAATCAACGTACCCAATCACACCTTGACCAAGTGTGTCATTTTGTTCAAATAGTAAACCAACATTAATGGTTTTCTGAATGTACCGTAGAATCCATTTCATAGCTTGCCAATGTCCTTTACCAGGATTATGCATATATCTGCTCATCATACTAACTGCTTGTGAAATGTTAGGCCTTGTACACACCATTGCATACATAAAGCTACCAACTGTATTTGAATACGGAACTTGCAACATGTATTCTTGTTCCTCATCTGTTGAAGGAGATAGTTGTGCAGAAAGCTTGAAATGAGAAGCCAATGGGGTACTTACAGGTTTTGTCTGATCATTCATACTAAACTGTTGTAATACCTTCTTCAAATATTGCTTCTGAGACAAGCTGATTTTACCACGAGCTCTATCTCTGCATATCTCCATGCCAAGAATCTTCTTAACTTCACCTAGATCTTTCATCTCAAATTCTTGATTGAGTTGAGTTTTCAACTTCTCAATCTCATCTTTGTTCTTAGATACTATTAGCATATCATCGACATACAAGAGCAAATATATGAAAGATCCTTCTTGTAGCTTATGAAAATACACACAATGATCAAATTTATTTCTTGTGTACCTTTGTCCTTTCATAAACCGATCAAATCGCTTGTACCACTGCCTTGGAGATTGTTTCAATCCATAAAATGAATTTTTCAGTTTGTAAACCCAATTTTCTTTTCCAGCAACTCTAAATCCATCTGACTGAGTCATGTAGATTTCCTCTTCCAAATCACTATGCAAGAATGCAGTTTTCATATCAAGTTGAACTAGCTCCAGATCATATTGCGCAACAATGGCTAGTAAAATCCGAATAGACGAATGTTTCACAACTGGAGAAAATACCTCATTGTAGTCTATTCCTTCTCTCTGAGCGTAACCCTTCGCTACCAATCTAGCCTTGTATCGAATTTTATCCTTACGAGGAAATCCATCCTTTTTTGCATATACCCATTTGCACCTAATTGCCTTTTTCTCTTTAGGCAGTGTAACTAACTTCTAAGTTCCATTTTTTTGAAGAGACTGCATTTCTTCGTCCATTGCTTGCTTCCACTGTACATTTTCAGGGCTACTTACTGCTTCTCTGTAAGTGGAAGGAACATCACCATCTACAATTGGAAGTGCATAGGCCACCATATCAACAAAACGAGTAGGTCTACGAATATCTCTCCGCGGCCTTCTATATGCAATTGAATCTTGTTGCTCTAAAGGTTCCTGAGTCAGAACCTCTTCTTCATCTTCGGTTGATTGAGAATCATTTGCCTCTTCAACACTAGCTGGATCATCTTTAACCTTTTCAAGCTCCACCTACTGCAGAGTACTACTGGTGCTATCATCCTTTTGTGAATCCTTTTGTTTTAACATGGCTAATTCATCAAAAGTCACATCTCTGCTGAAAATGATCTTCTTTGTATTTGGACACCATAAACCGTATCCTTTTACTCCACCAGTTATACCCATGAACAATATTTGCTTCGCTCTTGGGTCTAACTTAGATTCCTTTACATGATAATAAACAGTGGAATAAAAAACATGTAAAGTATCATAATCAGTAGTAGGTTTACCAGTCCACATTTCCATGGGTGTTTTGCCCTCAATTGCAGCTGATGACAAACGATTAATCAGATGGCACGCATATACAACAGCCTCAGCCCAAAATTCCTTGCCCAATCCAGCATTGGACAACATACACCGAACTTTCTCCAATATAGTTCGGTTCATGTGTTCTGCCACCCCATTCTGTTGTGGTGTACCTCGAATAGTGAAGTGTCGCACAATGCCCTCATCTCGGCATACTTGTAAAAATGGATCATTCTTGTACTCATCACCATTATCTGAACAAAGTCTTTTAACCTTTCGACCAATCTGAGTTTCGACCATCTTCTTCAATTTCAGAAATATACTCAAAACTTCATTTTTGTTCTTCATCAAATACACCCATACTTTTCTTGAATAATCATCAACAAAAGTAATAAAATAGTGCATACCTCCCAAAGAAGCTACTCTGGTAGGTCCACACACATCACTGTGAACATAGTCCAGAATCCCTTTTGTATCGTGAATTGCTAAACCAAACTTTACTTTTGTTTGCTTGCCCAGAACGCAATGTTCACAAAATTCCAATTTGTAAGAATTTGCACCTTTTAATAAGCCTTGCTTAACCAAAGTTTGCAAATCTTTTTCACCAGCATGTCCCAAACGCATATGCCATAACTTGGTTGCCTCTGAATCTGCATCATTTCTCGAAACTATTGATGCTGTTCCAATAACTGTACTCCCTTGGAAATAGTACAAGTTATTCCTTCTTGTGTCTTTTATCATCGTCAGTGCACCAGTTACTACCTTCAAGAATCCATCTCTCATAGTGATTGTAAGCCCTTTGGATTCTAGGACTCCTAATGAGATGAGATTTTTCTTTAAGCTTGGTACATAGCGAACTTCTGTCAAGACTTAGATTGAGCCATCATGATTCTTCAATTGGATTGAACCTATTCCCTGGTTTTACAAGCATTGTCATTGCCCATAAAAACAACTCCACTATCTAGCTCCTTGAAGCTAGAAAACCAGCCCTTATTAGGACACATATGATAAGTACAACCCGAATCCAAAATCCACTCATCTGATTGACATGTCAACGTCATGCCAACTAGACTAAATTCTGACTCCTCATCATGCTCGGCTACACATGCATCAGAAATAGCCTTGCCCTTTTGTAACTTAGGACAATTCTTTTTCCAATGCCCTTTCTCGCGACAAAAAGCACATTCATCTTTGGCAGGCCTACCTTTAGACTTGCCCCTTTTTCCAGGTTTGCGGCTTTGTGAACGACCTCTTGCTGTCAATACTTCTGCAACTGTATCTCTGTGATCATTTTCATCTTTCTTTCTGGTCTCAGCATTATACAGTGCACTATATACAGCATCAAATGTGACACTGTCCTTCCCATGAAGCAAAGTGGTGGTGAGTGGTCATATTCATCAGGAAGTGAATTCAATAGCAACAATGCCTTATCTTCATCTTCAAATTTCTCATCCAAATTTAGCAAATCCGCTAATATTTTATTGAATGAGTTCACATGGTCATTTATCGACATACCAGGTGCATACATGAATCGATAGAGTTTCTTTTTCATATAAAGCCTGTTTTCAAGGCTTTTCTTCATATATTTTTCTTCCAATATCTTCCACAAATTCTTTGCTGATGTCTCCCTCATGACAGAGTACTTCTGATCTTTAGCCAGACATAGGCGAATTGTACCACATGCCTGTCTATTGATTTTTGTCCACTCCTTGTCATCCATCTTTTCAAGTTTTTCTTCTAGAGCGAGATCCAGCTCTTACTGACATAAGACATCCAACACCTCACATTGCCACATACCAAAATTATTGGTACCATCAAATTTCTCCACTTCAAACTTTGCATTAGTCACAGTAGTCCTTGCTGACGAAGACGATGACGACGCTTCTGCCATCCTTCTCAACCTCAAATAATCAATGCCTTCAACAACTATTCACACTTGAAAAACAGCCTCTATGATGTTTATTTCGCGTAAATAAATACACCAGGAAAGTTCCCAGGAGAATGGAGGGGTCACAATGGTCCCACTTAAAACCCAGACTCCTTAGACTCTTATCGTCTTGTTGACAGAACTTTCCTAGACATGCAAAAATACACACTACTTACAATAGACTGTTCTCCAAGTACAAATGGTTGTATCTAGTACTGTATTTGTGAATAGTACTATATACCCCAAGTAGGGGTGGGTATTTTTCGGTTCGGTTCAGTTCGGTATCCGAACCGAACCGAACCGAACCGAAACCGATTGGTTCTTAAGAATTTAAACCGAATCGAACCGAATTTTAAAACCAAACCAAACCGAACCGAAATAATTCGGTTCGGTTCGGTTTTAAAAATTCGGTTTAGTTCGGTTCGGTTCGGTTCGGAAAATTAAGTTAATAATTTAGAATTTTGATTTTAGATATTAGAATTTAGGTTTTAAAAATTCGGTTCGGTTCGGTTTTATTATATTTAATCGAACCGATCTGTTTTTTAATTTGGTTCGGTTTTAAACCGAACCGAACACAAACCGTTCGGTTTTTAATTTTTCAAACCGTTCAGTTTTTACTTCTAAAACCGAACCGAACCAAATTGAATATTTCGGTTCGGTTCGGTAAAAACCGAACCGTTTGCCCACCCCTAACCCCAAGTACGAACCTTCGGCTCTGATACCAATTATTGTACGGAAGCGCAGGTTGAGCAGATTACCAATTGATGGTAACTGTGACTTCTAGAGAAACTTAAATGTGGGGAAAAAATTTCAAAGAAAATTGACACAATAATTTACGTGGTTCGGCGTAAAACCTATATCCACGGGCAAAGACTGGAAGATAATTTTACTAACAAATGAGAATTTATAAATTGGGAAAAACTCACAAAAACCCAATACCCCAATACACCCAAATAAATTATCCTAGCACTCAAGTGGAAGCTTTTCTCAACTCTCTCAATTGCTTCACTTGCAATTGCTCTCAATTATAGGATGCTTTAACAAATGAAGAACAATAGCTATTTATAGGAATGCATGGTAGTACTATTTCACCAAACCTTTAAAATTGTCAAAGTTTGGTTGGTGATTATCTAATTTTTAGCCAAACTTTGAACAATTTGGTTTTGAACAATTTTGGCCAAACTTTGAACATGTGCTTTGTCAAACTTTGAACAATTTGACTTTGAACAATTTTGGCCAAACTTTGAACATGTGCTTTGATTTGAATTTTTCAACACTCTACATCAGCATCTTTTGGTTCTACAAATTGGTTAACAGATACTGGTGCTAATGCTCATATAACTCCAGATAATGGGAATTTAATGCATCCCCATGATTACAATGGTCAGGATACCATTAGTGGTGTCGTATATGGTTCATGTTTGCCTATTAAATTCTTACTTGTCTGTTAACTCTTCCACTTTCTGTTTAACTGATGTTCATCATTGTCCACAAGCTTCTCATAATATATTATCCGTTTATAAATTAATAATTCTTACAAATTCAGCTTACATAAATTGTAAATACTAAGCTTAACTGACTAACTTCTCTATAATACCTCCCAATAATCTGATGGTAGTGACCCTTTTACAAATTATTAATGTTTGCTTCGTATTCATCTATGCACTATTATGTTTTACTTGTGAAAAATAAGAAGATCATAGTTTATTGATAAATACTTGTATATCAATATTTTCGAAAATTTGGTTAAAAATTCTCTCATCGTGTTTCTCTGCAACATTCTCCTCATCCAGTAATTTCTTCTCAACAATGTCATCCCCGACTGTTCTTTCTTTGGCTCTCTTCATTAGTTTTTCAGAATTAAAATTTTCATGGCTTTATTCGTCATACTTTTGTTGCTTTCGAGAAGCAGAAGTAATTTCAACAGGAGTGCCATTATTCTCCTTGTGCTGCTCTACTTGCTTCTGGTCTAAGTTCTCTTTAATTGTTTCCATTACTTGCTGCATTTGCTGCATCCAAGCACCCATTGAATGCTTTAAACCATCAAAGCTCCAATGCCATGTGGCCAATATCTTTTTGAAGAAGTGATAATTCCTTATGATGTTGACAATTATGCATGCATGCTCTATTATTCCGACTGCTTCCATCAAATGTTTCTTGGGCCGAGTTTTGTTTAGCATGGATTTCTCGTAAATTAACTTGATAAACACCACATAATGTTAAATACATGTCATTTCAATAAAATACATTAATATTTAATTAATTAAAAGATGATGACATACCTTTCAACTCCCATAACCACCATTTTTCTTAAGAAAACTCAAGAAATTAGTTACATCTCCATTTGTCTATGTTGTTATTGACTCAAGGATTTATCAATGTTTACTCTACCATCTTTTATTCCTATGACGTGCTCAAAATCTCAAGGTGAGAGATTGATACTTCTCCCAATGCAAACAAATACATGAATTAAATGGATCAAAATTTTGAACTAACCATGATCATAAATCTCATTTTAGTCGACCACATTTTATGTGCAAAATACTTTCAAATCCCTACTCCATAACAGCTTTTTTTTTTAATTCTCTGAAAAACTTCCTACCAATTTTACAAATCGTTCTGGAGCACATCTTGTTTCCATGGCTTTCTTAGTTCCCTTAACAAAATCATCTTCCTTGTCGTTGTTCTGTGCTATATCACTACGAACCATTCTATATTTAGCCCTCTCTTCTTCACTCAAAATTTTGAAACATTTCCCCAACTTATTTTTATCCTAATAAAAAATTAAAAAATAAAATAACAAGAAGTTATTGCTTGAAACATGTCCCAAATTTAATGGAAATTAAGTTTTACCTTGTTCCCATTATATTTTTGCTTCTTCCTTGCTGTACTCAATTAAATTTTTTTTTAAAATAATAATCATAACACTATCACATTATTATGCTTGACTTTACTAAATATTCATAAATTTACCAACAATCAAGCACATAATATTTAATGTAAAAAGACTTACAAATACTCAATGAAGGGCTGATTTTTTTCTTAAAATTTCATTTTCTTAGTTCACATTATCATTCTCCTTCAAATCATTCTTGCTACCCGCATCCACATTTTTAATCATTTTTAAGTTTAACACAAGAACTTGTACATGAAGATATTAGACACGACAGGGGGAGGGGGGAAGGAAAGAGGTTTACATGAAACTACCACCATCATCAATTTATTCAAGACATTTAGCCATTTCAAGTTTCAACAAACAAACTTCTGCAGTCATTTAGAAAAAAATAAATAAAATAAAATAAAAGAATTCTGAATCAAGTTAAACATAATGGATATAAGTTAAAGATATTGACTTTTACTGAGATTTTAAAGATCTGATAATGTTACCATTACTTGATCTTTCAGTTTTCTCATGATCCACATAGAAAATTTGGTAATTTACATATACTATAAAACAAAATGAAATTTATATATATAGACAACTTTGCTTCAAACAAAAATAATTCATTTGAAATTAATTTCAAAAATATTAATAAACTAGTTTGAAATCAAATAAAGGTTGTTTCACAAAACTCTCACGAAATGAAAACAAATATTGGCTCTTCATCAATTCAATTTAAATCAATCTAAAGATTTGACCTTAGTCATCGAATTCATCACTTGTGTCATTGTAAACATGCCAGTTCTAGTACATATGTTCAATATTCATCACCATCTAGTGGAGCAAGCAAACAAGAAAAGAGTTTTCGTTAACTAACAGCAAATTCAAAGTTTTATATATTTGTTATGAAGAACAAATGGAAATCATTATTATGCAAAAGACTAATAGCATCAGACATTTGACGTAAACTATATTCTATAATGCAACTTCGAAATATGTATAAACCAGAATTCAGAAGTTTATGATTTCTTAGAACGAGACATGCAGAAAATATTCCAAAGATAAGCATTTAATTTAGAATTTCTTTAAAACTATCTCATATATCATTTTGGCGGCAGCTCTTTTTGCTGTTGTCTTTGAAAATGCACCCAATCCAATCCCAAAACGCTATAATATCCTAGTGTTTAGATTCCAAAAGACAACTAATCAATAGTTCACACATTGTATAGTAATCTTTTTTTTTTTTATTTGAAACATGAGACTATTGCTCAAGATTACAACTCATATATTATGAGACTATACTGATATTTACAAATCAGACTATGCCTAGGACTAGTATACATTAATTCGTATGGAGCACTGCTCAGATTTAAGCCCTCACAAATATTCGAAGGATGTCTGTCCTCACGGCAGGGGCGAGGAATCAGACTGACCTTCACTCTTACATTGTATAGTAATCTTGAATTATAAATCAAACTCTAGAAACCATCAAGGAAATTTTGAATGGAAAAGACGCAAGAAACGCTCCAATCTTTTTATACATAAGTGATGTGCAGATGGTTTCCAAACAAAAACAAACCCATTATTCTTTAATACAATACCAGATTAACTTATGTATGCATATGAGTACTTAATAATTATTTAACACAGAAATATATATGTTTAATTAACGGCCAGATTTGGCTTATTTATATATCATGAAAATAAGCTTTATAGCATTTTAATTAACAACAGAGTTGGCTCTAGTAATCTATCCTTTTAGTTATGATCAATGATTATCCTGAAACAATATTCCCTCAGCTAAATCACAAATATATCGATCTTAGGTAGTAGACTTAGGACTAAGGACCTATTTCCAATCTCATTTCAGTGACTCCAATTTGTTATATTCCAAATGGCACTAAGATGGCATAATCAATTGATTTGCAATTCAAGCTAACTACTGCCATAATCAATTGATAGAATAACCTAGAAAATCAAGCAATCACTTTTACTGACCAATGCCCATTTCAGTCCCAAAACTCAGAATTCAAATCACCAAATTCACCATCACTAAATTCTATCAGCCAATTGACCATTGTAAACTTTCACCCGATTAATATACATACACACAAGATTCCAACAGCCCTAATCATACCTAACTCCAAATATTCAAGAGAAACCAACATATACAGACACATATGCAAACACCAAATATAATTGCTCAAATGCAAAATTGCTCAAAATAAAGATAACATGTGAAAAGAGAAAATTTTGATTAAGAAAACCAAAGAATACAAAAGAATGAATGAAAGAAAATTAAGCAGATAAATAAATTCAAGAGAAAATCAACGTGAAAGAAGGAATTCCTAAAAAATCAATACGGAAAATTGGCTAACTTGGTGGGCACGAACTTCAGCCTCTTCCCTTCGAGTTTGCAACGGCCTCTGCCCCTTTGCCAACACCTGATGTAACAGGACAACGGATGTAACAGAACGGTGGAACGACGATGATGTTAATCTGGTGATGGAGAAAGACTCTTCTGCTCTTCCCTCTCAATCTGAACGGGCTGAATCTTGAGTTTGGTTCTCTCGAAATCCCTAATTAACGTGAATGATTGATTTTAAAATAAATCAATTATAATAACTTTCCAAAAAAATACATTTAATAACTTTCCTTTTATTTATATTGGATATTGATGAAATATATTGAATATTTAATTATTAAATGTATGTTAATTGAATTATAAATAATTTTATAAATTAATAAATTATTAATTATTTAATATTTCTTTTAATTAATAAAAGTTATACGATTTTAATCTTACTACTTTATAAAAATTTTACTGTATAAAAAAATTTTCTTTCAATAATTCTTAAAAAATAAAAATAAAATTAACACTTTAATCGCATAAAATAATTAACCCAATAGTATTACATTCATGTATACTATTCAGGAGAGAGATTTGAGTCCGAGATAAACTAAACAAGACTAATTAACACAAACCAACAATTACTTAAAAAAATCGTTGATAGAACTCAACTGATCAAGTTAAATTATTGACAATAACAAAAACATATAAATAAAAAATAAAAGGCCATCTTTTATCTTTGATAGGGCACCATCTTGCCAACAGATTTGGCCATTGATTCATCACAGCCAAAATTTCATAGAACGTTCTAAGAGAGCGAAACCAACCGGGGGAAGGAAATGCAATGAATAATGAATAGGAAAAATTCGTGTCAGTGCCATTTTTCTCTAAGGTTTAAAGTGAATCAGTCATAGCTTGGTTGCCAGCAGAGCTGGCCCACCGCTTCCGAAAAGGTTCGAGGTTCCCGCAAGAACACTGGCAAGAAAGGCACGATCTTTGGGAGAAAACGAGTTATAGGAAACTAGGAAACCCTTCCATAGGATTTTTCATGCGAGAAGACCTACGTACCTCAGTGATATGGAATATCCACTCAATGGTCCTCGCCCCTGGCTCAAGGTTAGAGAAGAGAAGAAAAGGAACTGGAAACCAGAATCTTATACTATAGCTTAGACTCGAGTGAATTATTTCATTTAAAGAAAAATTTCCCTGTCCCGTCCTTCATTCAGAAACTATCCCTGCCCCGCTCGCTACGTAAAGGAGGCACCGCTATTATGGTCACTCTAAATCTATTCTTCACCGGCCTCCGACCGGAACCAGAGATTCGAGTATGGAATCCCACTACTGAACCTCTTACCAACCTTTGAACTAATGGTTCGCTACTAGATAGATTCTTTCATTCCTTGAGTGAGCTTAACCCTATGAAACTACTTGATCGACCTCTACTCTGTTTCACTCTTGGAATTAGCATTTGTTCACATCTTTGATTCAAATACCCTGGTGGTTCTTTGTTTTTTCTATTTATTCATGGCGACACAGCAAAGCAATGGAGCAATGGACGGTTGCAATGGAGCACAGGTTTGTTGGCAAAATTATTCTTCATCGTAAAACTTCGTCTTCTTCTTTATTAGGTTTGAAAAATGGCAGCAACTAGATTAGAGAGGAAGATTAGAAGAGAGAAAAAAATTATTACAATGAGATAACGAAGAAACAAACCAATATTTATTATCTCTAATTTTTTGAAATTCTAAAATTTTAGAGGATAATAAAAAGTACAATTTAAATATTTTTTCAACTTGTATTGTCGTGTGTCTAATTATTATTAATAAGTGGTTCTATATTAGATTATGATTATGTATTATATAATTTTTTCACCCTTCTCATGAAAATAGACTCTAATAATCATTCTCAATTTTAGGTAGAGTTTGTGGCTTTAATTTTTATTTCATCTTTCATTTAAAGAAATAACCATATTAGTAGTTCTATATTAAATTATGACGCAGAATTTGATATATTATATAATTTTTTCATCTTTCTCATGAGAATAGACTCTAATAATTATTCTCAATTTTAGGTGGAGTCTGTCACTTTAATTTTTATTTCATCTTTCATTTAAAGAAATAAACATATTATTCAGTTTTATTTTTTATTTTCATTTCTATTAAACACATTATAATTATTCATGAGTACTAAACTTTTTAATAATATTGAATTCCAATATAGGCTTCAGTGGGCTTCTAGTCCCACTGCTCACAAACCCCCAACTTTATATTGGGATTTTATGTTTCTATTTAGGGCTTTTTTTTTTATCCCTTAAATATATAAAATAAGGTGGAAGTTAAGCGTGAGTAAAATTACGTTATTTTATAGTTAGATAATGGGAAATTTACATAAATAACTGGCCTCAATTTTTAAATTTCACAAATAACTATTCACTTTATATTCTATCAAATATAGCCAATCAAAACTTACATTTCCTTAATTACCCTCCATATTTAATTTTTATTCCAGAACTATAAATTTAAAACACCGTTCCTGCAAATTGCCAACACCGTTCCCTAGCCAATCAAAACACTGTTCCTGCAAACTGCAAACACCGTTCAATAACTGAAGATCAGAGCCAACGCATGTTTGTTTACCTAACTGCGTGTAAGGTAATATAATTGTATTAAATATTTATATAAGTGTTATGAATTTATGTGGTGTATCGTTTGCGAGCTAGAGTTTATATTTTGGTGACAGTTGGTGAAACAGGATGCCTGTCTCACTAGGCTTCATGAGACAAGGTGCCTGTCTCACCAGGCTTCGTGAGACAGGCTGCCTGTCTCACTAGGCTTGGTAAGACAGGCTGCCTGTCTCACTATACAGGCTGCCCCTTGGTGAGACAGCAGAAGCAGCCTGTCGCACACTTATTACTTTTAATATATTTTATTTTTTAATGATTATGTTTTTAACAGTATAATAAAATTATTTGACTTCAATCATGTCAGGATTAATGGACTTAGTTGTACTTGAACTCTGTTATAATGGTTGGTGGGAGACATCGGCAGATGGTCGGATGGATTATGTGAATGCTAAGAATACTGACATTTTTGGTTGGAAAAGATTGTTTGTTTGTTCGGTTTTATCAAGAATATCACGAGGTTTCTGAGATAAATCCTAATGAATATAATATCACGTTGAAGACAACATTGAAGTCTAATAACACAACCCATCATGCATGTTCACTACCCATGAACATATGTAATGACGAAATGGTGAAGGTTGTATTACATTTAGCCTCTGATGTGGCCAACATTGGATGTATTCCTATATTTGTTACCACATCTCCTAGAGTTCCAACCCAAGATGTTGAAGATGTTGAGGCACTTGTAGAATCAGCCTCTGTCCCAGATGTTGAAGAAGATGTATTACCAAGGACAACATCGTTGTAGCAATATTACTCTCCAGTCCACGACAATAATGACACTATTGATAATAATGGTATTGCATTGCCTGATGTTAGAGAAGAGATGTTACCAGTAGAAACATCTTTAGAGCAACATTACTCTCCATTTCACAATAATTATTTTCGTGAAAATGGTGAACCTATTAATAACATGGGCAATACAGACACAGATGATGTTCGTGTTCATGATAGGGGTGTTGATCTTATTGATATTTCTTCTAACAATGAGAATGAGTGTCAGGATGATATTGCTGCTAATAATAGAAACAGTCGATTTACTGCTCCAATGGACCGTTCGATGATGACAGTTGTTGACCCTCTTATAAGTCTTGCTCCAGTTATGCCATCAAACTTGCTTGCTCCAGACTTTATTAGAAGTTGTAATTGGGATGATATTAGTGTGGGTAAGTTGTTCTCTAAGAAGAATAAGTTAATATTGGAGCTGCGCAAATTTGCCCTTCCGAATAAGTTTGATTTTAAGATTGTAAGGTCCACAACTACATGTTTTGAGGCCCACTGTTCTTCGGAATCATGTAAATGGCGTATTCGAGCAACGAGACCTTCGAACGAGCAAAATGTTTATTGGGTAGTTCGGAGAATTGATAATGTACATACATGTCATAATGAGGTATTATCTGACGGCCGTCACCAAGTAAGGAGCAGGATTGTTGGTCATATTATTGCTGAAAAATATATTCAGGAAAAAAGGATATACACGCCAAATGATATCAGAGTAGACATGCAGTAGGAATATGGTGTCCAGTTAACATATCAGCAAGCATATCGAGCCAGAGAAGTTGGTCTGGAAATTATTCGAGGGAATTCTGCAAAGTCATATAACTTACTACCCAAATATTCTCATGTTTTGAAGACCGCAAATGAGGGTACAGTTACTCACCTTGAACGGGATGCAGATGGTAATTTCTTATACTACTTTGTAGCTCTTGGATCTTTCATCAAGTGTTTTAAACAGTATATTAGACTGGTGATTGCGATAGATGGTACTCATCTAAAGGGTCTATATCGGGGAAGTATGTTTGTTGCAACCTGCTTAAATGAAAACAATCAATTGTATCCGTTAGCCATTGGAGTTTTGGATTCAGAGAATAATGATGCTTGGGAATGGTTTATGATGAAGTTACATGGAGTGATTGGTGATATGCCAGACTTAGTATTTATTTCCGATCGATGCACTTCCATCAAGAGAGCCGTTCTTAAAGTATTCCGTTATGCTGCTCATGGCATTTGTTTTTACCATGTGAAAGGTAATATCAAAGCAAAATTCAAGATGTCCCGAGCTGTTGGGGATAATTTCGAGCCTATCTTTATAAAAACCGCAAAAGCATATGGGCACGAAGAATTTAGAAAACAACTTGAGGCTCTGTGGATGCTCCATTCCAGTGCAGTTGATATATGGAACATAATCCTTTACAGTTTGCCAATATTTTTGTGCTTTCTCCTTAGAGTTCGGCTCGATGGTTTGTAGGACATTTTCCTACGATAATTCAACCCAAATTTTAGGTTAGTAGAATCATAGTATTATTTACTAATATGAAAAACAATAATATACAACTGCAAAAAGTAATATTACTTACAAGACGATAGTTATTATTAAACAATGAATTCACAACAGTGAAGTTGATTTTGGAGGAAGCGATGGGCTTCCATTGTACAATGCGTGGAATCTATTTTTTTTTGTTTTCACGACCCACTGTGATGACAGCCCTCCAATAACTTCGAACATCCATGCCTACAATAAGTAAAATGACAATATTAAAAAAGTATTAAACTTTTACTATTAACAAACTAATTATCGAAGAATATAATTTCAATGTAGCACGATTTTAAGTACCTGAACTCTAGATGTAAAGCCGTAAACATTGTACTTTTCAATATTATGATTTGACTTTTCCAAGCGAGTCTTCTTAAATTTCTCTATTTTACCATACAATGCATTGTCAAGACTGTCGTATATCGTTTCCCATGACAAACGACCCCATGGACGGTTTCGAAAGTGATCAATGTCATCCACCTCATTAAGCAATAAAAAATTTATCTGACTATGAACTTTTTTTCCATTTAGAACTCTGTCTGCAAAATAAAAGAGTGCAATTTTTACTGCATCAAAGTCGTCCATAGCGTCGAAGTCTAAGTTACCAAACCTTTCGTCGAACTCGCCAAGATTTAAATTACTAAACAGACCATCAAAATACGTATTAAGCAGCCTATGATTCTTTTTTATCATTTTTGGTACATTGTCTTCACCCCAACAAAGTCCCGTAACTAAACACCACTCTCCAATTGATAAGCGTATCAAATGCTCACCAATTTCAAACCACAACTGATCTCTCTCATTACAGGCCACTTGTCTTAGCAACAAATTATGCATAATAACGCCATTGAATGGAAAGCTTCGACACTCCAAGAAATGGCCAAATATATCATTTTTGAATAATTGCAACTATCGTTTTGTTAACTTATCCTCAATAGCTTTTACGACTGTATCTAATTTACACATACTTGTAATAGGCCCAGGAAAATGAGCAGCGTAAGGTATCTGCATCATGCTTGGTACATACTCAGAATCTGCCATATTTCTGTTACAAATATAACATTATTAAATTACAATTATATAATTTAAAAATTAAAAAAAAATCAATCATAAAATTTCAGAATATATTATAGGTGCGACAGGCACCCTGTCGCACAAAAATTATGCGACAGGTACACCGTCACATCAAATTCCAGAAATTACAATCCAATAATTTGGTGCGACATGCAGCCCATCGCACCAAATTCTAGAAATTACAACAGATTCTGGTGCGATGGCTGCGTGCCATCGCGCCGCTGCCTGGTGATGGCGTGGTGCCGGCAGCACCGTACTGATGGCAAGCCGAGATTCATTAAAAAAAAAAAAACTTACAGATTACGCTTGTCATCCGTTGTCTCTGATCGTTCGTCTCAGAACTCGAAGAACTGTTGCGAGAATTTTGACTAGTGACGAAATAAGGGTATCTTTGTCTGAAAAATTAGAGTTTGACTAATTATGATAGGTAAAATATAAAAATGTTATTTGTGAAAAATATAAAATATTTAAGGTTAATAATGTAAATTTCCCTTAGATAATCGGAAATGTCATTAATAGGTTTTGTGGTGATGTTGGTTATCACGTCAATTCAACATAATAAAAGCCTTTAATTTTATATCAAGGGAGTTTGTTTGGTCGCGTATTTTTTTGCGAATTATATGTCTTGTTGAAATGCATAATATTAAAAAAAAATTATATGTGACAAAGCGTATTATAAAAAAAGAAATCAAAACAAATATCCCGTGAAAAAGAAAGAAATCCTGAAATTGGCAGAAGATGCAATGGGGGCGGGCCATGGCAATAATGAGCTGGTTGGCTTCCATTCCATGGCAAATACAGGTTACTGCAAGCTGGGGAAGGGTTACTATTCGACGAACAGAACCGTGACTTGACTCAGGAGTGCTTTTGTTTGTGTTGCGTGCTTTTTCTCAGTTCATGCACCGTGGTTTAACACGGAGGTGACATGACATAGCTGATATTTTTTACTCGGTTTTTTGTCTTCTTGTACTCTATTAACATTCAACTTTAACACGTGGAATCCACATGCATTTATTACATCTTAATTCCTGGCATCTTTTCTTCTGCCACACCCACTGCAGAAGACCCTGCAGCTGTACCCTCCCTTCATTATCTTTCTTGAATTTTTGAGAATCTGGAGCTAGAAGACATAACTGCTATGAATATGGCTACATTGTGGATTTAATTTAATTACATTTTTCATTCATCTTTTTTTCTTTTCAATGTCCGTTTAGCTTATTTCCTTTCGTAAATCAGTTTCTCTTCCCTCTTGGCTTCCAAATAGAACCCCATTAACATGAATCAGAGTACTCATCAGACTTTAAATCTAAAATCTTTGACATGAAATCTATTGCTTCTGCAGAGAATTAGCAGTGTGCCTCTGCAGAAGATGTAGTTACTCAACATAATATATCTTGGTTTGTCGTTAGCAATAAGAATGTTATGTTTGATGTTAGGTTCACTTATAACTGTTTCGATTGGAAGCTTCGAGATGGAGTTACTTCAGAGACCAGGGACTTGGAAGAGAAATTAGTCTCATCTTACAGCATGCTCGGCTCCTTCGTGCTGTCCCTGTTACTATTTAAATAATAACATAAATATTTTTTGGTGCTACGATGAAATGAATTTTCAGGTTGTAGCATGGATAGATGGACTTTGTCCTTACTCGATATGCTTGTACAATGTTTATTCTTATTTGAATAAATCTATTTTGGGCATGAATTCCGAATTTTAGGAACTATCTTTTAGCTACCATCAATTTATTTCGTACAATTTTTAAGTGGGATAAACTAATAGTATCTCGTTAGTCTAAAATTTACGGTTATTGGAATCCGTAATATTAATATTTAGTAAGATCTCACAAAAACACAAAAAATGTTAAAACTTAATAATCAAGTTATTGTACGGCTTTATATACATTCATTTTGGAGATGAATTCAAGGAAGTTACAAATAAGATAACAAAATAAGATACAACACAATAAGAAGATATAAATATAAGATTAATATATATATATATATATATATATATATATATATATATATATATATATATATATTATTGTGTTGTTTTGTCTTCACTATCATCCTTCGGTCCTATCTGCTTCATGGTATCAGAGACAAGGGGAGGATAGTGTTGTATAGTTTAGAGCGTCTAGGTTAGGCGTGCATGTAAAGGTTGAACACTTGCGGGAGAGGTGAGTGTTACCTCACAGGTGCCGCTGGTAGCATTTGGTCGTAAGTCCCCAAGGTTGAAGGCGATAAAACCAATTCTTAGCCGTGGATTGTAGTCTTTCCTGTCTTTCTAAAACTTGAACATAGATTTCTAAAATGGATTCTCCATTCTGTAGAACATCATCCTTTTCTAGCTCTTCCTCCAGGAGGACTAGTGATTCAAAACATGTAGTAAATTCAGAAGAATTCATAATTGAGAATTTTAATAAAGCCATTGATTGTTGGGAACTACCAAAGATTTCCAAAGAGATGATTTACAAAATAAAAAAACTTGACTTTTTAAAGAATGATTATGTTATTAAAACTGAAGAGCATGACATAACACTTTCAAAGCCATTTGAGACAATCCAATTGTTCTCAGAGCAATCTCTTAAAAAGTTAAGAGAAAAGAATTTTAATTATGTCCATATTGGTTTAATCCAAGTAGGTATAAAGCCCCTGACAAAAGAAGGATTGGATACTTCAATCCTGGCAGTCCTCAGAGATGGGAGATTTCTCTCCTTTGATGATTCCTTACTCAGTAGCATTGAATCTAGTCTCTGTAAAGGACCCATTTCATTCAGCTGTTATCCAAATATAACAGTTTCACTTAAAGATAAAAATATTTTAAAGAGCATGATTCTTCAAATTAAAACCCATAACTATCACATGGTTGAAGGGTCAATTCCAGTTGCATTGATTTTTAAAATCTCATATAAAGCCATGCATTCTGCATTTAACACACAACACAAATATCAGTCAAAAAGATATGAAACCCTTCTCTTGCAGGCTGATTTGTCTAAAGCCAACACTGTCATTCCAAAGCCCATCCAGTGGAAAGATGTCCATCTTCCTAAGGAATGAATTCTTGAAGGAGCCACTGAACCAGTGATTCCAAAACAACTTGAGCCAAATACAGAGTTGCAAAATGTGACTCAGTATCCTGATGGTAAAGTCAAGCTATCCTTTAAGAGATCTATGTCATCTAGATTCTCTGATAAGGATTCAAACACAAGTATACCCTCTATAGAAAGGAGATTTTCTAAGATACCTTCTGAAATAAATCTCCCTTATCAGCATGTAAAGAGTCAACCTAGGTTTTCCACCTCAAATATACCTAGCTCATCCATACATTCTGTTGACTACACCACTAGTGTACCACATCCCATTTACACTAGTAGACAACAGGAAGATGAGCAGGAAGAGAAAGAACCTTCTCCTCCTACTTCTCCTACTTTCTCTGCTGTCATTGAGAATAGGATAAATATCATCATTAAAGAGTTTGAAGTTGATAAAACCATTCTGCATAATGATTTTTATTCTGAAATCAATAAAGAAAAAAGACTTTGGTTTTTCAAACATTTCTTAAATCAAAGAAAAGAGATTCAACAAGTTTATTATGAATTTGTGAACTTGCATAAAGTACATATTTTCTTCTTTGATTGGTTTAAGATGTATGCTTCTGATAACAATATTGATTATCCTTTTAAGGAATCAAATCTCATTGTTACCAGAAAGAAAATTCCTGAATGGACTCTTTCTGATAGTGACAGAACTATAGAAGCAGAACATCCACCTCTTAGGAGTATTGCTATTGATCATGGTGATCCTCCTGTCCAAATTAAAGCTTCACCTTACAAAATTCATAAGCCTAAAGATCCAGAAGTTGATTTAGATAGTATTATACAACAGAATAATTTCTGTAATACTAATCTAAATACTATAGGAAAACAGTTGACTAGACTGGAGAATCAATTCCAAAAGTCAACCATAACTGTTATTCCTACTTCTTCTGCTATTCCTTCTTCTTCAAAGCTAACAAAGTCAGATTCTGAGAAAAAGCTTAAAAAGCCTATTTTTGAGCCTTTCCAGGTTTCTAAGACTAGTCAAAAGCTAGTCCAAGAATCTAAATCAGATTTTGCTAAAGCTATTCGTGAATAACTTGATAGGATAGAAGTTTCTTCTTCCTCAAGTAAAGTCCAAATTGCTCCTGACAGTGCACAATCTAGTAAGATTGGTGTACTGGAATATGATCAGTCTTCTATTGCTTCTTCTGAGATAGAAGCATTTAAGGAAGAACCTCTTCCTAAAACAAACAAAATCCATTGGGAATTAGCTCTTCCCAAAGTCAGGTCTCCACCCGATTTAGCTATTGATAACAGACCTAGTGCTTTAAACCAATCCAGGTTTAATGCATCTTCTGTCTATGAATGGAACATAGATAGAATGTCTGAATACAATATCCTTGGGTTGTTGCAACAAATGACCATGGCAGCCAATGCCTATAAGACTCAATCAGGAACTTCTGACAAAGCCATTGCAGAAATCTTGATTGCTGGATTTACTGGTCAATTAAAAGGTTGGTGGGATCATCTTCTCACTAAACAGCAACAATCTGACATCTTAAATGCTATTCAAACAGATGAATATGGAGCACCCATTTGTGATGAACTAAATGAACCTATCCAAGATGCTGTAGCTACCCTGATAGTTATAGTTTCTCTACATTTCATAAGTGATCCTTCTCACCTAAGAGATAAGAATGCTGAGTTATTGCATAATTTAAGATGCAAGAAACTTAGTGATTTTTAAGATTATAAATCTACCTTCTTCACCAGACTATTTCTGAGAGATGATGCAAATCATGTAACTTGGAAAGAAAAGTTCCTTGCAGGGTTGCCAACCCTCTTGGGTGAAAATGTTAGAAACTCAATAAAAGCTTTATATGATAACCAGATTCCTTATGACAATCTCATCTACGGTGAACTTGTCAGTTATGTCAATAAGGAAGGTCTAAAGATTTGTCAAGATTTAAAACTCCAGAAAAGATTAAAGTGGGAGCTTAAAAGATCTAAACAAGAATTGGGCGGTTTCTGTAAGCAGTTCAATTATGATCCTTTTAAAGCCGCTACCTCTAAGGATTGTAATGGTAAGTGTTATTCCAAACCTTACAAGAAACGTTACAAATCCAGAAGAGATAAAAAACCTTTCAAAGACTCTAGAAAACCTTATTATAAGAAGCCTTCGAGGCCTTATAAGAAGAAAAGATTTTCTAGAGATAAATCTAAACCTAAAGCCTCTTTTAATTACAAAGAAGCCACATGTTTTAAGTGTAATAAAAAAGGCCATACTGCTCAATACTGCAAAATGAGCAGGAAACTCCACGAGCTCGACCTCGAGGAGGAAGTCCTAGCAAAGCTGGCTCCTTTGCTAATTGAGTCATCTAGCTCGGAGTCTTCTATGACAGGAGACAGCGAGCCCTTACAAATTGATGAAATAGTAGACTCTGATTCTGATACAGAATACAGTAGCTCTACTAGTTCTGAGTCTTATTGAAAGAAAATCAATGTTTTGACTAAAGAGCAAGAAACTTTTCTTGAATTAGTCAAACATATCTCTGATCCTGCTCTCCAAAGAGAGTATTTGGATAAACTTCTAAAGACCTTAGAAGTAAGAGATAAAGCTGAAACTTCTAAAGCCCCTGTTCTTAAAAAGAATACTTATGATCTTACTGAAATCTTGGGTAAGAAGAAGACAAAGAAGTCAACTTCTAATATTCAAGATCTTCAGAAGGAGATCAATGAGATTAAAAATGAGATAAAAGAGTTGAAAGAAAAGCAGAAGAGTGATTCTGCAACAGTTCAACTCCTTTTGCAAAGACATTTGCAAGAGGATTCTGATAAAGAACCAGAATCTGATGATGGCAATAAAAATGATCAAAGCCTTGAAAATATCGAGTCTGTACCCGATGATTTTCTATTTGTTTTAAAGCAAATTACTACAAGAAAATATTTGATCAAAATCACTTTGATCTCTTTGACACCATTGCTCTCTTTGACACTGGTGCTGATTTGAATTGTATTAGAGAAGATATTGTCTCGAATTGTTTTAATAAGAAAACAACTAAAAGACTATCTGCAGCAAACAATTCAAAGCTAAAAGTCAAATCCAAAGTTGATGCCTCCGTTTATAATGGTGGTTTTAAATTCAAAACTTCATTCCTACTGACAAATGATATTCATCATGTTGTCATTTTAGGAACACCATTTACAAATCTCATCACTCCCTATATTGTCAATTATGATAGTATATCTTTTAAAGCCAGGAGTAAAAAACTTGTTTTCCCTTTCATTGAAAAGCCAAAGACAAGGAATTTAAACATTATTAAAGCATGTTATGTTTACAAAAATCATATTGGTACCCTTCTCAAAACAAAACAAAACAATTTGGTTTGTTTGAAAAAGGATTTAAATGTACAAAGAATTGAAAGACAACTTCAAAATGAATTTGTAAAACAAAAGATTTCTGAATTTGAAACACTCATTAAAAGAGAAGTATGTGCTGATTTGCCATCTGCATTCTGGAACAGAAAGCAACATATGGTAGATTTGCCTTATGAAACTTCTTTTGATGAGAAAAATATTCCTACTAAAGCCCGTCCAATCCAAATGAACATGGATCTGGAACAACATTGTAGGAATGAAATTAAAGATTTGGAGTCTAAAGGACTTATTGTTAAGTCTAGGTCTTCATGGTCTTGTGCTGCTTTCTATGTGAACAAAAATTCAGAAATAGAAAGAGGCACACCAAGACTTGTAATCAATTACAAGCCTTTGAACAAAGCTTTAAAATGGATTAGGTATCCAATACCTAATAAAAAAGATTTATTACAAAAATTGCATTATGCATTCATATTTTCAAAGTTTGACATGAAGTCTGGATTTTGACAAATTCAGATTCAACCTAAAGACAGGTATAAAACTGCATTCACTGTTCCATTTGGACAGTATGAATGGACAGTTATGCCTTTTGGTTTAAATAATGCTCCCTCAGAATTCCAGAGGATTATGAATGATATCTATAATCCTTATTCTGAATTCTGCATAGTTTATATTGATGATATATTGATCTTTTCTCACACAATTGATCAACACTTCAAACACTTAAAGACTTTCTATTATGCCACTAAAAAAGCTGGACTTGAAATTTCAAGTTCCAAAGTCTCTTTGTTTCAAACTAAAGTCAGGTTCCTTGGACATTATATATCCAAAGGAACAATTATGCCTATTGAGAGATCTCTTGCATTTGCAGACAAGTTTCCTGATAGGATTCTTGACAAAACCCAATTGTAAAGATTTCTTGGTAGCTTAAATTATGTTCTTGAATTTTGTCCTAATATAAATAGGATTTCTAAGCCTTTACATGATAGACTTAAGAAAACCCCTGTTGCGTGGACAGATGAACATACTAAAGTTGTAAAGATCATAAAAAATGTTGTCAAAGAAATTCCATGTTTATATCTTACTAATCCTGCTTTACCTAAAGTTGTAGAGACTGATGCATCAGACTTAGGTTATGGTGGAATTTTAAAACAACTTGAACATGATAAAGAACAAATTGTTAGATATGTTTCTGCTCACTGGAATGATTGCCAGAGAAATTATTCTACAATTAAAAAAGAAATTTTATCTATAGTTTTATGCATAACAAAATTCCAAAGTGATCTCTTGAATCAAAAGTTTTTACTTAGAATTGATTGCAAAGCTGCAAAACATGTTTTGGAAAAAGATGTTCAAAATATTGCTTCAAAACAGATTTTTGCATGTTGGCAAGCTATTTTGAGTGTTTTTGATTTTGAGATTGAATATATTAAAGGTGATTTAAATTCTATTCCAGATTTTCTAACACGTGAATTTTTGCAGAATAGATAATGCCTCCAAGGAGGAAACACAAGGGCAAAGCCCCTCTTAAAGAGTCCTCTAAAGATGTGTCCCTGACACCCTCTAAAGACAAGCTCCTTTCTTCAGCTATGCCAATCAAGTCCTGGATTGACATGGTCGAGGAGCAAGAAGCTCAGCCTAAAGCCACCTCGTCAGAGGAACAGGTAAAAGAATGGATGCAATCCATTTCTAAATCCCCCGAGCTCCTGCTCGCTTTACAAAATCAAGCTTTACAAAACCTTTCTCAATCTAAAGCTCTTTCTCAATTTCCTGAGAAAGAAAAATCTGTTTCTAAAGAAATTGTAAAGTCTTCTCCTTCTAAAGCAATTGTTTCCCAAGAAAGCTTCTCTTCAAAAATTGTTGTTTCACAACAAAAGCTTTCTCAAAAGTTGGATTGGTTTAGCAAAACTCATCACCAAAATATTTTAACCATTGAAGATGGGTTTTACCACACTGATCCATTTCAAGCCCTTTCAAAGTTTTTCCCTAAAGGCTGGTTTTTCAAACCATGGGATTTAACAAAACCCCAGCCTTATTATCAAGCTATACTTGAGTTTACTGAGTCTGTCAAGTTTAAACACTTTTTTCTCAGTGAGTCTCATTCTGAGCCGGCATACTCTACTGCCACAATTTTAAAAGTCTTGAGTCCAAAGCAGTGGGGAGATCTTCTCCACAATTTCAAATTTTTCCCTGCAAATTTTGAGACTTGTTTAAACCATTCTCGGTCTTTCTCTTACTGGGATTACCAACAAGCCTAGTTTAATACATTTTTCTTACAAAACCCTAAAAGGACCCATTCTTGGTTATTTTTCTTTAATCCAAAAATAACTGTCCAAAGCCTTCCAAATTGGTTTCAACAATGGTGGAACTATTTTGGACCTTGTCCAGAAATTTTAACACCTAATGCCAAAACTTGTTTGGACTTTTTTAAAGCTCATTATATTCCTTCTGAGTCTGAGAAGAGGTTTCCTCCTTTTATCTGTTTTTGTACAAATTTCTTTCTCCCTTGGGTTTGGATGTGGAACCTTCAATACCACACTCAAGATGCCCAGCTCATTTTACAAAGAACCTTTAAAGTCAAATGGTGGTCGAAGTTTGATGAGAAGTCAAAGCTTTCTGAGCACATAGTTCAGAATTGGCTTTTGTCAAAAGGCCTCTTAAAGCCAAGTATCGAGCTGTCCAAGGCTCAAGCTACCTTTCAAGCTCAAAAATCTCGAGCTCAAGCCCTGCTCGCCTCGGCGAAATCCGAGGATGATTATTTTAAAGTTATGCAACAGCTGCTCGAATCAAGATCTCAGCCCTTGGTTGCGAGCTCACCAGACGAATCCAGCTCGACAGGTGATGAAGAACCATTTATTTCCCTTGGAGATGAAAACGAGGATGACTGCTTCGGTATTCTATCTCCTATAAAGCCTCAAAAATAAAAGATAGTTTATTGTAATATTCTTATTTTGATGTAGAGCAGTTATATGAAAAAAAAATGATGAAAATATTTTTATTTTCCCAGTATTATAAATTTATCTTCTTTTGTACTTGTAATTAATGTTAAAGCTGATGTAAAGCTGTATCTATATTATTTCCAGTTGTAATAGCCTTTAAAGTTCAAAGTTTCTATCTTGTTTCAAGTCTCTATGCATACATCTCAAACCAATCAAAGAAGAAAATATGTACTTTATGCAAGTTCACAAATTCATAATAAACTTGTTGAATCTCTTTTCTTTGATTTAAGAAATGTTTGAAAAACCAAAGTCTTTTTTCTTTATTGATTTCAGAATAAAAATCATTATGCAGAATGGTTTTATCAACTTCAAACTCTTTAATGATGATATTTATCCTATTCTCAATGACAGCAGAGAAAGTAGGAGAAGTAGGAGGAGAAGGTTCTTTCTCTTCCTGCTCATCTTCCTGTTGTCTACTAGTGTAAATGGGATGTGGTACACTAGTGGTGTAGTCAACAGAATGTATGGATGAGCTAGGTATATTCGAGGTGGAAAACCTAGGTTGACTCTTTACATGCTGATAAGGGAGATTTATTTCAGAAGGTATCTTAGAAAATCTCCTTTCTATAGAGGGTATACTTGTGTTTGAATCCTTATCAGAGAATCTAGATGACATAGATCTCTTAAAGGATAGCTTGACTTTACCATCAGGATACTGAGTCACATTTTGCAACTCTGTATTTGGCTCAAGTTGTTTTGGAATCACTGGTTCAGTGGCTCCTTCAAGAATCCATTCCTTAGGAAGATGGACATCTTTCCACTGGATGGGCTTTGGAATGACAGTGTTGGCTTTAGACAAATCAGTCTGCAAGAGAAGGGTTTCATCTCTTTTTGACTGATATTTGTGTTGTGTGTTAAATGCAGAATGCATGGCTTTATATGAGATTTTAAAAATCAATACAACTGGAATTGACCCTTCAACCATGTGATAGTTATGGGTTTTAATTTGAAGAATCATGCTCTTTAAAATATTTTTATCTTTAAGTGAAGCTGTTATATTTGGATAACAATTTGAATGAAATGGGTCATTCTGAGACTAGATTCAATGCTTCTTGAGCGAGGAATCATCAAAAGAGAGAAATCTCCCATCTCTGAGGACTACCAGGATTGAAGTATCCAATCCTTCTTTTGTCAATATATATATATATATATATATATATATATATATATTTTTTTTTTATTTTAGGTGGATATATAGCATGACACAATTGATTATAATTTCATATTGTAACCTAATGATTTGATCAAATAAGTGATTGTGGTTTAGAATTAATGGCTATTATATTCCTTCCTGTTACTTTCGAATGGAAAAACGAAAACAAAAAATTTAAAATTCAAAATTTTGCGTTGAAAATAGTGGTTAATGCTGTTTGGGCCAAGAAACAAGCCCAACCCAATCCGTCTGACAGTAGCCGTGACAGGGCTGTCAGTAGTGAGCCGGGGAAGAGAGAAATGGAGGTCAACTTAGTACAAACTAATAGTTAACAAAACCGCATATGATGTGATGGAGGAAATGATTTAGAGGGCTTGGTTAGCTGATTAAGATGAAAAGAGGTATTCGGTTAAATCAAAACAATTCTGTTAAGGGCAGCCCTGGGCACAAGTATGCTACGAGGGGAAAAAAAACTATTTTTCTTTCATTTGTCGTGGTCGTAGAAGTCAATACGTACTACTACATTGAATTGAAGAAGAGAGGTTAACTTGATCGCAGCTGGAAGTCAACTTTCTGAAAAAAAAAAAATATATTTTTAGGGTTTGATATTATAATTTATTCTATTTTTATTATTTAAATAATAATTTAAAATATTATTCTGTAAATTTATCTTTAATTTATTGATAATCTTTGAGAGTAAAATAGAATTTATATATATATATATATATATAATCTTTAGTATTATTTTTATTTTATTAAATTATTTTTAAATTTTAAATTTATTCAAAAAGTTAGATGTTATTTAATTGTTCTTGATTCTATATAATAACACATTTTTTTAATCAAGTCTAATAAATTTTTTATACAATAATAATAATAAATTTTCAATCAGAGATTATTATTTATATTAAAATAAGAAATCAAATAAAAAATAAATAATCATACTACGTTTTTTATTCTATAATATTTTAAATATATATTTTTATATCTTTAGTATGTGGTTTTTTAAAGTAAATGAAGGAGTTTTTGTTTACTTTTGATAAAATAATAATATATATTAATTATTTATTTATTTATAATGACTATATGAAGTCTGACAAGTTAAAGAACACAAAAAAAAAAAAAACTCACTCCATGTGAAATTTATATATATTTTTAAAATTTGTCATAAATATATATTTCAAACATTATTTAATGTTATTATTATTTATTCATTAAGTTATTTTAAAATTTTAAATTTATATAAAAAATTAGATATTATTTAATTATATTTGAGGGTTTTATTTTTAATAGTTTTTATTTATTTAATTAAAAATTCTATTTTACCTTAAAAATTATTTAGTAAGTTAAAGATAAATTTATATAAAAGTATTTTGAGTTATTAATTAAAAAGTAATAATGAAATGAATTATTATTTAAATAATAAAAAAAAAATATAATATTAGGAGGAGTGCCAGCGACAATCACCCTTATTGCTGGCTTCTCCTCTCTCCACGTATCTCATTATGTTGATATTTGTATGATTTTAAATAAATAAGAAAATATTAATAACTTTTAATTTTATTTTAATATTATTATCTTTATATTAAAAATTTACCTTAATATTCTCATCTCCTTCCTTTTGTTAAGAAATTGAACTTCTTCTCTCAAGATCACTCTAAGTAAATTTGTTAAGTAATAATTTAATATAAAAAATTAAATAGAAAATACATCAATCATATAACACATGATTTACATGAAAAATTCTAAATTAAGAGAAAAATTTAAATCATTATCAAAAGATAAATAGAGACAAAATATTCACTATATAAAAAATTATTATAACCATATTTTTAGAAATTTTTTCCTCATACTCTAATCCCAATTACACCAAAAATTCAAATTATTACAATAAAATTCTTGACATCCACAACAAATTTTAGAATTATTTTTGGACGCACAACAAATAGAGGGGACCCCTCAATTTAAAGCCAAAACTTTTGCTGCTCTTTTTATCCTCCTTTTCATTCAAATCAAAGGAAGCTTTAGGATAGGGATGGTGCATTGACTTGGTTGGCGGCTAGCGCGAGCTTAACTCAGAGAAAATGTTACTTTTAGTTCGTTCCAAGTCAAGAAACATTTCGGCTCTTCTTCATTTTATTATTATTATTATTATTATTTTTCAATCTTAAATGTTAAAAGTTATTTCTTCTAGATTTAGTTAGGTTTCAAAAATTACTATTTCTAAAATTAGTCAATATTTCTTTTTTTATATTCTTCCATTTGATTAAGGATCAATAAATCCTAAATATACCAAAAACCCAAATCACTACAATAAAATTTTTGACACACACAAAAAATTTTTAAATTTTTTTTTAAATGCACAAATAGAGAGGGAGCCCTCTATTTAAAGCCGAAAGTTTTGCTTCCCTTTTTATCCTCCTTTAAACATTTTGGCTCTTGTTCATTTTATTATTATTATTATTATTATTCAATTCTAAATATCAAAAGCTACTCCTTCTAGGTTTACTTAGGCTTCAAAAATTATGTTTCTAGAATTCGTCAATATTTTTTTTTTTTACATTCTCCCATTTAAAGATTTAATTGAATACCAATGAATCTCTACATTATCATTTCTATTTCGTCAATAGTCATAATCTTCAACACAAAGAATTATCATACTCTACTATAAATAGTATACTCACTTAGAATAAATTACTAATTCTAAGAATTTTACATTGGCACATGTCGAAACAACCCGTTGAAATTTATGGTGCAACTTCTATATTAATTTTCCTGGAAGTTCATTAGTTATTAACTTAAATTCCACCGCACACCCTACATCAATGCTAATCATGCCTTGTATGCAAATCTTATGGATCCACTAGTAGTAACACATCCTCTTTCATGACTAGCAGCATACCATGATGATGTTGTTGGGATTATGTGCTCTTTAAAGCATATTGATTTTCTGATTAATAAAATATTTCAAATATTTATTTAGATATTTTGAATTGCATTAATATTTTGAGCAAAGTCCATTTAATCATATTATATGTATTTATGCGATCACCAGTGTGGATTCGCAGAAGACATAAATACTGAGTTATCTTATGATTAAATAAGTTAAGTTCATGATTGATAAATAAAGTTGGGCACTTTATTTAGGTATAGATCGTAATAAATTCATTGAGTGATTTGTCTTAATCATGTATGAATTTATTGATGTAGTTGTCTACATTGAATCTGGATCACATATGAGATTTAATTAACCTAGCAATAAGCTGTCGGACTTATTAAATCTCATAGGCATTGATTCTTGTAATCTTAATCTTGAGTTAGTTATGATTTCATGATTGTAGTTGTTATTTCATTTGAGTTACTAATGGGCATGACATACACATGTAGTCTAGATTACCTGATATCTTGGTGGGAGCAATTACAAGTATTGAAATTGTAGATTAACAATATAGAATTTATACGACACATCTCTCGATGGGTTTCGATCTTGATCATAGAAATTCTCCGGCAGAGTGTCTCAACATAAATAAGTATGTTGAAAATGATCATTAGAGAAACCAGTGAAGTATCGAGGAAAAGATGTAATTAAATTGATTGGACGATTGAGATATCAATTTAAATTAACGATGTGGTACAAAGGATTGTGCGATAGAAAGAAATCAATGTGGCTTGGCGAATTATATTCGAGCATACAATTATGGAGGTCGGTTCCAATCTTATAGTGGAGTAGAATTGGAATTAAATAATTATATTTGTTTAATTACAAATTTAATTATTGTAGCCACTATTGTATGTTCCCAAATGATCCCAGGTTAGCTTCATTTAATTGACAACACCATCATTGGACCTAAAAGGAAGAAAAACTGGCATATTAGATGAAAATTATAATTATAATATTTGTTAAAGCCTAGTATGTTATATTAAAGTGTAAATGGAAGCATGTAATGTTTTACTAGGTGGTCTCCTAGTTTATTCACATTCCTTCCACTTTTAGGTAAGTGGAGAGATAGTTAAAGAGGAATTCTATTTTAAATGAAATCCTAATCCTAACATAATAGGGTTTTCATAAGATATTATAAAAGGGCTTTATACTCTTAAATTGAGAAGATGAGGAGAACCCAGCGATTCTAAGAAAAATAAAGAAGGCATCTAAGAGGAGCCAGCTGCAATTGGGAGTGGTAAAGCAGACGCCCACACGTCCAGATGTTGATCAAACTTGAGTCATAACTCCGGAAGATCGTTTGAAGGCGGATCTACAACTCTCAATTGTTCATCTTCTCAAAACATCGAGGTATGGATTTCTAGATTACTTAATTCTTATATGTCAGTATGAGATCGGTCTTAAAATGTTTTAATTGAAAAATTGAAAACCTAGTTTATTTTCCCATCAATTTGGATTTGTGTTCATAAGATATTATAAAAGGGCATTATTCTCTTAAATAGAAATAAAAAAAAAAGAACCACAGGGATTTTAGAAAAAATATAGAAGGCGTCTAAGAGGAGCCAGGTTGCTGATTTGGGAGTGGTGAAGCAGGCCACACGTCGAGTGTTGATCAAACTTAAGTCATAGCTCTGGAAGATCGTTTGGAGGCGGATCTGACTCTCAATTGTTCATCTTCTCAAAGCATCAAGGTATGAATTTACAGATTCTTGAATTACTATATGTTGTATGAGATCGATTCAAAAGGTTTTAATTGAAAAATTGAAAAACTTAGTTTTATTCCACTCAATTGGTATCGAGACATCTCATAATAATATATAAAATTTACGTAAGAAATCTATCTTATTAATTATGTATTAGAGTAGTGTAATTTATTTATATATATATTATTTATTAATATATGAATAAAGAATGTTTGGATTGTTTCAATTCATGGTTAGAAATTTGTTTGTATTTTTATTTTGGATTTGTAATAAAATAGGTGATCTATTATCACCATGTTTCCTTTTTGATTTAATTTTATGTTTTAAAATTTTTATAAGTCATTGGGGATTGTAATCTGTAAAATAAAATCAAAACATCAAGATTTCGACAAGATTACACAAAACCAGCAAAACCAGTCGTAGTAGGACGCGGGCACGCGCTCGTAGCAGGCCACTGCATAGGCAGCAAGACTCGCACGCTACCCACACAGCAGGCCTGCGCGCGCGCAGCAGCAGGTTACAGGCGTGGCTCGCGCAGGCTGCAGCTCACGCGGACAGCAGCAGCAGCTGGAGCAGTGGGCAATAGGCTCGCGCGGAAGCGGCAGCAGCAGCAACAGGCGTCTCTAGGCAGCAGCAGCTATTCTGGCCCGACAACGGCGAGTTCTCGCCGGAGAAGAGACGACTAGAAGATCTGGGTTTTTACTATGGCAGCGGAAAATAAAAATGCAGGTTAGGGTTTTTGTGTGGTAAATATCACTCAAGTCTTTATAGTTCTGTATATTTCCGTTTGGGTAAAATTAGTATACTATTATGTATTTAAGTCCAGACACGGGTTTTGAG